>CADEBD010000299.1:636049-1156381 GCA_902825455.1 Arctia plantaginis | reverse complement strand
AGGGGGGGGGGCCCCCCGGGAAGGGCGACTCAGGCGCCGGAGGTCGCAGAACGACCTCCGTCCTCCATAAGCGCAGGCCTGGGGGTGACAGGTGAGGCCATCTGTCACCCTAGCAGAAGCAGGCCGGGGTGGCGGCGAGCGCGTTGCGAAGCGCGCCTCGCTTCCAGGGAGCACAGGGAACATGGGGTTCCCACACGGGGGGGGGTCGTCTACTCGTCTGTAGATGACCCGAGGTATGTCGGGGCACCAGGGACTTCCTTTCTAGGGTATACCTGGTTCCCCGGCTATTAGTACCCGGCGAAGGCGTGCGGTTTTTAGTCGGTTCGAGTCCGACATGCCACCGACAGGTGGTTATCCGAGGGGATTTCCGCACGGAAAAAAAAAAAAAAAAAAAAGGTACCATTAACTCCAACGATGCCGACGACCTTAAGAATCTTAGATGTGTGTCACTGACAGTATCTCTCCTTCCAGGTATACGTTGGTTGGTTACCTAGGTAGGTACTAACTCACAGTAAAAATCTGGACGAACGAAAAATCTGGACGGATTCGTAATAGTTTTTTTTTTTTGATAAACGATTGGTTTCTGGTATTAATAGTTACCTATGGTTTGTTGTAGACCGTGAAATACGAAGGAGATGCCACAGATCGCCACCACTGCCCAGTGAATGAAGATTGGAAAGAGATTCAGGTACGAACTGAGTTGTAATTTTTCACTTATGATTAAATGATCTTAATATACACTTGATAATAGAAAACGTTGTGTGTTAGTGTTAATCTCACAGTTACGACGAATCTAATTCACATCACGTCACAATCACACATCAACAGCCTTTAACAGTCCACTGCTGGACATAGGCCCTCTCCTTAGAAAGGAGGTTTTGGCCTACTACACCCACGCTGGCCAGGACGGGTTGGGTATAGGGTTTGTGTCAAGTTTTCCTTCTTTTGTAGTGCTGGGTGTCCTGCGTTGTTTTGTTCCCTTAGTCGGCTCTTACGACACCCAGGGGGATGAATTGGGGTAGTGACATTCCGTATTCTTAATCCGTCACTACACGGACAGAATCTAATTACCACTCAAATACCAAAACAAATTAAGTTGTTTAGGCTACAAAGGGCCACGTGCGAGTTTATTTCGCTTCTACTCGATCGTCACGGTGACCGCTATCGGCGCTACGATTGGCCCGCACTGAAATCTCCACCAATCACAACGCTAAACGCGCTCGCCGTCGATGTGAAATAAACTTGCACTAGGCCCTAAAAGCGTGATCAAGAAATATATAAATATACATACATACATACACTGTACGAGTACACTCGAAAAACAATACCTATCAGGCGTAGTTAGGTAAAAATTAGCAGCGTTCTGGTAGGAATTTGAACCTGCATACTCTAACTCGCTAGTTATTCATATTAACTACATACTAACGGTTTTAATCAGCTGAAAGAAAGTTGCCTGTGCAAACGGCGCCTACGCCATGGAGGACGGAAGCTTTAATCATTTCGAAGTGTATCAGATTATTAGAAGATTGCTCCAATTACGAGACACTCCTGTTGCTGCCGCCTTGAACTATATGTTCGTGTAAATAAAAATATGGAAATAAAAAGGATGTGCCAATTGCAGCACAAACTGGGTCCGCTCGACACCGGTTTCGCAGTTAAAGTACTGAATAATTTGTCATTTGCGCAGAATATACCTGAAATGAAATAGTAATAACTAGAGACGATAGCTTGGCGGTCGATTTTCGACTCTTTTAAATGTCTTACAAGATCATCACATCACATCAACGGCTTTTAATAGACCACTGCCGACATAGGCCTCTCCTTTAAAGGAGGTTTTTGCCTACTATGCCTCGCTGACCAGACGGATTAGAGGGTTTGTGTCAAGTTTTATTTCTCTTTGCAGTGCTGTTGTCTTGCATAGTTTGCTCCCTTAGTCGGCTCTTACGTTACCCACGAGATGAACAGGGGTGGTGACACTCCGTATTCTGAATCCGCCACGAAATGGATATATTAAATGTATCATTGACCAGTATTATGGCCCACTTCTACATGCAGTGAAACAAAAAAACATACTGCAGCGCCATCTATCGAAGGCCCACCGAACCACGGAGTAACCGCTATCTGCTGTAACGCGATATGAAAAGTTCAGTCACGATTAAATCGACGTTTGGAAGATCCTACCTTTGTGTTAGAGAGATATAACGCCCGTATCTCCACAGTATAAGTCTGTTACTAATGTTAGTAAAATCCCAATAGCGAGCCTTACAGTTGTCGAATATATAATGTTTAACATTTGCCAGCTCACTTACAAGCTGACGTCCAACTCCATCATTGGTCAAATCAAATAACGAACGCCTGTTACAGAAATCCGTCCCTTTTGGAAAGCGAGAGGAAAGATGTTACACGTCAACAAAATATACAATTCATACGTCATTTGTAAGCAGAAATGTTTAATGGTTTCTATTAAAACAATCTGTTTCAATAAAGTATTGTAACTACTTCTGTTCGTAAATTGGAGGGAAATAATCTTTTTTAGGGTTCCGTATCTCAAAGAAAGAAACGGACACTTATAGGATTACTTCTTTGTTCATCTGTCTGTCTGTCTGTCAAGATCTGGGGTACTCGTGGAGGTATCGAGGTGAAATTAAAACCATATTCTCAGGCTTACAGTTCCTTGAAGCTGTGAAAAAAACATATTTCGACGCTCTCAAGGTAATCAAAATTTATAGGGTACTTCCCATTGACTTACAAGTATGAAATTTAGCAAGTAACCTCGTCTTATACTACAAGTATAGGGAAAAATCTGAAAACTATGCATTTATAATTAAATCATTCACCGCGGAACCCTCGGTGGACGAGTCCGACTTGCACTTGTCCGGATTATCTAAACAAATAAATAAAATTGAAGTGTCTGTTTGTAATGTCAAATAATAGGTTTATTTCCACGATACCTACGCCTAAAAATCAGTTTAAAATTTTTATGTCTGTCTGTTTGCTTGTTTCGGGTAATATCCGAAAAGGTATGACCGATTTTGATAATATTTTAATACCAGATAGCTGTCTATATAAGGAGTAACTTAGACTATTTCTCGGTCGGGGAATCCGGATCCGGGAATCGAACCCACTAAGGTAGCGCTTTTCAAAGTCGAGGGTACCAGCTAGTTTTTATATATAAGCATCACTTAGTCACAGCTCTATAAGGTGTTATTTTATGGCTTAGGATAGCAAAAGAGCATAGGGATCACCTGATGGCAACCAGACTGCTGATAAACATACTTAAATATTTCTAAATACATACACATAATGGATAAATTATACCCAGACACTGAATAAATAATGATCGTGCTCATTACTCAATTGTTTATCGCTGGGAATCAAACCCACGACCTCCGGCTTACCAGTCAGGGTCACTAACCACTACACCAATAGGCCTGTAATACAATTTTTTATATAGAATAGCGACTACCGCCGCCCATGGACTCCTACAACTCAAAGAGTCAGAAGTGCGTTGACGTTCTTTGAGTTCCTCCCTCAGAAGCAGGGGTAGGAAGGATTTGAGCTCCAGTAACCTTACTTACATTTGTACATGGTCATTAACTTGAAATTATAGGCTGTTGATGATGATGATGAACTTGAAATACAATTTTATGTACGGAATGTACGAAAAAATAATGTACGGAACGCGACTACAGCCCATGAGGCATAGGGTTCGATTCCCGGACCGAGTTTTTCTGAGAAGAAAAATAACCTCAGTTACTCCTTATACAGACAGCTACCTGGTAGTAAAATATTATAAAAATCGATTCAGCCGTTGAGAAGATTACCCGGAACAAACAGACAGACAAAAACAAAAAAAAAACAGATTTTTAGGCATAGGTATCGTGTACATCGCAAAAAAACCTATTATTTTGTCATTACAACCAGACTTCAATTTTATTTATTTGTATAGGTAAAGTACACCCAGACACAGAACTAATGACGTGGTCATCACACAATTACTTCTCCTGAGTGGAAAGGTATCCCACGACCTTTGGCGTATCAGTCAGGGTCACCAGCCACTAAAACCAACAGGCCAGTCAAAGTATCATAAACTAGCTGACCCGCGCAACTTCGTCTGCGTCTCTCAATAGTAATAAATTTTCTCCGTTTTGGAAACATTCTTCATTGGTGCTCCGCTCCTATTGGTCTTAGCGTGATGATATATAGCCTATAGCCTTCCTCGATAAATGGGCTATCTAACACTGAAATAACTTTTCAAATCGGACCAGTAGTTCCTGAGATTAGCGCGATTAGCTTTATAATATTAGTATAGATAAGCATTTGGTACTTCAAATATCACACTTCTATGTTAACAGAATTTGTTAATTTTAAACACAATGAATTCTGTGTAAGTATAAATGGTACTTTGTCATTATCATAAGTTTTGATCGTTTGCTCATTTCAATACAATGTTTGTAATAGATGCAAATATAATACGCATTTGTGGTCAAGAGTTGTGACGGCCAATGTGTGTAAATACATTAGTTAGTAAAAATATCTTTATTCATTGAATCTGGTGGTTTAAGCAGTCGCCGCGCCGCTTCCTATTATGATGAGTTTTAGGTTCGATCCTCACATGGGACGACACTTTGTGTGATCAACAAATTGTTGTTCTGAGTCTGGGTGTTCTTTGTGTCCGTTTCATGTATGTTTGTAAAGTCCCCCGCGACACAGGATATTTATTCCTAAGTCGGGAGTTGTCTTTTTATAAACATAACGAAATAACGAATACTAATATTATAAAACTGAAGAGTTTTTTTGTTTGTTTGTTCGGTTGATCTCAAGAAGTACTGGTTCGAATTGTTTTTTTTTGTAGTGTTGGATAGCCCATTTATCGAAGAAGTTAATAATTAAAATAATAACAAGACGTAATTTGCATGTCAAGGATTTTGCTGGTGACCCGTCGATACCCCCCCATTTTGATATTTTTGGGGTTCCGCACCTCAAAAGGTAAAAAAGGAACCCTTATAAGATCATTTTCTTGTCCGTCTGTCTGTCCGTGTGTCACCACCGATTTTCTCATTTTATATCGCTATTGACACAGGTGACCCGTCTCTGCTCATGTGCCCTCTGTATCTTAAAAAAATGTCTCTCTAAAGTATAAAATATCACACAAATTCTTACAAGTAAATTTTGTATTCTCTTTTCCAAAGAGAGGCCTATGTCCAGCAGTGGTCTATTAGACGCTGTTGATGATATTGATGATGAAATTTTGTATAACTGAATGTTATTCTATTTATAATTTCAAGTAATATAAAAAACTAGTCAAACAATTTACAAATGTTATATAAAAAACAGAGTACTGAAGATATCTGCTCCGATTGGAGACACCCGCCTTTGAAAATATACTAATATTAGTTTATTTTGCTGGTAAGTGTCACCACAGTTCAATACACTTCGGATGGCTTTTTTGGCAAGTTTTTTGAAAGTAGTAATTTTATAATATACCTACATGTATGTATTTAAAGGTAAAAATAATCCATACAAAAAAATAAAATTGAAGTGTCTGTTTGTAATGTCAAAATTATTTTTTTTCATGCTCACACGGTTATTTGCACGATGCTTATGCCTAAAAACCAGTGTAAATTTTTTCGTCTGTCTGTTTGTTCCGGGTAATCTTCAAAACGGCTACACCGATTTAGATAATATTTTACTATAAGGTAGCTGTTGATATAAGGAGTAACTTAGGCTATTTTTTTTATCAGAAAAACGCTTTAAAATTTTGCACGGTCCGGGAATCGAACCCACTAAGGCAGCACTTTTCAAAATGAACGCAAACGAAGTAGTATATAATAAAATTGTGCGAACGGAGGAATGTGATATTTAAAATACCTAAAGGTTATGTATAGAAGTGATTATGTATACAGGTATCCAGTACATAAATATTAATTACGAGTATGTTGAATCACCATTGTACAGAAATCTGTGCAACAGTTGACTGACTCGGTGGTGCAGTGGTGGCGTATGCGACTGCTGTGCCGGGATCTCGGGTTCGATTCCCGGGTCGGATTTAATGTTTGTATGATCTGCTAAGATTTGTTTAGGAGTTTGAGTGTTTTCTATATACTATACTAGCTGAGACCCGCGTTGGTTGTTATAACCGCGGGCAACGCCGCGAGGCGAAGCTAGTCTAAAAAAAGCCTAAGTTACTCCTTATGTCATCAGCTATCTGCCAGTGAAAGTCCCGTCGAAATCGGTCCAGTCGTTCCAGAGATTACCCGGAACAAGCAGACAGACAGACAGACAAAAATTGAAAAAAATGTTATTTTGGCATATGTACCGTGTAAACATACATATGCATTTAGTAAAAAGCGGTTATTTTAATATTACAAACAGACACTCCAATTATATTTATTTGTATAGATGTAGGTATTTACAAAAAGTTTATAAATATCAGTCTATCCAGCTTTCTTAGTACAAAACTCTGCTTAGTTTGAAACTAGATGGCGTTGTGTGTCAGATATCAGATGTTGACATGTGCAAAAAAAACAGGTAATGTCACTTCCTGATAATGTAGCTTTCTATTAGTGAAAGTAAAATCGGTTCAGTAGTTTTGGAGCCTATTCGATACAAACAAACAAACAAAGAAATCTTTACTCTTTATAATATTATATTAGTATAGATGACGCGTCGTTAACACACGTTGTCAAGTCAAGGTCAGTTTGCATCACACTAATCGAGTCGTGGCTCGTACTCCCACATCGTAAACAGAATTAGCATACACACAACAAAGTTGATAAAACATTGAATAACTGATCTCCAACACGTGGATGATGATGATGACACACGGAGATATATCATCATTTGAAGTATCATCAGACGTTAATTTAATGAACAGCAAGTTAATTTTGAACAAAACCAAAACCCACTGCTTGAAAATGTAAAAAAAAATTACAAACCAGCCTTGCGGGTTGTAAGCTTAGGAGGTGTCTTTATATTCGTCTTAATTGTAAAAGTACAACCCGCAAGGCTATTAGACTAAGGGCGTGCAAGAGAAATAAAGTACATGCTTGCATATGCATACATACACGGGAAAAGCAACCGTCCTTCTGAAGCAGTTGGGTATTTTTTTCTTTAGAACATCCCGCACTAGGAATAAATCCTGTGTCATGGAGCATATTACAAAAATTCATGAAACAGAACTATAATTTGTGTATATATAAACGTCAGATGACCGCTTCCCACTGCTGGACATAGGCCTCTACTTAGAAAAGAGGTTTTGGCGTACTACACCACGATGGGCAGACGAGTTGGGTTTGCGTTAAGTTTTCCTATCCTTTGCAGTGCTGTTATCCAGCGTAGTTTGCTCCCTTAGTCGTCTCTTACGACACACACGGTATGACATTCCGAATTCTTAATCCGTCACCACACGGATGACGCTCAATTGAGGTGAACAGGCTTACGCTGCATTATGCGAGTGGAACTAAAATTATAGTTAGCAAAATGTGCATGTGGTGACGGATTAAGAATACGGAATGTCACTACCCCAATTGATCCCGTGAGTGTCGTAAGAGCCGACTAGGGGCGCAAAACAACGCAGGACACCAGCACTGCAAAAAGAAGGAAAACTTGACACAAACCCAACCCGCGTGGTATAGTAGGCTAAAACCTCCTTTCTAAGGAGAGGCTTATGTCCAGCAGTGGACTATTAAAGGCTGTTGATGTGATGATGATGATGTGATGATGGGCATTTAAATACACTGCTGGGACCCTTTGGGAATACCAGACGTGAGTATAATTATATAAATGTATACCTATGTATACATTTAACAGTTTTATTACGTTTTAATATTTAATACATGACAGAATCATAAATAAAAGAGTTTTGCAGTAACAAACATTAAGCAGTGGCGGTCTTAGCCATTTCGAGGCCCTGGGCGGGTAGATGATTGCGAGGCCCCGGGAGATCACTTACTCTTACTTGAACATAAACACACAGTCGACATTGGAAGCCTGTCCAAATGACAGGGAAAAATTATACACAGAGAAACAACGTTGTTGCGCGAATGCGGGAGGCCCATGCATCATTCGAGGTCCCGGGCTGTTGACCTGCTTGCTACCCCTAAAGGTCACCCCTGCATATATAAAAAACATTAAAAAGAAAAAAAAAGGATTGGTAAAATGAGAGGCAAAATGTACTTATAGTACTATATATTTTCTAATAATAATAATATTTATTTACTGTCCAAACTAACAGATACAAATACAACACGTTTACAATGTGTGTGTGTGTGTGTGTGTGTGTGTGTGTGTGTGTGTGTGTGTGTGTGTGTGTGTGGTGTGTGTGTGTGTGTGTGTGTGTGTGTGTGTGTGTGTGTGTGTGTGTGTGTGTGTGTGTGTGGTTGTGTGTGTGTGTGTGTGTGTGTGTACGTGTGTGTGTGTGTGTGGTATTGGTATTCCGTTTAAAATGCTTGTTTAGCTTTTGCAATATTTGTAAAGATAGATATCTGTGTATGTATCTGTATAGTTTTAGTTATCAGCAAAAGTCATTGGCCTAACACAATTTGTTTATTATTTGAATACAATCGATTTTGCGCACATTTAAATATATTTTTTTTGCTAGCCAGCTATTTTACACACAAAAACCTCCTTTCTAAAGACCCATATGTCCAGCAGTGGACTATTTAAGGCTGCTGATGTGATGTTTGATGTGTTGCTTGCTATTTTACTCTCGTTTGTCTCGTTTACCAGGTCAGTCCGGTTTGACCGGAGTAATACTATGGCCTCACGGAAGACCGGTGTTAAATAATTCTTTCGTTACCCAAGAGGAAGAGGCGCGATCAAAATTTTTACCCCCTCGCTCCTCGTTGACGTGGTATTCAATGCATTCATGACAAAATCCATTAAAAAAATATTAAAAACATTGCAAAATAAAAACATATATTCGATTTAAAATCTTTAATGTAACACATTAAATCTGCTTTTATGAGAATCTGCTTTTTATGAAAAAAAAACTGTATCCGAATTGTAGTTTAAGATGGTGCTTTAAATTAGCAACCAAAGAAAAAAACTATTAAGTTTTATTTTATTAGGTTAGGTTAGTTAGGTGCCTTGAAATAATAGCAAGTGCCTGATCTGGGCCGCCATATGTGTCAGCACTGTTGCTGCCAACCACCTGGGTCGCACCATCCGTGCCCCGTCCTGTGACCCCCCGTCCCTAAAGACGCCTGTGTGAGGAAGAGGATAAAGTAGCAGCCCGTAGCCGTTGAGACCTTGGGTAGTTGGGGTACAGACGCTAAGGTGTACAAGAGTTAGGGCGCAGGCTGAATGAAGTGACTGGTGACTCCCGCTCGTTCCTGGTGCAGAGGTTGGCCGTGGCCATTCAGCGTGGGAATGCAGCTAGCGTTATATGCACCTTTAGATAATAAATAAAACTAAAATTATAGATAATTTTAGTTTTATTTACTGGGAATCAATCAGTGTAATTTGTGATAATAAAATGTCAACAATATGTATGTCCTATTAGTATAGTAATCATATTTATGTCAATCAGCTTTTATAAGTTTTTCGAACGGAAACCCACTCAAAGTATGTTATATTATCATATTGTAAGCATGTCTAGTATAATTTAAACATAAAGAATTATTGTTCCATAGGGAGGCTTTAAGTTAATTACATACGGTTGAAGGTTTCTGTCCAATAAATTAACTTTCAAATGTACTTAGTCTGAGTTTATCGGGTTATACCTTTATTTACTTACTTATAAGTAAATTTTTTTTACTTACTTATAAGCTAATATTGCTTTTGCTCGCGGCTCCGCCTGCGTAAATGTCTATATCGCGGTAAAAAGCCTATGTTTTTCCTCAATAATCTAAGTATGGTCAAACCAAATTTCATCTAAATCCGTACAGCGGTTATTGATTCCCCATACAAACTGTTGTTACAAGACTGCAACACAAACAACATAACACCCAATTTTTTAAAAAATTTTTAGCTCTCTGCCACTTTCCAAACGCGAGTTATCAATTTTCCAAGGTTTGCAAAAAAAAAAACCTGGTTTTCTGCAAATTTCGAGCGATCTGATAATCCGATTTTACTCTCTGGGGGCTCATTATCTTTGTTTTTTTTTATTTATGTGTATTGCGCACATTTGTTGGATTCAATTTTTTCCGTAGGAGCTTTAGTTTTCGCTACAGACGTGAGAAACTGTATTTTACCATTTTGGACATTTTTTTTGGCACCTTAGCTGACAATATTTGGTTATAATTTTTATTGCAATCAATTCCTGATAGTTAAATTATTAATAAAAAAAAATCCATCCAATAGGAATTTGCCGAATTTTTATCATTTTTTTTGCTTCTTCTACTTGTCTAAGTATAGATACAATTTTTCCCTCAGTTCTTGTGATTTCTATTCATCTTGACCCGACTGCGAAAGAAGGAAGGTTATGTGTCTCGAGTATATATTATGACGTATGTATATTTCTTTGTGTGACAAAGGGCGGGTACGTACATGTGACTCCTGAGTTGCAGAAGGTTGCATGGGCAGCAGTAACCACTTATCATCAGGTGACCAGTCTGTTTGTTTGCCTCCCTAAGCCTTGAATTATAAACAAACAATACATAACGTAACGTAACGGGTAACGTGATATTGGTATCGATCGTATCTAGTTGCGGTCGGCGGGGGTTATGTAAGTTGGCTTCAGATCACTGTGTCAGGGTTGAGGTGCAGTGCCACTTACTTTATTTTATTGTATTGATTAATTTTCTCGTTTAAAAGCGGTAGAAGAAACTAGAGTGAATATAGAGTTACAAAAAACACAGAGCATGTAAAAAAAAAGTCAAGTATACAACTTGAATATTTTTTTGGTCATAAATAATTGGTCGTAGAGTTTTATGTATGTAAGACTGAAACTGGTATAATAATAATAATAATAATAATATTTTTACTGACATAGAAAAGAAGTACAATGCTTACATACATACATATTATCACAACAGCATCAGTGAAAACTTAAGCAGTCGAGCTCTGGCACCCATTGTAAGACTAAACTTGAGTCATGGGTACCAGTTCTTCTCACAGTTGTAGACTTATGATAAGACGCGTATGTGCGTGCGTGTGTCTCTTTCTGTGTCTTGTTTTGTGTGTGTGTGTGTGTGTGTGTTTGTGTGTGTGTGTGTGTGTGTACAATGTAAAAACTGTATAGCGTGTAACTTGTACATGATAAGTTGATTATTAGCCAAATATTAGATGACTAGTACCTATTTGAAAACCTGTTAAGTCAAAATTGTGGTTTTATAGATCATAAGTTGTTTACTTTGTGTAAATAATTATATTTAAATTTAAAAAGTTATATTTTTAAATAGCAAACATTGTTATAGACGTAAAACAACAACAAACGTTCTTATAAATGCAGATCTCAATTGTTTTGTCGGTAATTTTGTCGACCATATCATCATAATATTGAACTTGGCTCACATTTTCACATTTATACTTTTGGTGGGATTAAATATCTACACAAATTTTCTATGACTAGCTAGTACCCACGAATTAGTTCGTAAAAATGGCTGCCTTAGTGGGTTCGATGCCCGTACCGTTCAAATTTTTAAAGGGTTTTTCTGAGAGGAAAAATAGCCTAAGTTATTCATTATATAGTCAGCTACCTGGTAGTAAAATAATAACAAAATCTTTCCAGCCGTTTAGGAGATTACTCGGAACAAACAGACAGACAGACATACAGACAAACTGACAGACAAACAAAAAAAAAACTGGTTTTTAGGTATCGTGCTAATAACCGCGTGAGCATGAAAAAAACCTATTGTTTTGACATTACAAAACAGACACTTCAATTTTATTTATTTGTATAGATAAAATATATTATATATATTCTAAAATATCATCGATAAACGAGAAGATTCCTTTTGTGATGTCAAAATGATAATTTAGTCGATCATAGATTTTTATCGCTTGCTACAATATCATAAATAATTAACAGAATAAATCACAGTCAAATTTTACCTCACATCGCCAGGCAGCGCCATCTAGTGATGAAATTTATAACTAAGTTGTTAAAGTATCTAAATTATATATTTAGATCTATATTGTAAAATTAATACACAACGTTTAAAATTTAATATATTAGTTATCCTTAAAAAACAAAGAAGAAACAGTGAAATGACAAATAATATAGTAAAATAAAAGAATCGTAGCGATGACCTCAAATAAAATTGGGATAAGGTTAGGTTAGATGATAATTTGTTATCCTTAAAAACAAATCATTTCAGTCTAGACGAAATTATCATTATTTTAATCTTTATAATATTTAATCAGTATTATTTTTAGCGACTTAAGATAAAAATGAATATATTAATATTTATTGTTATTCTGTTCTATCAATTTAAATCAGGTTATTAGGTAAAGTTTGCTTTGCGGAAAAAAACTCATATTGGATACTCTTGTTAATATAAGTATTCAAGTTTTCATAGAAATTAAAATATTACCTACTAGCTTTTGACCGCGACTTCGCCCGTGTGTACCGCGGTAAAAAGTAACCTATGTTACTCGCTGATAATGTAGCTTACCATTGGCTAAATAATTTAAAAATCGGTTTACAAGTAGAGACGTTTATAGTGTGGCGGAACGGGTGTCATGTCCCTCCAACATCATGCCTGGCGGGCCGCGGCCCAACGGTTGATGTTGGGAAGTTGTATATATGCTAATCGGCGAGGGAATTCTTTATATCGCGATACAGGATTAGCAATTCTTATTTTAGTAGTTACTCCGTAGTTCGGTGTGTCTTCATTAGATGGCGCTGTAGTATGTTTATGTGTCGAGTCGCCACAATAGTATAAGTATATACTTCCAAGTATGGGTATTTATTGTTTGGGCTGTAGAATTCTGACATCATTTAAGGCGACAAAACATACTTCCTCTTCGCTGGGATGATTGACACTTAACACCAATTTTTTTTGAATTGTCGCTTGCTTTTTTTCTGAACCGATATGACTTTCTAAACTTAAGTAAAAAAAGGGCGTATTTTCTCCTGAGAACTTGTATTTTATACGCCTTTTATTAGCTTCACCTGTCTGTTTGTTTGTAACCGACTCCTTTGGGCGTGATTTTGACTGACTTTTAAGCGGTCAGAATTCGTAGATAAATCAAGGACCGATGACAATACACTAATTTAAAATAAAAATATATAATATTTAAAAAAAACTAAAAACACGCTTTTTATAGAACACCAAACTAAAAAATAGAAAATAAATTTTAATAAATTTGAAAAAAAATGCGTGGGGTGCTTTTTACTATTGACAACAGGCAATATTATTAATTTGCCTGTGTTCCACTTGCTTGTAATGATGGCAAAGTGTCAACCTATATATCATGAAAAATAGACACTTTTGTCCAGTGTAGGCATTTATCGTATCGATATAGTTTATTCAATTGTTCTAAATATATATTTCTTTTTATAGAGTGCCACCAGTTTCGAAAATGCGAGGACGCACACCAACCTGGCTGTATATATTCGCAGCGACTTCTGCGCTACTGGCTGTTGTCGCACTCGGTGGGGCCCTCGCATGGTCCCGGATTTTTGATTCAGTATTAGCTTCTGTAAGTATATACATATATATATATATATATATATAAACCAACTACACCAACGCCGTACCATATTAAAACATCATCACTATCATCAACAACCTTTCATAGTCCACTGCAGGTCGAATTACCTCTATTCGGCAGTCAGAGTCAGTAGCCAGACTCAAAAATGGAGAAATCAGGAGTATGTTAAAAGGAAAATGAATGAAGGAAAAAGAGTGAATGGGATTAGGGAGTGTAGGAATAAATCGAACTGGCTGTAGCTGCGAAGTCCAAGTTCTCTTTGTTCGATGTGATTGCAGAAAAAAGGTTTTAACACATAATTACACGTAGTTGTTCGAATAGTTGTTTCATGAACCCAGTGTTACCTTCGCAATTAAGACGAATAACGACTCCTTAAACGTGGAAATCCATCAAGATGTTTAGGCCACAGAAGTATACATACGAGTATATCACATCATCACATCACATCACATCAACAGCCTTTAATAGTCCACTGCTGGACATAGGCCTCTCCTTAGAAAGGAGGTTTTGGCCTACTATACCACGCTGGCCAGACGGGTGTGTATAGGGTTTGTGTCAAGTTTTCCTTCTTTGCAGTGCTGGTGTCCTGCGTTGTTTTGTACATATATACACTCGGCAAACGTAATCCTCTTTGTGTTGCAGTCGAGTAAAAAATGTTGTATGTACCTACACTTACATTAGTAACCTAATACAGTTTTTTAATGATTTTCCTGAAACTTTAGCCCGCAGACTCTTTGACCTTGCTACATTTTAATTATTCGCAGGAAATATAATATTTCGCTCATTAAAATATTTATTTTGTTAAAAGCGTTGATAGAAGCGGTAATTTCAGGAATCTTGACTTTATTGAAAGTACTTCAATCGAATTTCCAGTTCTTTTAATATCAGTTTAAGATTAAAAACACTTAAAAGAAAGTCATCCATATAAACAAATTATAAATTTTTTTTTTTTTAACAATCTTAATGATTGAATTATTTTGATATAAAATGATTGTATATTCTTAAAAGTGCAGTTTTATATAAAAGTTTAAGTTATTACGTTTGGAAGATAAGATTAAAAGTAAATAACACAAGTAAGTTTAGCAACTGAGACCTGTTGATATCCCCAGTGGGACTCCAAGCACAGGATGGACAAACGGGTGTTTTTATGGTATGGGGGTTAACAAACAGATGGGTTACCTGATGAGAGAGTACCACAGCCCATGCACCCCTTTAGAGGTATGTTAAGAGTCACAAATGCGTTGCCGCTCCTTGAGGCCCTCCCCCAGAATTAGGGGGAAGAAGGATTTGGGGCTTCAGAAATCTCACTCCTTCGGTGAAAGGAAACGAAATAATTATTTAACAATGGTTTTCTGTGAGACTCTGGAAGAAGCATGATTCTCCCACGGTAACAATGGGCTGGTGACGCAGGTCTCTTTAACCTATTTTAGTCTTAGCCCCTTTTCTATTTCCAAGATTTGAGGATCGCTTACACAAGCTCCCTCGCCCTGTTTAATTTCCTAATTCCAATTTTAGATTCTTCCTTTAAGTTTAGTATCCAAATGTGAAACCAATTGTATGCCTTACCTAGAGAAACCTACCTACAAAGAAAGTCACGAATTTATGTTTCTAAAACCTGTCATAAGGTCAGATCATAATAACATTATCAGTTAAGTTAATAATTTATTCACGTGTCCTTTAGTAATACGTAAAAACATGTACCACTAAGTTAGTATTGCGCATTTTTGGGGTTTCGGTTGTAATCTCCTAATATTACAATTGAATGAAATATACATTTACGTGAATGGACATTATATTAAAATTAAAACTACTGCTCTACCGTCGGAGAGCTATACTTCGGTATAAAGGAGCCGGCTCTATCGGAATAACACCAAGGTTTGAGTTTTAAACCATTCTGCCCTTGCATTTCACCGAGTGAGTGAGCCACAAACGCCCTTCGCCTTAATTCTGGGGAGGAGTACTTTTTACAAATAAAAGAGAACTAAATGATATTCAGTAACCCTTCGCACGTATCAGTGCGTAATTCATATCTAATACAAGATATCAAATCTGTATTGGTATACTTAAAAACGGGAAGCAATAAAATTTAAGAGCAACCAGTCAAATAGGAATTTCATATTAAATTATTGCCATTGAAAAAATTATGAACGTCCATCATTATGTGCCGTTAATTGGCTTAAAACATCACGTGAGGCTCATTGGAATCCTCACAAGTTACTTAATCACTGCCCTCTTGCTCATTCTAATTTATGTTGAGTTTCTTGAGGCTTCGCCACAAAAAAAAAAAAATTGGTTGCCTGTAAAGTCGGTATACGGGCGAAAGTTTTACGTGACAACGACTTTGAGTGGTAAAATAATTTTAATGTGAATATTCATTCGTATAGTAGGAAGAAGGATGAAATAATAGTAACAATTTAAAACATTTATTTATACAAAGAATTATATTTAAAAAAGGGACGCGTGCCTTTCACTTTTTATGTCTGTCTCTCTCGCTCTTAGGCGGGCTAACCATGCCCGAGTGGAAGGGACGCGTGCCTCTCACTCGCTCTCATTGTGAGCGCATAACGTGAGCGGAGCGTAACGCAGTTTCTTGAAGTGTCACCCGGCAAACCAATTTATAAGACGTTGTCACGTCAAAAGTTTATTATTGCTGTTAAATCACTGTAATAATACCTTCCCAAACCTCGCACATGGCCGCCTGATTACAAACTACGCAGAGCTAGTACTATGGTAACCAGACTGCTGATAGACATACTTAGATGTATATCTAAATACATACATATTATAGATAAATTACACCCAGCCACAGAAAAAATGATCCACGATCTCTGGTGTAGCAGTCAGGGTCACTAAACACTACACCAATAGGCCCATCACTCTTGTCTGTCTAAATAAAATTATCCACGTATCGTTTCACTTGAACGAGTCCAATTTGACTTATGAAAAGTTTTTTCAGAAATTGAATTAGACAGGCCCAAGTGAAATTTTCCAAAGGAGTGACATAACGACATATAACGGGGACACAGAGGGGAGATAGAGTGGTATTAAATTAAGAAGAAGCTTTAATAGTGTGTGTGCACAATCTGATATTGATATTCCTGATGCTAGTTTGTCAGGAGCGAAGAGGTGTATAACCCTTAAATTCTTCATGGGTCCGAGTAATTATTGATGATGATGAGTTCTGTCTGTGTTTTAGGTAGATAATGGGTGTTATGTGTGAGTGTATTTGTACCTGTAATATATAGGGATAGTGCCTGTTGATACTACCCTGTATTGTCTTGTGCACTTTAACTTGATTCTGTTATATAAAAGTGAGGATTTGTCATTGGCTATCTGTTTTCTTGACTGCTTAAATTCGGATTATCATATTAGTAAAGCCTCCATAGTAAATCTTTATTTATACATATAAAACTTCTGTGTGTGTGTTTGTGACTGAATCGAGAATGGTTTAGATTCACAATTCCGCCCACTACAAAATGTTTTTTCGTGTGTGCAGGACAATGCCTGTCGAGTTCGCTAGTAATAAATAAATATCCAGAATTTTTGAACTATAAACTTAACTCGATTCACGCAATACGAGCAAGCTTATTGCTACCAATCTATTACTTGTATGGTATACAGCATTTCCGCCATTATCATTGAACTTCGTACGGAGATATGGTGTGTAACTATTATTTTATTCATTGATAACCAGCTTAACGCAACTTTTAAATGTTTGGTAGTAAAATTAAGAGGCCAGTAAAGTCGACTTTCAGTGAAGAGAATTAAAAGTACTCGTTTTCCTATTTTGTACCAATCGCACTTACGCTACGAAGCACAAAAAATATTGTGTGCAGTAATTATTTGTTCGTAGAGGTTACAATTTCAAATACTATACATCAATATTCAAACACTTTGCACAAATTATCTCTGAAACAATTGTAGTTAAAAGAACGCGAGTTAGGCAGAAACTTTTTTCTAAATATTTCTATGTAAAAACACAAAAAGGAGGACAGGAGGCACAGAAACAAAATGTGTTCTTTTAACACGCCTCTGCGTACCCCTTCGGGGATATAAACATGATTGTATATATGTAAATTATGTCAAGGGTTTACGAGACCAATTGCTTTGCATTTAACTTTGACCCCTCAATGTTCTCAATTGACAGATATTGAATGACATAAACCGCACATCGACTGTCTTATGAACGACAATCAATTATGGATAAGCTATTAATTCTCGTTGACCCGATGTCAAATGTATTTAGTGCGGGGAAATTGTTCATTATGGCAATTTTTTTTTAAGTCAATCGAGAATACATGTGCGTAAGCTTCTAAATAAGGAGTGACAGAAGAAATAATTAAATTATTAGTTACCAATGATAAATACAAACCTCGTTTCTAAGGAGAATTTATGTACAGCAGTGGACTATTAAAGGTCGTAGATGATGATAAATACATGATATCACGACTATATCTACAAAGGGGTAAGCAGAACCGTATTAAAAACGCGCACTTCGCTGACTAAAGCCTGTGGCGACTCCTACATACAAATAAACAAAAACATAGTACAGGGCCATCTAACGAAGACACACCGAACTACGGAGTAACTACTAAAATGAGAATTGCTAATCCTGTATCGCGTTATGAAGAATTCTCTGGCCGATTAACATATATACAACTGCTCAACGTCAACCGTTGGGCGGCGGCAAGCCAAGCATGATCACCTCGCCTGGTCGGAGGATCCTCTCTTTGTGTTGGAGGGACATGACACCCGTTCCTTCACAAGCCTACTTACTCAATCCTGATAAACTTCCTTTATTTAATTATAACATGGCACATTAATATTCAATGTAATGGAAAAATAAGGAATAGACAATGCAGGCTTATATAAATTTTTCTTTCATTGTTTTTTTTTATGATTTAATAGACCACCATGATAATGATGATGACGAGCAGGCTGGTTACCAGGATGACTCATGAACCTGCAACTCAGGAGATATATATGCAATATACTGCCCCCTTTTTTTTTTCGTGCGGAAATCCCCTCGGATAGCACCTATCGGTGGCATGTCGGACTCGAACCGACTAAAACCGCACGCCGTCTCGGGTACTAATAGCCGGGGAACCAGGTATACCCTAGAAAGGAAGTCCCTGGTGCCCCGACATACCTCGGGCCATCTACAACAAGTAGACGACCCCTCCCCGAATATACTCTCCCTAGACGTAGGGGATGGGTGTTGGCGATCCTGTAACCTCATTCACTCGTTGAAAAGCAATAAAAGAATTGTTTAACACCGGTTGTCTGTGAAACCGTGGTATCACACCGGTAGAACCACAGAAATCGTAATAATAAGACTAGAAATTAATTAGAGCCCGATCACTTCCAAAGTCGATGTCGTCACATATTAACACATACACAAAATACAAACAAATAGATATAAGACTCGCACACACTTGCAAAACAGCGGTGAAATGTATAGGACACAAACTATTATGAACCTTAATCTTAAGAAATTACAATGCATTTTACTTCAATGTATAATGTGGCACCACTACAATTTCGATGGCGTGAATCCCTGTAAACAATGTTGTGGCGTGTCGTGTGTCCATGTCGATATTGGTAAAAATTGTCGATATTTTTTTAAATACATTAAAATGAAATGGATTACTAGTAGCTACTTAGGAAAACCAAAGATATGTATAATTTTTTTTTATATTTCAATAGTAATGATACTTATAAATGAATGGTACCTATTATTTAAAATCAAGCTATTCATTAACAGTACAATACTTTATTAATTCAGGTTACAGCGTACACTTATAAAATAATAAAAATTAAAAAAAAAGATATGAATAATAATTTATACAAAAAAAAAAAGTCACAGAAACAAAAAATTAAAACAATAAGCTGCTACTGAACAAATAGTTCCTTCACATAACAATTAGAATTTTAATCTAGAAATAACTGATTAAGAAGTAATTAATAAACAGAGTGGTTAATTTTTTTTTTAAATTTACATAGTCGTCAACTGTGTAATACCCTTATTCCTAACACTATGTTTAAAAAAAATATAATTAATGAAGCATCTATTTCTGGTAGTTGAGAAAATTTATTAAAAAAAAAACTGTATTATTAGGATCTTTCGGGAATCTAGAAATTAATTATAATTATGTGATAAAAAATAATAATATAATTATATATGCTTCCTAAAATGATAACATTTTATTTACATTTACCAGCATGCTAAACATTTATAGACTTTAACGCAAACTTAATTAATTAAACGCCTAAAGAAATTATTGTATAATTATTATTTTTACCTGCATATATAGTTTAGTTTAATTACGTTTGAAAATCTGAAAATATCCCTTTATTCTAACATCGATATAAACAGTACTTTTATTCAAATGAATGGTACGGTTACATCACTAACTGGCGAGCGATGCCTGCAGCCGTATTATAAACATACACAATGCACAACGATATCTAGTATTTTACATTACATTGCTTGGCAAGTTTGTCAACATCGCGTGAAATAAGAACAAAAGCAGCAATGGTCATTGTACAAAACGGAAAGTCATAAATGAATGTTACAAAGGCAGATATCTAATTAAAGTATTCATCGAGACTTAAATTAGTAAAAACAATGGTTTATTAGTTGAAAATTAACTTACCGATGAAATGTTATACCTTTATTAGTTGAATTAATTATATGTCCCTGTTTTCACAACTCATTATGTTCAAGTTCACCATTTTAACACTGTACATACGACGTAAGTTCAAGTGGTGTTTGTCTACACATCACTGCGGCGACAGTGTCAAGCGTCTATGCGAGGTCGAGGTCTAGTGTCTTATTATTACGATTTCTATAGGTAAAGACCAACTATTTAGCTCCATTAATATGCGTATTAACCGACTTCAAAAAGGAGAAGGTTATAAAGCCGGATGTTTTTGTTCGGGTATAACTGTTGAGTTTCGGAGACAGACAACGGAACTCCTCAAAAAATGACAGCAAATCAACCGCGATCGCTGCTAGGTTTTTAGTACTTTGTTATTATTGTTTAAAGTGGGTTCAACTTTTTTTTAAATCATTTATTAATGCTAATTAGTTCCAGTATATAAAAACGAGTTTAAGTACGTGTATATGAATGGTTTTTAATAATTAAATATTAATAAATTGTGTTGAATATTTAACATAAGCCTCTGGGAGATGTGACCACCTCGCTGGTTCCGCATGCTTCTGCGATCTTATAAAATGTTATCCAATTAAAAATAATTTAAGCAGGTACAATTTATTTTTTATTTTTTATTTACATATGGAAATAGAAAAACACTAAAATATAAATATAATCTGAATAAACATGAATAAAACAGTTTAAAATAAGTATACTACTAACTTTCCAGTATTTGTGCTATCTTGTCTTATCAGTATTTGTGTGACAAAATACGTGAGTCGCCATTTTCTAGCGCCATCTTGAATTTACAGTGAAATTAATAACACACAATAAAGAACTGTCATTTGAACTAAAAGTGTGTACCTACCAAATTTAAAGCCGTCAAGACCCCCATAAGATACAAACAAAACAAGTGAAATTCATTTTTTACAAAGATTTCTTTTAAGAACGTTCCATATATAAAAAAATTATTACCTACGTATAATACATAATGTTTATACTAATACATTTTATTGATTAGTAATTTGAATACCTGTTCTAGACAAAGAAAAGTTCTTAATGAGGTTTATGGCCATGCTTTTCATGCGCGCGTGTGTGTGTGTGTGTGTATATGTGTATGTACATATGTGTGATTCTGCCTAGTCCAACTCCCGACACATCTGCAGATAAGTGTACCTAAGTGTGTTGCGTCAAAATTATTATGTTTATACACAACAATTTGTTTTTGTATTGTAATATTGGCCTAGCATTGCCCTCAAGTCCTTTACCTCCAATTGTATCTCATTTAATTTTACATTAGCAATTTTTGTAAATGGTTTTTAAATCACATTATCAACAGACTTCAATAGTCCACTGCTGGACGTATTCCTCTCCTTAGAAAGGAGGTTTTGGCCTACTATACCACGCTGGCCAGACGGGTTGGTATAGGATTTGTGTCAGGTTTACCTTTTCTTTGCAGTGCTGTTGTTCTGCGTAGTTTGCTCCCTTAGTCGGCTCTTACGACACCCACGGGTGAATAGGGGTGGTGACACTCCGTGTCCTTAATCCGTCACCACACGTACAATTTTTTTTAATGCTATCGATTAAAAATCGTAAACGTGCAAGTTATTTATTAAAGTATACTCTAAATAGTTCAATACAAAAATAATTATTAAAAAATGACTGATAGTTCCTGAGATTGATTTAAACAAATACTCAAACAGGTTAACTCTTCAGTTTCAATAATATCTGTATAAGTCAAAATGCTAAAATGTATGTGTATGTTGGTAACCTATGTCCTTCCTCAATAATTCACAACTATCTCTAAACCAATATTTATCTAAATCGGTTATGCGGTTTAAGCGTGAATAGGTAACAGACACTTTCACATTTATGATATTAGTATGGATTTAACGTATTTGACTGGCCTATTGGTCTAAGACAGAGGTCGTGGGTTCGATTCCCACCCAGGGCAAAAATTATATGATGATATTTTATTCTGTATATGGATGTAATTCATCTATATTATGTATATATTTAGAAATATTTATCAGCAGGAATGATTGCCATAACACAGGCACTGAATAATTTGGGGTCAGCGGCCATGTTTGAAATTTTTCGAGCTATTATTATTTCCTAACATTTTTTTATAAAAAGCATGTTAGGTACAGTAGCCGCCGATTTTATAAAAGTACCTTATTAAACGAAGAGTTCTTTGAAAGTATCTTAAGATATATTTTTGTTACAGCAATTGAAGCTCACACCAAATTCGAGATCCTTCCAAAACTGGGTGGCTCCTTCAGTGCCTCTGTACTTTGATATATACCTGTTTAACTGGACCAACGCAGATATGTTCCCCGAGAAGCCTGTCTTAAATCAAATAGGTAAGCAAACCAAATGTAAGATACACTTCCCGTAATCAGCCATCTTCAAAATTGTAGAGATATCCTTGCCATAGTTTTTCCTTAAAAACAATGGATTATTTGAAATTAAAAAAATGGATGGATACCATGGATACCCACTATGTATACACACTATGGATACACACTATGGATACACACTATGTATAAACACTATGGATATACACTATGGATATACACTATGGATATACACTATGGATACACACTATGGATACACACTATGGATACACACTATGGGTATACACTACGGATATACACTATGGATACAACGTTGACTGTAATTGTGATTGAAAGTTTAATCGGTATTCTACTAATCTTAATAATATTTTACTAGTTATTTACAAGAATTCCTTTTATGACATTTGTGAGGTCGAGAGTAGATCGGACCTGAATTTCCAAAGAATTTTTATTACGAGAATTGATCTTCCGAGTGCCATGTCGCTCTAGAATTGGCGTAGCAATGCCGTTTCCCTCATGGACCAACTATGTCATCATCATCATCAACAGCCTTTAACAGTCCACTGCTGGACATAAGCCTTTCCTTAGAAAGGAGGTTTTGGCGTACTATACCACGCTGGCCAGACGGGTTGGTATAGGGTTTGTGTCAAGATTACCTTCTCTCTGCAGTGCTGTTGTTCTGCGTAGTTTTTTCCCTTAGTCGGCTCGTACGACACCCACGGGATGAATAGGAGTGGTGACACTCTGTATTCTTAATCCGTCACCACACGGACCAACTATGTATGTATGCACAACTTATCATGAGGAATATTCTTTTCTGACTAAGCTTTAACATTACTTCAAGTATTAAAACAAGTGAAACTCCAGAAATCCAGTCAATGTCAACAAAAATTCTTAATGGCTTGCGTCAACACGTTGACACCTTTCTTACGTCATAGTAGTGCCTATTCACGAGCTAGCCAACAGTAAGCTCGTGTATTTTACTTGTTTTTATCTTCCCTTCCTATCTTATCTTATATTAGTTACTAGGTAGTGTGAATGTTGTAGATAAGTAGACATTCCTTACTAACCGATGATGATACACAATCATTTTTACTGGCGAACAGAGGTGAGGGCTGCATGGAAGAGTTGAAGTTTCTCTATCATGTCTTATTTAAACGGTATGGGAGAGGGGGCTATCGAGCAGACGGTTCACCCTTAAACACCTGGCACTCAAGAGTTATAAGTGCAGATTTAGGAGAGGGGATCTAGTTCTGGCCCCGATCAACTCTATAAATGTCGAAGTATGGCTCTCCCACGTTTATCTCCTCTAAACTAATCATTTGAAATATAATATTTATGTAGCAATTTGTTTAATAGTTATTTGTTTGTTCAGATATCCATACTTCCATACTTATATCATAAATGTGCAAGTAAGTTTGTTTGTTTGTTACGCTTTCACACCTAAAACACTAAACCGATTTTAAAATTACTTTCACCAATGGAAAGCTACATTTTCAGCGGCTAACAATAAATATAATATATATAGTGTGTATCAATAACGGTAACATAGGCTACTTTCTACCGCGATAACCGCCATACATGCGGGCGGAGACGAGGGGAAAAAGCTAGTAAAAACATAAATCCATTTCTGTTAGTTTACCTTGATATGCTAGAATTTAACTTATTGTAACGGTGACGGATTAAGAATACGGAATGTCACCACCCTTATGTATACCGTGGGTGTCGTAAGAGCCGACTAAGGGACCAACGCAGGACAACGGCACTGCAAAGAGAAGGAAAACTTGACACAAACCCTATACCAACCCGTCTGGCCAGCGTCTTATAGTAGTCAAGCTTATGACCAGCTTATCCAGCAGTGGACTATTATAGGCTGTTGATGTGATGTGATGTGTGATGAACTGCAACTGCTAATACGCCTAATTCTTATAGAACAGAATTTGCATTTCTTGTTGATCAAAATAAATGTATTAAAAATTGTCTATGGCTCCAATTATTAATAAAAATAGAATGACAGTTAATTGTTATGTTGTTTAGCTATACCAAATATTTGTCATCATCAAACGGAAATATGGGGCCCGCAAGGTATAGACATGGCCTTCTTGTTTTTATGGGTTTAGAAAAAAATAGAACATCATCTATGGCTTGTCTGTTTGTGAATACTGTTTTGGGTATCATTTACATATTGTTTACCGAGATGTTTTAATAATGTCGTTAACTGCTTCAATAAAGCAAATGAACCTATATGAGTGTTTTTATTTATTTATAATAGCAACTTTTATTTATTTATTATATTTTTTTTTATATCTTTATTGTATACAGTTAACACATAAGATACTTACAAATATATAGACGTAACAATCGGCGGTCTTATCGCTCACGGCGATCTCTTACAGACAACCTTAATACGGATATTAGATACTTAAAAAGTTGGGTAGTTTACATACACGTAACGCATTATCACGTGTAAATTTAAAAATAACAACAAAAGCATTCATACACAAATATACATCTGTTCAAATTACACATACATACAAACATACATACATAAACATAATATATATAAATACTGTTCTTCTAAACAAGACAATAAACTAGTCATAAAAGTGTTTATGAACGAATGTAAAGATTCCTTCCATGTTATAGTAAATGATTGATTGTTGATTGTATCATGCAAAAACGTTTTAATTAATATTTTTAAAATTCCCTGTTGGGGGACCAATATTTCGGCACATAAGGGTCGTGTCGACCAGAGTGAGCTCGCCTCGACAAGTTTGTATCGTTCTAAAATACCAGAGACCTTTATTTTTTAAATTTTTTTATATTTTAAAATTATTAGGAATTTGGAACATATCCTATGTTGCGGGGGACCTACAAACATCCATGAAACACAGACACAAAGAACACCCAGACTCAGAACAAAAATTTATAGATCACACAAAGTGTCGTCCCATGTGGGGTTGAACCCACAATACTCGGCATAGTAGGAAGCGGCGTGGCGGCCGCTTAAACCACTGCAGACACAACTACTCCGTGCAGTATCTCGATAACTTGTTATGATTAATATCATAATAATAATACCATCACAGATCTCACACACGGGCGTCTGACACCAAACGAGGTGGATCCATACTAATGGTAACCAGACTGCTGAAAAACATACTTTTATATATGCATTTCTAAATCTTGACTGCACGGATGGCGTAGTGGTTTAAGCGGTCGCCACGCCGCTTCCTACTACGCCGAGTGTTGTGGGTTCAAACCCCACATGGGACGACTTGTGTGATCCACAAATTGTTGTTCTGAGTCTGGGTGTTCTTTGTGTCCGTTTCATGTATGTTTGTAAAGTCCCCCGCGACACAGGATATATATATATATTCCTAAAGCGGGAGTTGTCTTTTAAAAAAGAAAAAAAAAAAACATATTGACGACAAATTACATCCAGACACAGATTAAATGATCGTGTTCATCACATAATTATTTATCCTGGGTGGGAATCGAACCCACGACCTTTGGCTTAGCAGTTACTGTCCACTAGATCAACAAGCCCGTTAATAATAATCATGGAACGTTCAATAGTATAGTGAATAGGTTTCGCTATACCATCTCTATGTCAGGTTCCTTATTAATGTCGTTTTATGTACTCCATACAAAGTGTACGCAAATTTTGTACGAAATTTAAGTGAAGGCGTGAAAACGTATCAAATAAACTCACATTCACATCAACAGCCTTTACTAGTCCACTGCTAGACATAGACCTCTCCTTAGAAAGGAGGTTTTGGCCAACTATACCACGCTGGCCGTCGGGTTGGTATAGGGTTTGTTTTAAGTGTTTATTATCTCTGCAGTGCTGTTGTCCTGCGTAGTTTGCTTCCTTAGTCGGTCTTACGACACTCACGGGATGAATAGGGGTGGTGACACTCTGTATTCTTAATCCGTCACCACACAGACCACACATTAGTATCGAATAATAATAAGGTAGGATTATAGATTCTTTCTTTTCCAGGTCCCTTCAGTTTCCGCGAGGAGCGTGTCCACGTCAATGTAACCTTCAATGAGAACGGCACCATGTCGTACAGGACACACAGGAGATGGTACTTCGACGAAGAGAGATCTAATGGCAATTTAGAGGATGAGATAACGAGCATTAATGGTGTCGCTGCAGTGAGTATGCTTTTGTTCTCCTTCTTTTTCATCTTTTTTAGGTTGGAGGGAGGGCAAGGGTCTATCTTTCTTTCTTTTATATTATAGGGGGAAAACGAGCAGACAGGTTACCTGATGGTATTTGACTACCACCGCCCATAGACACTTGCAAGACAAGAGTTACAAGGCCGTTTAAGTGTTCTCCCTCCCTCTACAGGGGTGGGGTTGGGCTCCGGCTACCACACTCACATACTCGCTCATAAACAAAGAAAAATTCTAATCTAATCATTGATTCATGACTATTTTTTCCCGATACAATATCTTAAATCTCAATATTCTCATCTCTTTTATTGCAATGTGTTTGAATCGTCAAATTTATTTACTATATTTCCAGTCTGCAGCCTACCGCGCCAGATCCTGGGGCTACCTACAACAAAAAGGGCTCTCCATAGGCCTGAAGATGTTCAAACAGCAGTTCTCAGTCACCAAGACAGCAAGTGAACTTCTATTTGAGGGGTACAATGATTCCCTACTGGATCTCGCAAAAAGTTTACCTGCCAGTACAACGGGTGGCGCACCACCGGTGGATAAGTTTGGATGGTTTTATGGGGTGAGTAATAATACAATCTAAAGATGGAATGACCCATTATAATATAACTAATTAAAAGTAGCATGTAAATGCACATTAGTTTGCGTCTGCCAGACCCATTTCCAGTTTTTTTATAATACAATTTAAATCGGTATTGGATTTAGTAGAATTTTTGAGCCTTTTTAGAGAGCAGAAGCTCTTGTCTTTACGGTTTCTTGTGAGTTACTGCAGTTTTAGTCCCGAGTCTTGCGTCATCTCTTAGCCTAGTTTCGAAGCCCTATTTGTTTTCCGATTTCATCTTTTTTATTTGTCCCGTCTGAGAGCCTGTTCACGTAGGCGGCCATTTAGCAAACAAGCCACAACAATTCCAAATAAATTTCTGGTTCTGCTAAAATCAGCAATAAATTTAGGACATGGGCAACAAGACGATGATGATGACTATAACCCGGCAATCTCGTGCGCGACCGTCCCGCGGGGTGACAGACAGTGGCGGGGGCGAGGAAGCGCGTCATTTTAGCACACGGCTACACGCGTTTCCCTTCCCCGCTACACCACCCGCTGCCCGCTGACATCTTGAATACCTCGTCCCCGCCACCGTCTGTCACCCCGCAGGACGGTCGCTCACGACGTTGATGGACTATAGCTGTTACTTTCATACTGAAAAGTGAAATTAGGGGCATTCAACTGGGATGAAGATGCCGGCAGATATTTATTTTTGAAAGTCTTTGGGATAACAAATATTCAGCTGTATTAATACATTACTGAGATTTTTAAGAATTTATAAACATAGATGTATTTTCATGGACTCCTAAGACTACTAGACTCCTATAATTTATGCAATTATTTTGGATAATTGTACATATTATGTCATTTACTTTCATACTGAAAAGTGAAATTAGGGGCATTCAACTGGGATGAAGATGCCGGCAGATATTTATTTTTGAAAGTCTTTGGGATAACAAATATTCAGCTGTATTAATACATTACTGAGATTTTTAAGAATTTATAAACATAGATGTATTTTCATGGACTCCTAAGACTACTAGACTCCTATAATTTATGCAATTATTTTGGATAATTGTACATATTATGTCATTTACTGCCATTATGTCATGCTCTGCCTTGCCCAGAAGATTTAGGTTATGTTTAAATGCAAGACATGTGTTATATACTATCAATTCATGTTTCTTCCAGAGGAATGACACTCTAGATACTGATGGCTACATGGAGATTACCACTGGGCAACATCGTGGTACAGTTCCTGGACAAATTGTGAGGTGGAATTTCGAAGATCATCTTCCTTACTACAGTGGTGAATGCTCAAAGGTACTTTAAGGTTACTATCCTAAGAGTGGCCCAAGAGATTTATTGACCACTAGTAATTAACATACCTGGTCCGCGGGTCAATGTTCTGCTATCATTCATGCAAAGTAAAATATATTTAGCCAACTACGTAGAAATGAGATATTGTATGGCGTAATCGAATTTGCCACGTTTTTTACAATAAACATAACTAAACCGGTGGGCCATGATCGATCAGGTTCAGCCAGGATCGTCATGTATTAGTTTAGATCATTGATTACTGATTGATTTCCTCTCCTGTCATTGTTTTAATTATTTTTTTCTAGCTTTTGGGAAGTGCAGGGGAATTCGTGCCACGAAACTTGACGGAGGAGTCTGTGTTCACGATGTTCGTACCAGATCTGTGTCGGACTGTGAACATGGATTATGTGGAGAGTGGCGAGGTGGAAGGTCTAAACTACCACAAATACGCGTTATCTCAAAGGAGCTTCGATAATTGTGAGTGTAATTCAGTAACTTTAAAATGTCCGTATGGTGACAAATTAAGAATACCCCATGAGTAATATCCCATGAGTGTCATAAGAGTCGACTAAGGGAGCAAACTACGCAGGACAACAATACTGCAAAGAGAAGGAAAACTTGATAGAAACCCTATACCAACCTGTCTGGCCAGCATGGTAGTAGGCCAAAACTTTCTTTCTACGGATAGGCATATGTCCAGCAGTGGACTATTAAGGGCTGTTGATGATGATATAAAACTAACTACGAGGGTTTCCAAAAAGGAAAAATATCAAGACAGTAAGTTTGGGTGTTTTTTTTCATATACTTGAAGATCTCGGCAAGTTACATTTAGAAAATAGAAAATGTTTACTAGAAAACTAAACATTCTTTAAATGAAAATAATTTAACGTACCCCACGTTAAATTATTTTCATGTGAAATTACGAAATCAAAAACATCAAAATAATAAAAATGGGACTTGCAAATGCAGTTAATTATCGTGATATCTAAATTATCGAGATATCTAATTTATCGAGATTTTCGGGTATCCAGATTTGACTCGAATTTATTACTTTCGAACGTATATCACACACACACACACACACACACAAACACACACACACACACACACACACACACACACACAAACACACACACACACACACATGCGATACAAACCAACATCAGTATTCTGCTATCGCTTACAGCTACGGTGTCTTCTGCAAATACATGCTTCTGCAACGGTCCTTGCGCATGGAGTGGTGTCATGAACGTGTCAGCCTGTCGGTATGACTCACCTGCCTTCATATCACTGCCCCACTTCTTGTATGGAGACGAGCTGAGGAGCTTGGTCGATGGGATGTATCCTGACCCTGAACTACACGATTTCTACTTTGCTGTTGAACCTGTGAGTTTTGTTTTTAAATTGACCTGAATTCGTTCAACAGCTTCTGTTTATCCACACGTACGTAGAAGAAGCAGGTAGAAGAGGCAGAATAGGCCATGGCAGGGGGCAAATGAACAGACAGGTCACCTGAAGGTAAAAGACTACCTCCTACCATGGCCACCTGCAATACTAGTCACAACTGCGTTGCAGCCTTTTGAGTTTCCTGCCCACAGGATTGGGGGATAAGGGGGGGGAGGTTTGAGCTCCGTAAACTTGACTCACTCAATGAAAAGCAACGTAAAATTTGCTTTACATCGGTTTTCCGTGAGGCCGTAGCACTTCGGTTGAGGCGACACAGTTGCACCGAAGCATAGTTCTCCTACAGCAAGTGATTTACTGTTGGGAATTTTAGAGGGATCATGAAGACCCAAAAAAGTCGTTTACAATACTTACATAGTCATTGCTAAGTTCCTAAGCAGGAAAAAAGAATCTGTAGAGTCAGCAACATAAAGTTGTCAATAATACCTATATATTATGACGTTATTTATTATTTTCAGAAACTGGGTATACCGGTGGAGGTGGCAGCAAGATTTCAGCTAAATATGTTTATAGATTCTGTTGAAAATGTTGAGTAAGTATTTATCAATCATTATTAGGACATTACAAAAATTGTATTTCTATATTATTTTTCTAACGACTCCTGATTCCAGGGAGCCTACACCTTCGACCCCTGATTCTGGGGAGCCCACACCTTCACCCCCTGATTCTGTTGGAGCCCACACCTTCGATCCCTGATTCTGGGGAGCCCACACAAAAATTGTATTTCTATTCAATAGGCGGCCATAGCACTATTTTCCTCCCAGGCTTTTTTCCTAAAGTACGTTTGTCTTGTTCGTTAGGTCTACTACAGTATGATTGAACTTCTGCCTTTTACGCAGAGCAACTGCCACCGCACCTCCAAAATGCAATTACTAGGCGATATTGAAGTTTTGTAAAAATACTGTTGGTGACTTTTTAGGACTAACTACCCGTTACGATTGTCACAGATGTTCGTATGGAAACTGCAAAGAGAAGGAAAAGTTGACACAAACCCTATACCAACCCGTCTGGCCAGCGTTATGTAGTAGGCCAAAACCTCCTTTCTAAGGAGAGGCTTGTGTCCAGCAGTGGACTATTAAAGACTGTTGTTGATGAATGCAATTAGATATTTCCTGACGTTAAAATAAATCTAGAAAGCAGTCTTCTTTTTCGTCACATCAATCTAAATGTCGCAACAGCCACGGCATTGTCCTTTGTTCTCCACAGCTCCTGCAGCTGAAGGGGCACAATAAACAAGATTGCAAATGAGGTATGGTTTTGCATTGGTGTGCCATATTCAACTGGTCGATGTAGCCCCAATTTGTTATGTTGCTTTTGCAACGACCAACCTGCGTACGTAAGCGTTTAAATGATCTCCATGTTGGGCATTGCAGTCGGTGTCCAGGTTGAAGGTAACCTAACCTAAATAAAACCTGCCGGGACAGGATGTTTAGCTACCCACATTTGTGGAGGATTAGCTACCCTCATTTGCTCTTTTGCCCGTTGCGGAGGAATACTACTCGTAATGTGTAAATTGCGTTTTCTTAGATCAAATATAGATGTTACACTAATTATACGTTGATATTATTAATATATAAAATCACAATTATTTGGCATAAACGTATCACGTTTTACTAAGCAATCTACAACATCGGAGTGAACATTTCTAGAAGATAAATGGTTTTTTTATAATCAAAATGATATATGTAGCTTTTAAAAATATGTACCACGCAGCATGAGGAATAAAAACGACGATTAGCTAGCAGTGACCTAGACCACTTTTTGCTTACTTTGAAACTGGTCTTCAAAATATCTTTAACAGTGAGTAGGAATATTTAGTTTAACATAATGCTATTAACTGTACAGTCGACAAAAAAGTAGGTTCATTTAGCAAAAGCGAATAATTTGCTAATAAGCTTAGAATTATTTAACATTCATTTGATTTTGAGTTGTGTATTATATTTATGTACCGTCATTATCAACAGACTTAAAAGCAAAAAGTCTTATATTTATGGTGATTCCTGGAATCGGCATGAATTATAAGTAGTATTATAGGCACTGTCCGTGTGGTGACGGATTAGGAATACGGATTTTCACCACCCCCATTCATCCATAAAAGCCGACTAAGGGAGCAAACTAAGCAAGACAACAAAACTGCAAAGAGAAGGAAAACTTGACACAAAGCATATAACAAACCGCCTGGCCAGCGTGGCATAATAGGCCAAAACCTACTTTCTAAGGAGGTTCCTGTGTCCAGCAGTGGACTATTAAAGGCTGTTTATGATGATGATTATAGGAGCTTACTACATAATGCACTGGCAATACTGATATCGTCTGTCACCACAAGCAAATTACTATCAGGCAGGTGATATGTTACTAATGCAGTCAATCGAGTATTTTAAATCATTAGATGGCAAGATAAAAATAAGCCGAGTCAAAATTTGGCTTTGGCCAAGAAATTAAAGAGTATTAGAAAATATTACGTGTATCTCGAAACACCTTATTTTTTTGCTGTGCGGAAATCCCCTCGTATACCACTTACCGGTGGCAATGTTGGACTCGTATGTAAACGTGGCTTTATATTATTTCTTTTAAAATGAGTTTGCTCAAAGCTTTAATATTTTAGTAATAGACGGTTAGAATGTTCAAACGTCCCAGTAACAGCCAGTTCGAGCTGCTTGCAAGTTACGCGCTTGTAACTTCTATGTTGCAGGCGTTAATCAGCAGTAATATTCACTTACCATCTGTCTGCTCTTTTGCTCCCTGTATTATAAAAAATAGTTTCCCTTTCCTATTATTGTCATTTTTTATCTAAATAATATTTATTTTCAATTTTCTCATCTAATAAAAGTGCCTGTACAGCTTTCCTCCTTACATAAATCGTAAATTAAATTTGTTAGTTTGCAAAATATATCCCCCTACCCCTATGGGGATATAGAATTGAATGAATACATGTATGTTAAAAAAATATTAATAAAAAAAAAATAAAAAAAAAAAAATTAATATTAATGCAAAATTATCAACCGCCGGCCGGAGAGACCGCGTCTCAGCAAATGTAGTGTAGGACGCCCACAGGCCCGGTGGGGTGACGATTTGCGCAAGATGGCTGGCAGGAGCTGGATGTGAAGAAGCACAAAATTGATCTAAGTGGCGTGTAATGGGAGAGGCCTATGTCCAGCAGTGGACATAGTATATAGAAATTAATAATTCAATTAAATTTTTTTTTTTTTTGTCCACAGTCTATATAGCAATGTTCCGAGAATGCTGTTTCCAATATTTTGGGTAGAACAAAAAGTACAAATGGAATACCGAGTGTTGGAGGAGCTGAAATACGTTCGCGCAATACTCGACTGGGGCGCAGTTGTATGCGCTTGCGCAGCTCTATTCTTTGCGATTCTTGTCGCCATAGCCACGTGTTGGGCGCGGAAGCCACAGTATTTAAAAACAGAACTGCTCACATCTTTCGAGAAGCCGAAGGATGAAGCCGAATTAAAATTGAATCCTAAATGAAGATGACATTAAAATGGGTATTGCCAGTGAAAAAATAGCCAAAGGAAGAAGTTTCAACGAAGGTTGAATCGGAAAAAAAGTGCCATGACAGTTAGTTGACAGTTGATACCTATTGTGTTGTATACGTATAATACATTTAGATAGTGATATTTTATATGGTTTTAGTCTCATAGATTTTATAATAATAAATTATTTTTTTAAGATTCAAAATAGTTTATAAGCGTTTGTTTTGACTGCAACTCAGATACCATAGTAATGCTATCAACAAAGCTATAAATACCCAGCGACAATTAAGAAGTAAGGAATGAAGATTAAATTGAATTTAACTTAGATTATTGGATTGATACTGTTGGACACTAAGTTTGTTTACCTAATTCACTAAATTATAAAGGCTCAATTGACACCAGAATATTCTAGTTGGTTGGTTTTTATTGGTTTAGTAGTGAAACACTAAATCTAGACGGGACTGTTGGTCTAGTGGTTAGAGTCCCTGTCTGCTAAACCGGAGGTCATGGGTTCGATTCTAAGCCAGGACAAATATTGTGAGCACGGTCATTTGTTCTGTATCTGTGTGTATTTTATCTGTAATATGTATCTATTTAAAAATATATAAGTATCAGCAGTCTGGTTACCATAGTACAGGCTCTGCCTAGTTTGGGATCAGACGGCCGTGTGTGAGATGTGTAAAAAGAAAAAAAATAAAATCTAGACATATAAATGGTTTAGAAACTAATAAGTATTGTTATTTTTGACATGGTTTCGTTCTTAAACCTATCCTACTTTTTAGCAGTTCATAAAATTTAACAGTGTATTTTAAATCAAAGATATATTTTCCATTATTTAATATTATATTGTAGATATAAACCTGAGGCAATTTTTTATGAATAACTTCTGGAGTATTATAACACATCTGCCAAAAATTAAGGCGGGAAAAAAGATACGAAGAATAAGGCACTGTCATTGTAACAAATTCTATTCCACAAAACTGTATTTGTAATACTGAGACGACCTGGCCTGTTAGGCTAGTGGTTAGTGTCCCTGACTACTAAGCCGGAGGTCGTGGGTTCGATTTCCATACAGGACAAATATTGTGCCATGTACATGATCATTTGCTTTGTGGCTGGGCGTTGTTTAACTATAATATGTGTGTGTTTAGAGATATATGTTTATCAGTCTGGTTACCATGGTACAGGCTCGTAGTTTGGTATTCATTTTGGGATACAATTTATTATTTAAGATTACAATTTGAGAGCCGTGTGTTATTATTATTATTAGTTACAGCGTCAAACCACCGAACTGAATTCTGGAAGATTCGAATGCAGAACCAAATTGAATACGACTCGAGTTAGTTTCCATTCGATTCTCAATCTCTATCTTTTCGATTTTTTGTCTTGAACAAAATTATTTAATTCTACAATTAAATGTAACTTATAGCAAAGGACTTTCAAACACTTAAATATTTATTTCTATTTATTATAAGTAGGTATTTGTTACATCACTCTGGAAGTTATTAGCGATAGAGAGAACACAGGGTACAGCTGCCTGTGAGTGGAAGCGATACAGGCAACGAGAGAGATGGATGCCCAATAGTTCCCTCTGTTTCGTCTGATCGTTGAACAGGCCGGACATTAAAAATTTCGCCAGGTAACCACAGAGCTCGACCAGAAAGAGATAGAAAGAACTATTTGTTATGCATCTCTCGTTGCTTATATTGCAAGATTGGAGGGCTCTTGTTCACTCTATGCTGATATCTGTATGTTATCAGCTCTCTGTCATAATTCAAAATATATCTTTCTAATGAAATGTCGCCTGCCACACCATTATTGTACTAAGTAAATACAAGTATCATAATACTTTGTGATATTATAAAAGCTGTGCAAATGATTTAGTGTTTATAATATTGTAAATAAATGTTGCCATTATACTATTATTAATGTTACCGTTAAAATCAGCATCATGATAGGTATTGTGTTATTGTATTAAAGGTTATTTTTAATTTATGTCGTTAATTATGACCGCATGGCCGCAAAAATTTTTGGAAGTATCATAAAACTTGACTTGACTTAAACGTCCTAATCTCTGAACCCAGCAGTCTGATTACAAAAAAAAAAATCTGTTTGATAAAGTATTCTTTGAGGAAGTTTATAGTATATTATATGAAACCACACTACGACTCTTGGAAGCGTAACAGAGACTAAATCTGCAGGTGAAATTTTAGACAACTCCTAGTCAATTAAAAATTAATAAATACCCATACTTTTATGAAAAAAAACATGGAATTAAGTTTTCATTCATGGCAAAATGCAGAAAACTAAATTACGACTGCACGGATGGCGTAGTGGTTTAATCTGAGTGTTGTGGGTCCGATCCCCACATGTGACGACACTTTCTGTGACCCACAAATTGTTGTTCTGAGTCTGGGTGTTCTTTGTGTCCGTTTCATATATGTCTGTGAAGTCCCCCGCGATACAGGATATATTCCTAGTGCGCGAGTTGTCTTTTTAAAGAAATTAAGAAGAAAAAAAGAAGAAAATATCAGGATACTCTAACTCCTGCAAGTTAGTTAACCACAGAACTTTAACTTCTGTTATGATTTCAAATGTTAATAATATGTTTATACGCTATGTATCCTTAATATTTGCGATTGTATCTCTAACCTGTATTATTAATTTAAGAACAAAAAGTGATTGTATGTTTGTTTATAAGGTTATTCGCTAAGATAGATTACATAGATGACCTATTTTATTTTGATTGTACGGATTATTTTTATTTAAATAAGTATTTTTAAGAGATATTTGTGTGCGTCTGAAATATGAGATCAATTTTAAATGTTTGAAATATCTGTTTTATTTAAATAATATTTAAACTTTATTGCTGTGTTATATCTTCTCTCTCGCTTTTCTACAGTTTGTGGGTCAATTCTGTTAAAAGGGTGGAAGGGAGTGGGAAAGCGAGCACTGAAGGTCAATTCTCGTAATAAAATTTCACTCGTTTCAAAACTGACTTAAGAGGTATTCTCGTAGAAAAGTATTTAACATTTTTGTTGACCAACGTTGACTGTAATTTGATTGTATCGTATTGTGTCAAATATTCTGCTAGTCTTAGTAATACTTTACTACGAGAATACCTGTTAAGACATTCGTGACATAGAAATTGGATCGGCACCGAATTTTGAACAATTTTTATGACGAGAATTTATTACCTTCTAGTTGAGTTAACTATTGAGATCATCAAATTTAATTTCGAGATGTTAGAGTGCACGGATGGCGTAGTGGTTTGAGCGGTCGTCACGCCGAGTGTTGTGGGTTGAAACCCCACATGGGACGACACTTTGTGTGATCCACAAATTGTTGTTCTGAGTCTGGGTGTTCTTTGTGTCCGTTTCATGTATGTTTGTAAAGTCCCCCTCGACACAGGATATATTCCTAGTGCGGGAGTTGTCTTTTAAAGGAAACGGAAAACAAAACAAAGAGTTAGGCACTTAAACATATAAACTGGCGAAAACTCAGTTCTCACAGTGTTATTTAGTTACTTTAGGGATATTTGTTATAAAAATGAAATTTTAAATAAAATAATGTTTTTTTTTTGTAATTATGAATGATATCCTTGTCACACATATTTATGTTTTTTTAACATAAACAGTAAGCTTAAATGCTCACTTAATTGGAAATTTATTATAACTAGAAAAATATTTACAACATTTATTTTTAAATATTTACAAATGATAACAGCGTAAGAGAATAATATGTAAATAGAATATAAATATTTTATGAAATATTTACATTAAAATTGCCCTTTAGTATGCGAATAGGTATATTGATACTAAATTAACTAATATATGTTATGTTTTTACTAAATGGTTAAATAAAAAGCTACAATAAACATATTTACTTGTATGAAAAGGCTATGATGCGTCATTAACCGATAAATAATATGACAGCTGTCATTTGGCATCATGCTTTTAAATTACCTAAAATGTTCAACAGGTTACTATATAAAGTAGTTAGTATATACATAACTAAACCTCCTTTCTAAGGAGAGGCCTATGTCCAGCAGTGGACTAGTATAGGCTGTTGATGATGATGATGATATATATAATAAACATCCTTACTTGAAAACGATGAAAAAATAACATACTAAAATAGACAAAACATACTAGATAGATAAATAACATAATAGTACATATTGTAAAAATAAACAACTATGAAATAAAGATATTTGAGTTTAAAAGTCAAACAAAGCAAACTGCCTCTCATCATTATCATCATCAACAGCCTTTAATAGTCCACTGCTGGACATAAGCCTCTCCTTAGAAATTAGGTTTTGGCCTACTATACCACGCTGGCCGTCGGGTTGGTATAGTTTATTATCTCTGCAGTGCTGTTGTCCTGCATAGTTTTCTCCCTTAGTCGTCTCTTACGACACCTTCGGGATGAATAGGGGTGGTGACACTCTGTATTCTTAATCCGTCAACACACGGACTGCTTCTCGCATTAATGTTAACAGTATTGTTAATATGTTATTGTAACAGTATGATCAATAAAGGAATTGATAACAAACATTTATTTACTAAAATGGGTATAATGGTAAAGTTGTTACAAAGATTATTTGTTCCTCCATATTCCACCTTGTGGCGTACAAATATTTCAAGATACTTTTTTATATTACCATTTCACTTTAAATTCTTTTGAAAAAAAGTTAAAACGACTTCAAACAATACTAACAAAGACCAACTAAATGCATTGCTCTAATGAGACAGGTTTCGTAGGTAAAAAACAAAAATATCATCGATGCATACAAATTTTAGATTTTTGTTGATTTTCAGAAATCGCTTGATAAGATATCAATAAAATTTAAATGGCACCACCTGGGAAGTATACCCTTTAAAACAAAGGCGGTTCAGGCGTCTTCGAGTAATCGGTAAACATACATAAAAAGAAAAAGATTCAGACGAAATGAGAACTTCTGCCTTTTTGAAAGTCGGTTAAAAAATACATTTTGACATATATTATTCTATGAGAATGTGTCGGTTAATCGGGCATTGATATTAAATGCTAAACAAGTGTTTAACATACAGACCACGATCCGGAGGCGTTGGTAGAAAGAGAAAGGAGACAGCGATTTACATACGTCTCTCTCGCACCTCTTCGCTGACTTTTTGACGCGAAGTGATCGCCTTAATTAAACGATACCTGCTCCCCTCTATCTGTATTATCTCTATGGTGTTTATGCGCGAAATTTAACGGGAAAAAATAATTTTTAAAATTCCTTCCTTCAATATTTTATTAGACATTTTAAATTTAATTTTTTTACATACATTCACAAATAAGCCAAATATGAGTATTTAATACGCTTCTTAAAGGCGTATTAAATACTCATATTTGGCTGACTATAATTGTCGAGAATCAAACCTCGATCCTCGACATCACGGTTTGCCGGTGCTTACAAGCGGCTGAACCGCTAGCAAACGGCGTGCGGCGCGGGTGACGGGGAGGCAGCGAGAAGCGGGGGCGCGGACGCAACGGCTCCCACCAAGCTATTATGCACTCCCACTCGCTTTATATACTCGAACGGGATCACTGCTCCTTCAACGTACCCCTTGTGAACATTAAAAACTAGCGCAACATACAGTCCACTTTTATTTATCGTCTAACACCGAGACCTTAACAATAATTTTAGTCCCACGTACGTAAATAAAGAGAAGCCTATTGTTATAAAATCAGGGATTAGATGGAAAAATTGGACCATAATGATGGGAAAGATAGAAAAGACGAGAAAGCACTGATAGGAATATTGTGTAAAAGGCTGAATTGGGAAATGTAACCCTGTAGCCGCTTTTCTTGTCAGGCGGACTACTCACCGGCTACTACTACTACCTACCTACCGGCACTCAAATTATCAACGAGGTTAACACGAACAAAATCAAAAGTAACTCGCTTCCTACCATAACAAGACACTTTTAACACCAATACAATTTGTCAGGATAAATTCTTACTATGACTTACCAATAAAACAACGCCATCTAGTGGTCCGATGGCGGACGAAGAACATCAATACTATAGTTACAATCTACTTTGGGTAAATCTATAAATGCGACGCGGGCAATAGGTGTCGCTGTTTACAACTCCGTACGCAATACAAATATAATAAAAAAATAACTGTTACAACCCCCCTAAAAGGCTTTATCCCTATAGTTTCACACTTTCACTTGACTGCCTCGTTGGTGCAGTGGTATAATCTGAAATTATTTGTGACGGGATTTGGGTGTTTTCTATGTAAAATATTTACGTATTTACTAAAAAAGTATTTTATAAGTCAATCTAGCTTTCACAGTACACGCTCTGCTTAGTTTAAATTTATATGGCGTTGTGTGTCAGATGTCCCAAATATTATTATTAAAATTAGTATTAATTAATTAGTATTCATAAAAAAAAAACCATGGTCATTTTTCATTATTACGTAAGTGGTATTTACTTCCAAATACAATATAGAATTATGTAATGAGTTGTTTGCATGTATGTGGTTTATATGTAGTATGTGTTTGTTTATAGTGTACTATTGAAAACTGGTTAAAAAGAAAAATCTAAATTTAAATAATAAACGAATGTGAAATAATTCATGTCTTTTAATTCAAATAAAACCTAAACTGTCTGGGGAGTTTATGGCTGAAATGAAAGGTGGTCTGTGCCAAAAAAAGTTTTATGGAAGAAATTGTCGACTGTGGTATTCCTGGACCTCAATCAAAGACCATCAAAGACTGGCAACGCGCTGGTGGCTACTGAGTTGCAGGTATTCATGGACGACGGTAGTCACTTTCTATCAGGTGACCCATCTGCTCGTTTGCTCCTATATCATAAAAATAATCATGTTTTATCGAGCAGACGGATGAACCGATGCTAAGTGATTTAAAAGACACAAGTGCGTTACCCCTCTTTCAACCCCCTCAGAATCCTTAGAATTTCCGGGCTCAAGGAGACCGTGGTATCATTCCGGTCGAGCTGACCGTGTGTGTACAGAAGCACGTCTCTCCCTCGGAACCAATATCTTTATATATTTTTATTTTTCTGTACGTCTAACATAATATAATTAAATAACTTACCTCATTATATACCTGCCATACACAAATCTCTGCATCACCCCAAGGTTGACTGGAAGAAAATGCCTATGGCATTAAGTCCGCCTTATGCAATGTATTTGCAGGAAGTATAAATAAATAAATAAATATAGGCAACATTTTATGATGATGAACTCTCGCTCTGACTGCCCAGAATAGGCCGTGCACAGAAGGTTATGATGATTGGAACTATCCACGGAGATTGCTGTGGGTCCCCGAAACCCGAACTGCAGTCATCCGAGAGAATTTCTAGGTATAGGCTGTCATACGTTCTATAGTCGGTAGTGACATATTTTTCCATGGCCGTATCCTTCTGTCACGTATCACACGTCAAACCCGAGACGCACCTTTTAGTGCTTCATGTCATCCTGAGTGTGGTGTGGATGGATGAGACGGGTTTTCCTCTCCACGACCCATAGTGGCCTTTTGCGATGTGGCGATGATAACGTGTGCAAGGATGAAAAGTTATTTCTACGGGCCGGGCATATATGTTTTGATAAAAGCTGTTCCCTTATCGCTGCTATTTTAGGTGCAGTATGGCACACAGTGTGATTTTAATCGGATCGATTCCGACTCATCGCCCAACCGCAAAACCCTAGTGGGATGAAAGCCCGAGGATATTTCAGCACTCAATGTAAATGGCATATAAAAATTAGTGTTTAAGTTAGCAGCATCCATGTGTGGTGGTATGTACTTACTTTCAGTTAACCCGTTTGCTCGTTTATTCCCAAAAAATATATAAATAGTATTAACTGTCTATTAGAACCTATCAGCTTTTTATTTCAAGTACAATTCATGCGACCTTTCTAGACGAGGTTATATTCTCAATTCCAGAAGAATCCTCGTTGACATTGTGGAGTGCTGTACGGATCACGCGATCGCAAACTATATTTCTGAGCATTTCACCATTTAAATCACTACTCCATACAAAATAAAGCTCAGAATAGCTTCAACTATGTGATCAAATCAAATTGTATAGTGACACGGATGCGCAGATGATCTTGAATTGCAATTAGGTGGCAGAACTATTTGAGCTGTCTAGGTCTTATCTGGAATGACAGTTTGATTGTATAAGTTTCCTATTTGTAAATGTACAAAAGGTATAACCGACTTCATTGCCCCACGATCACGTTATCAGGATGTAGATGAATTTCTACCTGAGGTTATTCGCCAAAGAGCTAAAGACTAAAGCAGCAATCTGATCACGTTGTCGATAAACCGATGGCCGTTGGAGCAACAGGATTCTAAAGTGACGATCAAAAGTTGGAAAACGGAAGAAAAATCCCCCAATTAAATGCTGTACGACCTGAAAAAGGTAGCTGGGACGGACCAAATGCAAAAGACGGAATTCCGTGTATTATAGAGCACATTAGGAGATGCCTATTTCTAACAGTATCCTGCTGTAGTCTAATTAATTGATATCAAGAATTTACATTAAAAAGCCTTTATGTTACACTGATTTCCCTTTGCCTGGCCCTTTCCCATTTTATTCGACCAGCTGGCTCCAGGCAGCTCGGTCCTGAGTCGTCTCTCTGTTGACTTACTTCTTAGAGGTAAGGGATCCTCCTCGTCCTCAGGGTTTAGTTTCGATATCTAGCACTGTTCTGGTCATGTGGTCGGATAGTCGCCTCATAACGTGTACTTTTTCAATTGGAGGTGAACTATTTTCTTCAAATTTTAGTAGGACCAGGCATCATTTCCAAATTATAGAAAACGGCTCACATTTGGCAGAGATATCCCTACCATACATACTATTTAAAAAAGTCTAATTAAAAACTGTTTTTTTTTAACTGGGTTAAAAGTGGATATTAGTTTATTTTTAAATTATAAAATAATTGTATTGTATATAGTTTACACAATGACAAGTAATAGTTTAATGAGACTAGCATGACGGGTTTTCTTCGTGGGCGTGCTGAACACCAATAATATTCCAGGATAATATACAACTATAGGTAGATGTTGCCTTCTGAAGGGAAGTCCATACATGTTATAAGAGCACAAATTCTATAGAAAACTACAGAATCGATGAAGAATACGTTTATTCAAATAACCGACAAAGTAATCTGGACGAAGGGGCAGATAATCGAGATAACTACGTCTTACAATAAGATATGGATAATGAATAATACAGACTTCATAATTTCGACATTTTTAGTAACAGTAAGCATAGTTTGTAATAATATAAGTTATTATGGTGATATAGGCTGTCCGTGTGGTGACGGATTAAGAATACAGAGTGTCAGCACTCCTATTTATCCAAGGGTGTCGCAAGAGGCGACTAAAGGAGCAAACTACGCAGGACAACAGCACTGCAAAGAGAAGGAAAACTTGACACAAACCTTATACCAACCCGTCTAGCATGCGTGGTATAGTAGGCCAATACCTCCTCTCTCAGGAGAGGTATATGTCCAGCAGTGGACTATTAAAGGCTGTTGATGTGATGATGATGTGATGTGTGAAGGCTTGAGGAAGGTCGTGCTCCAGCCTCACAGAAGACCTGTGTTGAGTAATTTCTGAGTTGCTTTTCACTGAATATTCACTAGGAGTTATCGGTGGCCTAAATGACTCCGCGCGGCAAACTCAAATTCAAACTCAAACTCTCTTTATTTCATAAAAAAAATAAAATGGTTTGAAATCTTTTATGTAGACTAAAGTCATAGATCAACACACACAAAAGCAACAATCTCTGTTTTGTGAAATAGTAAGCAAATAAATTTAACAAAAATCAAACCCATACAAAATCTATGATATACCTGCGCCGATCTACAACCGCCCGTTTCCAAGGGGTTGAGCCTTATGAGAAGAAAGGGCAAACAAACTCATGGCCACTCTTTTGCAATTCACAGATAGATACAATGGCACTATTAAATATACATGGCAATGCATGTAACTGCCATGGGAGAGGCCTTTGTCCAGCAGTGGACTGCGATAGGCTGATGATGATGATGGGTGGTGGTAGCCACTTGCCATCAGGTGAATTTTGAGGAAGTGGTTTTGGAAAAAATAGTTAGAAAGAATTGAATTTTCTGCAGGTTTCCTAATTTCTTTTTGGATTCGGCGCAATGTTATATTGTAAAGGCTGATTCCTTAAGTGGTCCGCCACCTGTCTGTTGCCACTTTCCTTACGAAAGTAATAATTTTTAGACGGGACAGAGCCAGAAGATAAACTTGGCTAAGAAAACCTTGCAATTGAGAAGGAAGAGAGATTGTTCTACCTCTAAGTGGCTGAGGTTTTGTACCCGTATCCTACAATTGGATAGGCCAGGTGTGGATTCCATAAAGACACAATATTTATGGAATTCAACAAGCTCATGAACAATCATAATCCTATGAGTACTAAAAAACAGTTTGTCATTCTTAATACCAAAATCAAAAGTCTTAGACAGTACCAGCAGTCTGAACCACCTACCTTTTTTTAAATTTACTTTGTGTACACAACCTAACATGTGCGTGTCATTTTCTGTCCTTGAGAGCATCTCGAAAAGCACTTTACAGGCAATCAAGTCGTCAGAATGATTGGCCAATTTAGCAATCAACAGGTGCCAGGGTGCTCCAGTATACTCCGAGGCAGGATCAGACCACGTCGAGATATGAAAACTCAATGAGTGAAAAAATGGATTTATTTAAAATAAATATGATTCGATTACTCGTCTTGGCTGTCACAGGTAAGATGCCTTTGCCTATTGATAAAGAAATTATTTAGTTCTAATTTTAAATGATTTTGTTGTCATTTTGACGCTGTCTAAAAGTTCAGTTTTAAATTTTTAACCTGTTCGGGTATTGTTTTTGAAATGCCTTTTTTATTATTTTAAGTATTTTTTGCAACTAAATATTACGATTTTGGTGTTAAATTATATGAAGAAATGGGCAATAAGAATTTTGTTTAATTAATGTTAAAAAGTATTTGTACTACCAGTGAAAATATAAACACTTTTATTACAAACGCAATGGAAACTGTTAACGCATTATCAAAAAAGCTAATATTCATATTTTATCGTGAAAATGAATGCAGATTTGTATCAATATTAATATTTTTTGAATTTTAAAAGTACCAATCAATAGTGCTCGGAAGCTCCACTGTCTCCAGCTTTTAAGATTTATTTAAATATTTCAATAAAAAACAACAAAAATCAATCATTTATAAAATCCCATCAAAACATACCGTGTTCAAAAATTGACAAGCCTCGCAATGCAGTTCTTCTGCCCTAAAAAGTTGTGAAAAAAATGTAAGCTAAGTCGATAACCACTTCGTCATAAATTGATATCTTGTTAGTTAACTAACACTATTTTATAGTAACCACCATTAACCGTGGGAGATCCATGCACGAATTGGCCGGCTCAACCGGAGTGATACCACGGCCTCACAGAAAGCCAGTGTTAATCAATTCTTTCCTCCTTTCACTGAGTGAGTGCGGTTACCGGGGCCCAAATCCCTCCGCTAAATCGAGGGGAGGGACTCCAAGAGCGGCAACGCACTTGTGACTTTTGAGTGGCAGATGTCCATGGGCGGCGGTAGTTCTGCTCTAATCTGCTCGTTTGCCCCCGTATACAAAAAAAAAAGCACAGCCTTAAACAGTCCACATGGGCCTTTCCTTACAAAAGGCTTTGGCCTACTAGACAACGCGGGCCAGACGGATTGGCATAGGGTTTGTGTCAAGTTTTCCTTCTCTTTGCAGAGCTATTGTCCTACATAGTTTGCTCCCTTAGTCGGCTTTTACGACACCCACGAGATGCTATTCATCATCTCGTATTAAACGCCCACCTTTTATAGACTATAATTTTAGTCTCATTTAAGTAACAAGGTTCAGGCCTTTGCTTGCATTGCCTTTGCTTGGCTTTGCATATATTTCTAAATAAAAATACTTTTACATTTCTAAAGACATAGATAATACGAGTATGTATATACAATAATCTATATTTTATATAAAAATGTTACGTTGGCTTGTGTGCGCTTCAGAAAATCAAAAAGTTTTAAGCACCGATTGAGCGCTAATTTTGACAAGGTAGGTATAAAACAACCTCCTTTCTAAGGATATGCCTATATCCAGTAGTGGACTATTAAAGGTTGTTGATAAGGTATAAATCTAGCTTTAAAGATGGTTTTTACCGTTTTTCACATCAGTTAGTTCCTCAGTCTCACATTAGTTCCTCATTCCTTGCTACCACAATGTGCCTCAGCGAAGCATGGTAGGGTACAGCTAGTAATAGATAGGTAAATTTTACACAATATTTGTCCTGAATACAAATTGAGCCCACGACCTCTGTTATTCAGGATAGCTTATCTTTAACAAGGGTATATGAACTTATAAAGATTGCAGGTCGACGGTGACTGTTGACCGTTTCCAATAGATTTTTGGGAGTCTTTTAGTCACGTGCCCGTTCCATCAATAGGGTATCTTTAGCCTTTAATTTAAAATCAGATCTGTGGTCACTTTCAGAGACTATGGCTTGGCCTTTTAGCCACACAATTAGTTAGTTTCCTGAATGTTGTTTTCTCGTGATTGTTTGTTTTATTATTTCTTCAAATTAGTTAGTTTTTTTCTTTTATGTTATATCTTTGATTTAGACGACCTGATGGCGTAGTGGTTTGTGTAAAGGACTGCTATTACAAAGGTCGCGAGTTCGATTCCCGCTCAAGTCAAACATTTGTCTGCATGAACATTTAATGTTTAAACATTTAATATGTATGTTTTTACAAAAAAAAAGTAAATATGTATTTATACCAGTTGTCTAGTACCCATAGTACAAGCTCTGCTTAGTTAGGGACTAGATGGCGTTGTGTGAATGTGGTAGAGTAATATTTGATGTTTTTTGTGTTGTAGCCAACAAATGTATTCCTTTCTTTCTTTCCATACCCAAAATGATTGGAGATCCTATAGCTGACTAGAGATTTGTCAAGAAAAATATTGACGTGGTCTTTCTGATCGCAACGTAGTACTTAGCGGTACATGATCTTGGCTCTCGTAAAATATCTGCATAGTGTTGTAATCGTCCGTATTGCGCCAGTTGACGGACAATCGTGGGTGGAAGTCGTCTTTATCCTCCCTTCCTGTTCGCATATGTTGAGTAGCGGATAAATGCAATTTGTGAATAACAATCATGGCCTCTGCATCACAAAATGTGACCTTAACTTTAGTAGACGACTGCACGGATGGCGGAGTGGTTTAAGCGGTCGCCACGCCGCTTCCTATTACGCCGAGTATTGTGGGTTCAAACCCCACATGGGACGACACTTTGTGTGATCCACAAATTGTTGTTCTGGGTCTGGGTGTTCTTTGTGTCCGTTTCATGTATGTTTGTAAAGTCCCCCGCGCCACAGGATGTATATATTCCTAATGCGGGACTTGTCTTTTTTAACAAAAGAAAGAAGATGGACATTTTTATTTATTTAGGGGTTAAAGTATGAAATTGCCGATTTGTACTGAAAATTTAAAACTCGTTTTTTCTGAGATGTAACGTTGTAACATTTATTTAATCAAAATATTTACCCTAATCATCTATACATTATCTAAACGGCAGTTCATTTATGCCTTTACGATAGAACACTGGGGATCTAGATCCGACAAACTGTGTGAAAGAATTTTGTACTGCCTCCTGGGAAGAATTATTTTTTCCAAATCAGGAAAAAAAGGTATTCACGAAAAAAAAATAGGGTAAAGTTAAACCATGCCGCTAATTCCTGGGTAGTTTGACTCGAATCGGCTTCCATCGTCTCCTTCAATTCAGCCTTATTCACCTGTGTGGGCGGTCACCTCTCTACGGTTCGTTCTTCAAGTCCAAGTATCCATTACGATAGCGTTTAAACCAAAAACGCACGGTGCGTTCATTAGCAGTCTCCTCTCCAAACGCAGCGTTGATATTGCGAGCCGTTTTTGCCGCGTCAGTTCCGCGTCGGTACTCATATTCAAAAATGACTCAGATTATCGAAGTATTCATCTTTAACGTCTAAGCTGAATAAAAAAAACAATTGATAGTCGAAAATCGAATTTTGCACATTTTTTTAAAAGAAAAACCTCATAGGTATCATGTGTCGACTAATTTTGGATCGACCGGGGATCTTTAGTAAGGTGTAGAGACCGCGTTGGTCCTGAGAGGTCTCCACCTTAAGAACTCTGTAATCCATACTGTATTACTGTAGCTTGAGATGTGTAAGAGAGATTCATCACAGCATCACAACAAAGAAACACATGTTGCGACCATCGGACAACCAACCCGGGCAATAAATTATCGTCTGTTGTATTTTTGAACCGATACCATGGTGTTCACGGGCGGTGATAGTCACTTTCCATCACGCGAACCGTTTCCTCGTTTATCCCAACAACAGAAACAATCTGCAGAAAACATAATGGTCTGGAATATGACATTGAAGTCACAAGAAAGCGCCGTGCACGCAAGGTCTGCCAAGCCCAAAGTTCTAGAAGTGCCTTAGCTGCGCGCAGCTTCAATGTCGTAAGCTGCCACTTATATAATGTAGCTAATGAATACTGTGACATCTATCCATTAACTAGATCGCAATGCAAGAAACGAGTTACCATATGGCTCTTGTCCAAATCTTATGAAGATACAGAAAATTTGATTAAACTAAGTATACTATAATTCTAATGCATCCCTCACGCACACATACGCACACACACACACACATACAAAGACACACACACACATACACACACACACACACATACACACACACACATACATACACTTTGTAACATAATATACTCGTATATAAACATATAATAATGCGATATATATTATTATAATATTAATATCTATTTCTATAGGTTATTCCTACCTTAAGGCTTAAGCAATACACCTCATGCGTATGCAACTACGATACATTACACTTTAACATTAACTACCTGTTGCAATTAAGTACGAGAGCCCTGGTACCCATACCACAAGTTAAATCTTACTTTGGGTACCAGAGGTCAACAAAACTATTGTACATGTTGAATTGTTATAACTTATGTGTGTTTTTACTGTATGTATCTTTTTGAGACAATAAATTATATTATTATTATTATTATTATTATCCCAGATATCATACAAAAAGTCTTGACCATCCATGGCTCGCCAAAACTCAATTTGATAAGACTTCCGAATTAGCGAGAGTAAAACACTTCATATATGGTATCATGCCAATTTTAACAGACTATGATTGAGAATTAGTCTTGTCTGGCAACTGCACTCTAAACTAAGTTTCAAAGTCGAGTTTGAAACACTACCAAAACACACAAATATACACATGCCACACACAGATCTGCATCACCCAAAAGTTGACTGGAAGAAAATGCCCACGGAATTAAGTCCGCTTTTGCAAAATTATGCAGCAAGTGTAATAAAAAAAACTATTTAATACAGTAATTTTGGTGAGGACCAGACACGCACAAATAGTGCCTGATAAAATTAACTCCGCAATACACATCGTGACGGAAATCCAGACTTCGGCTGCCCCAGTTTCGGGGGGCGCCAAAATCATAATATAATACGATTATCAAAATCATAATATATACATATTCTTAATCCGTCACCACACGGATTCTTCCACTTTAACATGCCTACTATATTCACACACCTACTATATTTAAGGTGTCCTTTTAGCTATATCAATAAAAAAACAAGCTAGTCTTACACAGGTCTCATATAAAGCGTTACATTTGCCAACTCACTATACTGCCCGTGTCCGGTATTTTCACCTTTTTACAAAATCACTGCGACAAATTGTACGAATGCGAAAGGAAAGTTTTATGTATTTCTGTTAACTGGTAGATAATGCCTTGAGGCAATAAGTCCACCTCGATCAAGTTGTAATGCAGGGAGCGTAAAAATAAATGAATAAATAAATATCGGAGCCTTAAATCTCCTCTCTCCCTTATTCAGGTGGGGGGATTTAAAGAGGCGCCGCGCACTTGTGAATCTTAAGTTGCAGGTGTCCATGGGCGTAGGTAGTCACTTACCATCAGGTCGTTTGCTCGTTTGCCCGCTATGTATTTAAAAATGAAATCGCGATTAAGGATTACAGCAGTTACTCCGTAGCTCGCTGTGGCTTCGTTAGATGGCGCTGTAGTTTGTTTCTTTGTTTCACTGTATGTGGAAGTTACTATTACGAGTATTACAATGATACCCCATATAAAAAATCTGTTAGGTATTGAGAAGTCAAGGTGCAATTATGAAACACATATAATACATTCAAGAAACCTTGAAACCTTCAAACCCAATTTCCCTCATAATAATACAATCAAAACTTGTGGACGTTCTATCTGCTTTTATTACAACGTTTGCCAAGTGGGTTAGAGACAAACATAAAACAATATCTCAGAAAACACAACGGTATCAATGTGTGGAACATTTTACAGAATACAGTTAATGCCACGTCTAACTACATACTTTCGGTTCTGTGTTTAGTACTCCATTTATAATTTTATGATAAAATTTATGAAGCCTAAATAAACACTGAATGTTTTGTTCGCGCAAATATTGTAAAATGGTATGGTATAGGAGCTAGCAACGTTTTCGAGAAAGAATTTTAGGACAGCTGATTTTGTGATATGTCGTCCTTCATGCACTTTCGGTTAGAATCTGGGCTATCTGGCTGGCGGTAGCGGTTGCGTTCATTAGTGCGCATCCTACCTGTCCAGGTAATAATCCTGTATTTTAAAAACATTTTAGAAGGCGTAATTTTTAATTTTTTGTTTTTAAATAAGTCTACCTGACATACTTTTTTTATTGCCAGACATTTTTGACAATGCTAACTATGTGCCATACGCGATTTTTGTTATTTTTTTTTATAAAATTTCAAAGTATTTTATAATGTCTGTAATTTTAATATTATGTTATTTAAAGATAAGAAAAACTTAAAATAAATTTGCCAGACATTAATTCGATTGTTAAGTCTTGAATTAAAATTAAAAAGTCATGAAAAGTATTGCAGTATGATGCTAGTAGTAACAAACATTTATTTTAAGTTTTTCTTAGTCGTTCGTGACGAAAATTTGGAGAAATGCTCACTCAAAACATCCAACATCTTTATCTCCAATGGCTTTCGGTTGGACCATTAACGGTGACAAATATGATTTTGTCTGGTTTTTGGGAGATCAATTACCATCCTCAGTTGCAGATATTATTGTTCAAAGTAAGTGTGAAATGGAATATTTATCAATAATAACTAAAATCTTTTATAACGAACTAAAAGAATTACACTGTTTATTTTTTTTCTGTTGCAGATGATAGAGTTGTAGAAGATAACGAAAGTTCCCAAGAAGATGATATGAATGACACTGACAAAGACAGCGACGATGATGATAACATAATAATAATAATATAGTATAATAATATATTCTACCACATTCACACAATGCCATCTAGTCCCAAACTAAGCAGAGCTTGTACTATGGGTACTAGACAACTGATATAAATACATATATACTTTTTTTTTTGTAAATACATACATATTATACATAGAAACACCCAGACCAAATCAAACATCAAATGTTCATGCACACAAATGTTTGACTTGAGCGGGAATCGAACCCGCGACCTTTGGAACAGCAGTCCGTCACACAAATCACTACGCCATCCAGTCGTCGCCAACCATCATGGTGATGATTATGAAGATGCCTCTTTTTTTTGTGACGTCAATATAGGCTGAAACAACTTGAAAAACCTAATATTAATTATTTATAATTTACATTTAGTAATCAGAACAATTTAAATAAAAAGTGTTGTTTTTTAAATTTTAATCTAATTTTATATTCCTTTTTATGCTTAATTTTTTTTTTAAACTTGCTCTGACTAGAATGATGATTATTATTATTCTTATTATTATTATATTTTTTTTTTATTATATGCACAGTGAAAAGTAATTTACTTTCGTAATGGTCTCATTCTCGACTTATTCTGCAACTATCTCTCTCGGATGCTAGTGCATCATACTATTTAATTCAAGACTTAACAATCGAATTAATGTCTGGCAAATTTATTTTAAGTTTTTCTTATCTTTAAATAACATAATATTAAAATTACAGACATTATAAAATACTTTGAAATTTTATAAAAAAAAATAACAAAAATCGCGTATGGCACATAGTTAGCATTGTCAAAAATGTCTGGCAATAAAAAAAGTATGTCAGGTAGACAGGACTTATTTAAAAACAAAAAATTAAAAATTACGCCTTCTAAAATGTTTTTAAAATACAGGATTATTACCTGGACAGGTAGGATGCGCACTAATGAACGCAACCGCTACCGCCAGCCAGATAGCCCAGATTCTAACCGAAAGTGCATGAAGGACGACATATCACAAAATCAGCTGTCCTAAAATTCTTACTTTCCAAACGTTGCTAGCTCCCGTACTAGGTAACTCACTTTGTGTTTCTCGTGAATCTGTGACTTATCGGGTTTTGTTGCACTAATTAATTAGCTTATTACACTTAGCTTATTAAAGTGCGATTCCCTCTTTTGATGTAAAAAACTTACTATTCGTTAAGGAATTGGACATCAATAACATTTATATATATTTTTTAATGTTTTAATAAACACAGAAAGCACAAGTACACGCCGAAAAGAAAAACAAATTATAAAATCATGTCGTATTTGGCCGCACCAAAAGCCTTAGTTCCAAAGTACAAAAACCGTGAAACGGAACGGAACGATGTCGTTGTCACGAATGTCACAGAAAAATTTGCTTTGTAACTTTATTTTTGTGGCGAAATTTAGAACTTTAAGTTCACAGTAGTCTAGATTATAATATATTTGATAACTATCTCCACTACAAAGACTGTAATAAATAGGTACATAGGTATACAAGTATCAACAAGGTTTTCTGTATTGTTGTGATATATTAAAACTTAAGTTACGTAAAGTGCTGCGAAATAGCTAAATAAAATGTAAAGTATTCTTTTAATCCTTATTGTAATAGTAATTTACAGTTTAACAGCAAAAATTAGAGACAATAAAAACAGCTGATACACTGAGTGCAACTTTATCCATTGACAAATAGTGTCAAGGGTTGCCAGTAACTGAAATTGTTACCTACTAACTTATTGGTAGAAAAATAATTGATGTTATTTTTACAGCCCTTGTGGTGAAGTCTGAAGAGGAAGTAATGAGGAATTTAACTACTGTTACCTGGGCTCATGCCGTTAATAACAAAACGTATTTGGACGCGGCTCTCGCAAGTAAGTATTATGCGCATCTCTATTTCTGATATTAATTGGTTTATACACTTATTGTAAACGTATGTGGTGTGTATTTACGACTTATTTATATACAAGTTATAAGAACTTATATATTACAGTATTTGTTGCCATTCTTATCAGGCAGCCCAGTGCTAGTTTATTTTACATCAACTCGATCGGCACGGTGACCGCGTTTGGCGTTGCTGATGAAGAGTTCAGTGAGAACCAATCGCAACTTCGAATGCGATGACCGTGAAGAACTCGCACTGGGCTTTCTTTTTTTCTAACAGCTACATAACTGTATAACTTTATCGAATGGTTTTAAAACAGAATTGTAAGTAGAGTTTCAAACAAGCATCAATTTAAATAAGGCAAATTAAATTTAATAACATTGTGAGGTACCTAAACAAAAGCTTCGTCTATATTATATTAGTGTATATGATATACTGCTTTTACAGCACTAAACTACTGCTGTAATGGCAGTTCATTCACAGAACAAGAATACTTATAACTTACAGAAGGAGAAGAACTTTCTCTTCCCCTAAAAATAACACACAACTTTTTAGGACATCAGGTTAGGGAAACAGGCTATTTTTGTTTCTGTCCCTGAAGTGCTACTGTTTGTATTAATTACTACTAAGGATTACAGTTCATAGAAGTAGTTGAGTATCTCAAGCCAATTCAATCACTTCTGTACAGAAGTACCAATTTACCAATCCATACTGAAGTATATTTTCGACCTGACGAGGAGGAAAAAAAGTAACTCAAAAAGGAAAAGACAATACATTAGGTTTGGGCACGCTGTTATTGCTGCGGTAAGACCCGTTATAGAGGTTTGGCTCGAGAGGAAACACAAGACCCTCTCGTATCGGCTGACGCAAGTGATCACCGAGATAGAATGCTTCGGAGATTATCTGTGTCTGATCTGCCAACACCTGAAGACCATTACCAGGCACATGCAGCGCGCGTGCCTTTTAGGCACAGGATCGGAACACCGTAGTGCCATTCGAGGGGGCAATCTGATAGCCGTAGATGGCGCAGGGTAACGCCTGGTTTCCCACCTACTGGTACCCGAGACGGCATGCGGTTTTAGTAGAAGATTTAAGCACGAAAAAAGAGGGGTCCCACCAAATAACTAATTTTTTTTTTTTAATATAAAAACAAAAATTCGTTAATAACTTCTCCATTAAGAGTTGGCATCTAAAGGGGTAGGTAATTATAATTGACTAATTGTTCAGATGTAACTTCAAATCATAAAGTATTAATTGCTGTATTTACATATATATTGTAAATGTATGTAATAATCCGCGAAGTTAACACCAATTAAACTTATTACGAGAATATTGCCATCAAACAACATTCCTACCAAGAATTCTACCAGCTGCGCCGCCTATCAATCAACAATGTTTTCCTTCTCTTTCTAACGTATTAGTTGGTAGAGATAAGCTAGTCACTGTTAGTGCAAGAATAATGTGATTTAATTGTGTGTGGTAACACTAAGAGCAATACGTTGTGGCCTAAGTGATAGGAGAAAAGTTTTTTCATATTATTATTCATAATATTGCTTTGACAGTATGCAATAGTTTTACCAACAAAAATTACCTTTAATGGATATGATTTGTATTATAAGGCAAGTTAGTATTATTTTAGGTTCAAGTCTGACATGCCACGTAACCGTCCGCTCTGAAGGTCAATTGTCATAATAAAAATTGGTTCAAAATTCAGTTCCAATCTACTGTCGATCTCAAATTTTTAAAGGTAATTTAAAATTACTAGGACTAGTAGAATATAGAATACAATATGCCATGAGTTTGTTTGCTCTTTCTTCTCACAGTTTTGTATTGGTTTGATTTTTGTTGAATTTATTTGCTTACTATTTGACAAAACAGAGATTGTTGCTTTTGTGTGTGTTGATCTATGACTTTAGTCACATTAAAAGACGATTTCAAACAATTTTAAAAATTTAATAAAGTAAAGAGTGTTTGAGTTTGAGTTTTAATAGTCTGCTCTGGATATATGGGGCAGGGGGGGGGGGGGGGGGTACCCTGGATATAGGAAAATCGGGGCACCGGGGAGCCAAAATCATAATATAATAAGGTTTAAAATAAAATAAAAAATTGTTATGGCCTAATGAATTTTATATTTGTGACTTCTTTAAGTTACTTATCTCAAACGCTGGAGAGGGGGGGCCCTGTTATTGGGTTTCTGCCCCGGTTCGAAAAAATCATAGATCCGTCGTTCAGAATAGTTAAAAAAAATCCAACGCCACGGTTTACAACTAACACCAAACACCAACTAAAATGGCCGTCTCCTGTTTCATGCACATTGCTAGTTCAAGGAACCAACGATAAATGACAATTATACATTTGACAGATTTGGGCTCATACATACAGCGGCTTGTTATAAATGGTTTCAACCGATTCAATTGCTTTCTTCGTCAAACAATATACTTGTAGAGTTCTTATTAAATTGTTTGTTTGGAAAACAAAACCAGTTCTAAAGTATTTACTTAATATTGGCACTTGGAATTTCGAAACAGCTTTAAATGCTACAAGCTAATTAGCCAAACGTAAATAATATTTTATTTGTATAGGGATAGAGTTGACTTTTGGTTGTCTACTATAAGTGTTGCCAGAAATACATATAAAATGTTACATTGTAACATCTGATTTTGAATGAGAATAACTTAAACCTATATATATACACTCACGCTAGTTTACCTAAAGGCATAGGCAGAGTCGTATTTTTGCCAAATAAACAGGCCTGACCCACGAAATAGGAGATAAGCCTTTTACAGTCAATCAAGCAGTAAATAAACTTATGTCATGACATATTATGTAGAATAGGCCGAATGTTAAATATAATAAATTAAGAAACGATTTTGAAAATACACTTTTTTATGGTGTAACTAGCTGAACCGGCAAACGTTGTATTGCAAAACAAAAAAAATTTTGGGATGGGTCACCCTTACCATTTAGGGGTATGAAAAATAGATGTTGGCCGATTCTCAGACCTACCCGATGTGCACACAAAATTTCATGAGAATCGGTCAAGCCGTTTCGGAGGAGTACGGGAACGAACATTGTGACACGAGAATTTTATATATAAGATAAGAGGGCAACGGAGCACGGCCCTAATTCCGCTATTTAATACTAGCTGACCCGCGCAACTTCGTCTGCGTCTCTCAATAGTAATATTTTTTTTCCGTTTTTAAACATTCTTCATTGGTGCTCCGCTCTTATTGGTCTTAGCGTGATGATATATAGCCTATAGCCTTCCTCGATAAATGGGCTATCTAACACTGAAAGAATTTTTTAAATCGGACCAGTAGTTCCTGAGATTAGCGCGTTCAAACAAACAAACAAACTCTTTAGCTTTATAATATTAGTATAGATTGTATCAATAGACTGTCGATGGACTGTCGTCGGAATAGTTTTGAAGTTTACGTATTCTACTAACTATATAAGACCAATGGCGATAGTTTGTCACTAACCTGCTCTAATACAAATATCGTCGATATCTTTGTAATAGTTTGGTAAACGTTATATTTTAAATTTGTAAGGAAATGATAATATTTAATTTGCCAGATACGGCAATGTTGTTGATATCGCCATTGATTACCCATTGTCACTTCATCGACAATCTATTGACATTGTGAATTTAAATTAGCAGAATATCGATATTTTGACAGATGTCCATGGCATCTTAAAAGCGTGTCAATGGTAAGAAAGTGGCTTGTACGTTAACACAAAATAGCAGAATTGAAGCCCGGATGGGTCACCTGATGGTAAAATACTCCCATCGCTCATGGAGACCTGCATTTCAAGAGTCACAAGTCACAAGTACTTTGCCGGCCTTTGAATCCTTCCCCCTAGATTCAGGATAAAGGAGGGGTACGGGGTTAGGGGGTTTGTTCTCCTGTAACTTTACTCATTCAGTGAAAAGAAATGAAAGAATTGATTTACTTCGGTTTTCTGTTAGGCAGTTGTAACACTCCGGTCGGGCCTACCAATTAGTGCTGATACGACCTTCAAACCTTCAAGAAAAGAGCGTACTCCTTTCTTAAAGGCTGGCACTGTGACTCCTGAGTTGCAGGCGTTCATGGGCGGCGGTAGTCGCTTTCCATCAGGTGACCCGTCTGCTCGTTTGCTGATTTTTTTTATGGAATACCATAAAAAAAATCGTGACACTGTTGCCGATACCGAGATGACAAAGGTTAACGTGGTGATCCCCAAACGTGTTTCTTTTCAGGTGACATCTGCATGTTGGAGGCTGATATAGTCCTGGGAACTATCATCGGCAAAGAGGGTCCACCGATTCCTGTTATGGCTCACCCTCCAGCCACCAGCTCGGATCTTTCCCTCGCCGATTTCCTGTCGACCGTAGCAAAGTACAACAACGTGAACTCTAAACAGAAAGGAGTCAAGTTGGACTTTAAGACTATTGAGGCTTATGAGAAGAGTCAGGAGTTGATTGCTCAATATAGCAAGCCTCAGGTAAGGTTCTTTTAAATGGGTGTAAGACTACTGTTTGTCATTTTTTCAAGAGAGTATAGGAGGAAAATAGTGGAAGATTAATCTCTTTTCCCCGTCTTTAACTCCTAAACTATTGAACCCTCAACTAAAAAAGAAACGAAAAAATGAATAATCCGTATTTGCATAAGATTTGTGATATCTGCCTGACTGCCTCGGTGGTCTAGTGGTACTGTTTGCGACTGCAATGCTGAGGTCTCAAGTTCGATGCCTGTATGATCTGCAAATATTTGTTTCGGAGTTACTTTAGGTTTTAGAATGGGAACACCGTGATTCCCACACACGAGGGGGTCATCTACAGGTCGTAGATGGCCCGGGGTCCGTCGGGGTCCAAGGATTTCCTTCCTTGAGGGATACACCTGGTTCCGGTTACAGGTACTCCATACGGCGTGTGGTTTTTGGCCGGTTCATGTCCGACATAACCACCGGTGGGTGGTATCCGAGGGGATTTAGACACAGACAAAAAAGGGGTGAAATTTCCAAAAACCCTTTCTTAGTCTTACAACATAAAAAACATATGTTGCCAATATTTCAAGTTTGTAGCCCCCCCAATTTAGGCTCTGGGTGGATGAATCAGTCATGGCAAGTAATTTTTGATGTATAAATAAACTTTGCTGGCTGGACCACCAACAGCGTCATCAGGATCATTTTTTTTTTTTTATTAAAAAAGACAACTCCCGCATTAGGAATAAATCCTGTGTCGCGGAGGACTTTACAAACATACATGAAACGGACACAAAAAACACCCAGACTCAGAACAACAATTTGTGGATCACACAAAATGTCGTCCCATGTGGGGTTTGAACCCACAACACTCGGCGTAGTAAGAAGCGGCGTGGCGACCGCTTAAACCACTACGCCATCCGTGCAGTCGTGCATTACTAGGCTGCTTCCTCGTAAGGCATGATCAGGGTTTATGACCAACTGTGAGTTAATAACAGAGATTATTTCAAATTCCACAGCTTCTAAGTACGGCATAAGTTGTTATAAAGATGGGATTGCTGCAAAGCAATATTTAATTATGATTTAACAATTGCTTTGAACTCTTTGAAGACTTTGTGTTTGGTGTGACGTGTGCCACCACCGATTTGCTCAGGAACGGGTTGACCTAGGAATTTATACCAGATACTAAGGTTTGTGTTCTCTATTAGGTGTATAAAAATTAAGGTCCTGAGTCAACACGATAAAAAGAAATGGGTAAATTTCGATTTTTGCGAAAACTTCAAAATACTGACCCTAGTTCAAAACCCTAGTACTGACTACTCCATCTAGACATAACTGAAATAATTAAAATACTCGTTCTACTCCGTGTGGTGACATAAGAGCGAGCAACTACGCAGACCAACAGCACTTCACACTTGACACAAACCCTTTTTTTCTTTTTTCTTTACGTGTGGAAATCCCCTCGGTCCGTCACCCCTCCGGGGTTTGCGGCGGGGTGGTGTGTCGGACTCGGACCGACTAAAACCACACGGTGTGCCACTCTGCGCCTGTAATAGGAGGGATAAGGGAACAGCTGTTATTAAGACATCCGGACCCCTCCTAGCGCCTGCCCGCTCCTGTTGCGGGCTCCGTCTCAAAATTTTAACCTCTCTTTAGGCGACGTCCGGCACACGCGGACGCCGCCCCCTCGCGGCTGGCCAAACTAATGCGGGTGGAGGGGAAACACACCCCGTCCACCCGCGGCCACACTCAGGGACATTTGACACAAATCCTATACCAACTCATCTGGCCAGCGTGGTATAGTAGGCCAAAACCTCCTTTCTAAGGAGACTCCTATGTCCAGCTGTGTGTGTGTGACTATTAAAGGCTGATAATGATGACAATGAATATACTCTTATAGGAGTCCTATTCAGTAGGAGTGGGAGAGACATGTTCCAGCACAAATGAGTCGGCTAGAAGGGAGTGATACTAAGGCCTCATAGAAAATAGGTGTTCATGGGGGGTTGTCACTTACCACCTGGTGACCCCTCCTGATTCTCGGAGGGGATTCGAAGGGTGGCAATGCACTTGTGACTCTTGAGTTGCAGGTGTCCATGAGCGATGGTAGTCACTTACCACCAGGTGACCCCCCTGATCATCGGAGGGAACTTAAAGGGCAGCAACGCACTTGTCACTCTCGAGTTGCAGGTGTCCATGGGCGGCGGTTGTCGCTTACCAATAGGTGACCAATCTGCTCTTTTGCCACCCTATACCATAAAACATCGAATACTTAGATTTTACATTCAATTGAGTCATCATTTAAAATAAGTTGGCGTTTCAAATGTCCCATGGTGATCTACAATAACAGCAATGCTATCGATTAATAATAAACCTTAACGTCATAGAAATAAATATTATTTTGCATTAATTACTGTAAAGCTCGAACTTTAACTAGTTAAGGGATATTAGACCTTATTTTATGTGTTGTATGTAAGGTATTCGTTTGTACTGTTATTTGTAGACGTCTTAATTATAATAATGACATAGCGTGTGAATAATCGAAAATTTAAAACAGCATCTTGTGTGGTCGGTTCGTGTGAGGTTGGGGCCATAAAAACAGCGGGGAGTAGAAATAATAGTGCTTACTAAAATATGTCAAAAGGACTTTAAAAGGAATGTAATCGGATTTTCTTTAAGAATAATGTAATTCTTAAGCCATCTAAGCTAACACTATATAGTTATAGTGTTATAGAAGACAATACAAAACATACATGAAACGAACAGACACCAAGACTCAGAACAACAATTTGTGGATTACACATAGTGCTGTCCCGTGTTGAGTTCAAATCCATAACACTCAGCGCAGTAGGAAACAACCAGGTGACCGCTTAACCTCCCGGCGGACTCACCGTCCGCCTACCGGCCCATAGTGTTGCTTGACGAGGTGTGCAAGCTCTTTGAAAGAGTGATTGCAAGGCGCCTCGTCAAGCATCTCGTGATGGTTGGGCCGGATCTGGCGTACAACCAGTACGGTTTCCGTCAGGGGCGCTCCACCGTGGATGCGATCATGCGCGTGAAGGCTCTGGCGGAGGAAGCAGTCTCCCGGGGCGAAGTGGTGTTGGCGGTGTCCTTGGACATCGCCAACGCGTTCAACACTATGCCCTGGAGCTGCATCAGGGAGGCGCTCGTGTATCACGAAGTGCCTCTCTACCTCCGCCGCATAGTCGGGGCATATTTGTCGGAGAGAGCCGTCGTCTACGCCAGTAGGACCGGTCTCGGTAGGCGTGAAATGTCGTTCGGTGTTCCGCAGGAGTCGGTGTTAGGGCCACTCTTGTGGAACATCGGCTACGACTGGGTGCTTCGTGGTGCCCTTCTTGGATGGTGTCGCCGTCGTGTGCTACGCGGACGACACACTCGTGACGGCGCGCGGCAGGACGCACCACGAGGCAACCCTGAGGGCCACGGCCGGGGTTGCCCAAGTCGTTGAGCGTATCCGGCGGCTGGGTCTCGAGGTGGCTCTGCACAAGTCCGAGGCCCTGTTCTTCCATGGGCTTCGGAGGAAGCCGCCTGAGGGATCTAGCCTCACGGTAGGAGGCACTCGCATCGGCATCGAGCCCTCGCTCAGGTATCTGGGGCTCGTACTCGATGGCCGATGGGACTTCGGATATCATTTCCGAGGTCTGGTCCCTAAGTTGGTTGGGGCAGCGCGTGCGTTGGCGCGGCTGCTGCCCAACATGAAGGGACCCGATGACTCCTGCAGGAGACTCTACTCGGGGGTTGTGCGGTCCATGGCCCTTTACGGGTGCCCGGTATGGGCGGGGGGCCCTGAAGGCCAGCAACGTCGCGATACTGCGACGACCGCAGCGAATGCTGGCCATCAGGATCATAAGGGGGTACCGCACGATCTCCTTTGAGGCAGCGAGTCTCCTGGCCGGAACTCCACCGTGGGACCTGGAGGCGAGAGCCCTTGCGGCACTGTATCAGTGGCGCAAGGCGGAGGGAACGACTCGGGCAACCGAGCGCTGGGCACGCCGTCATTGTGGCGGTAAGACCCGTTATGGAGGATTGGCTCGAGAGGCGTCACGGGACCCTCTCATACCGATTGACGCAGGTGATCACTGGGAAGGGGATGTTTCGGAGATCACCTGTGTCTGATCCGCAAGGAGCCAACGCCTGAGTGCCACCACTGCGATGGCCAGGACCGTGGACACGGCTCTCCACACGCTGGCTAGAGTGCCCGGCGTGGGTTTGAGCAGAGGCGAGACCTCGTGGCGGCCATCGGAGTGGGAGTTCTCTCGCTCGATAGCCTGATTGCGGCTATCGTGCGGAGCGAAGAGTGCGTGGAACTCTGCCGTCTCCTTCTGCGAGCAAGTTTATGCTCGCGAAGGGAGACGGCGGAGCGGACCGGGAGAGGTTTAGAACTCTCCCGGCCCGCCAGGCCCGGGCACGGGCCAGGCAGCCGCAGGCGACTCAGGCGCCGGAGGTCGCAGAACGGGACCTCCGTCCTCCATAAGCGCAGGCCTGGGGGTGACAGGTGAGGCCATCTGTCACCCTAGCAGAAGCAGGCCGGGGTGGCGGCGAGCGCGTTGCGAAGCGCGCTCGCTTCCAGGGAGCACAGGGAACATGGGGTTCCCACACGGGGCGGGGGTCGTCTACTCGTCTGTAGATGACCCGAGGTATGTCGGGGCACCAGGGCCTTCCTTTCTAAGGTATACCTGGTTCCCCGGCTATTAGTACCCGGCGAAGGCGTGCGGTTTTAGTCGGTTCGAGTCCGACATGCCACCGACAGGTGGTATCCGAGGGGATTTCCGCACGGAAAAAAATAAAAAATAAAAAAAAAGGTGACCGCTTAAACCACTACGCCATTCGTATCGGTCCGGAAGTACCGTTGCCGATAACTTGTTCCACAGGTTGGTAGTGCGAGGCAAAAAAGTCTCGAAAAGAGCACAGTGGTGGAGTGCCAATTATCCAAGTGGTGGGGATGAACATTTTGCCGTGTAGAACGGAAAATTGCGGCCGGTATTAGTCCAAATAATTCCTCGGAGCACTCTCCATGATATATACGATAGAGAATGCAGAGCGAAGCGTGATTATGTTTATTGCTGACTTTATAGCCCCGTCAGGATAACAAAGATGAGCCGCGGTGCATGTGTCTCTAGGGTGACGCACATTTGTTGATTAAGGGTTTGATGAAAAAATGACGAAATGCTCATACGATTTAAGAACATGTGGATTTTAAGATAGCCTTCTCACAAAATGCCTTCGCGGATGACGTAGTGGTTACAACGGTCCCCTCGCTGAGTGTTGTGGGTTCGACCCCCACGTGGGACCACCTTTTTTTGTATTTGAAGTAGATGCTGCAGAAAAGAGTTAAAAATACATTGTTATTGACTTTAGATTTTTCGATGAAAACTAACTGGCCTGTTAGGGTAGTGGTTACTGAACCTGTCTGCTAAGCCGTAGGTTGTGGGTTCGATTCCCGCCCAGGACAAATAAATCTGTGACGGGCATGAGTATTTTTCTGCGTCTGAGTGTATTTTTTTATAATATGTATGTATTTAGAAATATTCAAGTAAGCATATTAGCAGTCTGGTGGCCATAGTACAGGGTCTGCCTAGTTTGGGATCAGACAGCCGTTTGTAAGAAGTGTGAGGTATAACTATTAGTAATGAAGGTGTATTAACGCTACTAATAGTTTACTTTAATACGTTATACTTTTAAATTGCCTGACTTTTTGATCAAGACCAATTCTCGTAATAAAAGTTCGTTCACAATTCAGTCTCGATCAACTCTCGACTGACACTCGACTCGACTGTCTCACAACTGACATAAAAGGTGTTGTCGTAGTAGAATATTAAATGATTACTAATACATATGTACTAGCAGAATACCGATTCCATTTTCAGTTACAATACGATATAATCACGTTACAGTCAACGTTGGTTGTTGAACTCAAAAGTGTTTTCGTAGTAAAATATTAAAGGATTACTAAGACTAGCAGAATACCGATTCCATTTTCAGTTACAACACGATATAATCACATTACAGTCAACGTTGGTTGTTGAACTCAAAAGTGTTTTCGTAGTAAAATACTAAAGTATTACTAAGACTAGCGGAATACCGATTCCATTTTCAGTTACAATACGATATAATCACATTACAGTCAACGTTGGTTGTTGAACTCAAAAGTGTTTTCGTAGTAAAATACTAAAGTATTACTAAGACTAGCAGAATACCGATTCCATATTCAGTTACAATACGATATAATCACATTACAGTCAACGTTGGTTGTTGAACTCAAAAGTGTTTTCGTAGTAAAATACTAAAGTATTACTAAGACTAGCGGAATACCGATTCCATTTTCAGTTACAATACGATATAATCACATTACAGTCAACGTTGGTTGTTGAACTCAAAAGTGTTTTCGTAGTAAAATACTAAAGTATTACTAAGACTAGCAGAATACCGATTCCATATTCAGTTACAATACGATATAATCACATTACAGTCAACGTTGGTTGTTGAACTCAAAAGTGTTTTTGTAGTAAAATAGTAAATGATTACTAAGACTAGCAGAATACCGATTCCATTTTCAGTTACAATACGATATAATCACATTACAGTCAACGTTGGTTGTTGAACTCAAAAGTGTTTTTGTAGTAAAATAGTAAATGATTACTAAGACTAGCAGAATACCGATTCCATTTTCAGTTACAATACGATATAATCACATTACAGTCAACGTTGGTTGTTGAACTCAAAAGTGTTTTCGTAGTAAAATATTAAAGGATTACTAAGACTAGCAGAATACCGATTCCATTTTCAGTTACAATACGATATAATCACATTACAGTCAACGTTGGATGTTTAATACTTTACTACGACAACACCTTTTATAACAGCTGTGAGATCGAGAGTTGTTCCGAACTGAATTGTGACCGAACTTTTATTACGAGAATTGGTCTTTACGTTTTACTGGCTGTAGGTATTTAATCAATGTACTATGTCTATTAACGAAAAAATATACAAAAAACACATAAGAAATTATATTTCTTCAGACTCCGGGTAATATTTTATCCTTTTTTATTTATTTCCCAACGTTGATGTTAACTAACCTGGCATTAATACATAGTAATATGCCCGTGCCTACGCACGGGCATATTACTATGTATGCATTAAAATAAAATAATAATGTCAAATACAATGCAAAGATATTAAGCAAAATCAGTATTTTGTGGCGTTTAATTTCGGGAAACTTACAAAGACGCGTACGCGTCTGGAATTTGGTTAAGACTCACAAAAAAAAAAGCGTGCAAAAAAAACCAGTAATCTCCTAATTTTTCCGAAATGAAACTATCCTCCGTGCTAGTAAGTTATATACAGCGCATAGTCACAGCAACCACAAGTTAGGCGATTTCGTCATTCAGTTTGTAAGAGAATATTAATTAAACGCAATTGGTAGCCATCGCGGAGACGTCTTCATTACAAAGGAATGATTCACGGTCGTTGAGTTCTTTTTCGTGTGCAGTACTGCGAGAGTAGCGACAGCGATCACATATTTCTGAATCCCGTACCTAAATAAATAAGCGTAAAATATAATAATAGGTCTTTACCTATGAAATTGCCGTTTTGTATGCAATAAGTGAAAGTACTTATTTTTTCAAACTTTTTTATTTCTGTTATTCGAAGTAATCACCCATGCAATCGACGCATCTTTGCCAACGCATTGGCAGTTTATTGATGCCCTTCTTGTAAAAATCAGCTGGACGGGAGGCAACAAACTCTTCAAAGGCATTTTGTACTGCCTCTCGGGAATTGAATTTTTTACCCAATAAAAAGTTGTCTAAATTTTGGAAAACGTAATAGTCGGTAGGTGCACTAGGAATATGTCCTGTGTAGCGGGGGACTTTACATACATGCGTGAAACGAACGGACTCCAAAACTCAGAACAACAATTTGTGGACTACACAAAGTGCTGTCCCGTGTGGAGTTCAAATCCACAACACTCAGCGCAGTAGGAAGCGGCGAGGTGACCGCTTAAACCACTACGCCATCCGTGTCGTCAGTTTATTATTCTATACATATTGTATAGCAAACGCTTTTTGGTGTAGCAGATGTCTAAGATTCTCTGGGAACATGTGTGTCGGTATCATCTTCATATCATTATAGTTTGTAATCATCCCTAGAGTGCGTCTGTTCCGGGTGATACGCCCAGTTAATACCACTGCTGGACTGTAATTGAACTTGAAAGTATGCAGATTGAATTGTGTATAATTTTTAACGGTAACGACGGTAGTTACGCTCGGGTTATTTGCCAACTTTGTAGACATTTGCGTAAATGTTGACTCAAAAGCTTTGTTATTTATATTAAGTAGGTATACAGTCGGTAAATGCCATAGTATTCAGAAACTTGATACCTGTTTCGTGTTTGCTACTAGGTTCTGCAACATTTTTTGCAGTATTCAGTAGCTGCACTTATTATTATTAGTATACTTAGAAGGGTTCGTGGCTAAGTTGGAGTGGAATAGCTAACCGAGAAGGTTAACACACTGCAAAGTTAAGCAATCCTAGTCAGGACAATCTATGGATAGGTGACCGTGCGTAACACATTGAGACCCCTCAGCACCTCGGAGAACAATTTAGAAATCGTTACGAGCAGTTGGGGCCTTAAAAGCCCGACAAAAGTCTTTCTACAGAACTTTACAGAACTTAGATTTTGGAGATCTGAAAATCAAATCGAAAGTCTACTAAGACTTAAAGCCGACCCAACCTAGTTTGGGAAGAAGACTCGGAGGGAAGTAGCTGCACTAACTTCATTTTAAATGTAGGTACTTAAAATCTTTGCCGATATCATACCGATCTAATGCGGTTTGCATCCACCATCAAGATGCGATCTTTAGAATGTTATTCTTCCAACTTGTTGGTAAATGTACCTGTGCTTTCCAGGTCTTCACTCCAGAATCTCTCGGCCTCATTGGCTATCCGTTCTGTGAGTGGTGTAAGCTTTGCATTGCCACTTCATTTGTTTAATACATTCTAATTTCTTAATTTACGACGATTCAGCAGATGGATGACTGGTGAAATTGCACTATTACACCAAAGCCTTTCATCAAAATATCAAAACATGTAATGATATAAATTATTCCCGTTCTTTCTATATTAGGAAAATTTAAAAAAATGTATCATGTTATTATTTTGGTATTTGCTTAAGAGCCATTAATGATTTTACAAAAAAAAGAACATGTGAGAAAAGGATGGTGTGATCAAAATTCAGTTAAATTTAATCTGGTATATTAACTAGACATTATAAGAATAGCCTTCTTCATTTATTAACCTTAATCTGCTGTTTTCATAGAACTATTTCGAAACTCGTATGTTTCAGATAACTTTCCCACTATGGCTGAACGCTGATATCCTGCCAGGCCCTGTGGACTCCACTACGAAGCCGGTTGACCCTGTTAAGTTCCTGGAACTCGGTGCTAAGCATCCACGCGCAGTCCTCTCCGTGGGTTGGACCACGAACTATGGCGGGAGTATCACCGAAGGAGAGTATAGCGGGGAGCAGATAGGCACTATGCTGAGAATGATCAACGAACACCGTATCAATCAAACTGTAACTTTTCCAGTGAGTACCTCTATCAAAAAAAGGAGAAATAAGATTGCTTCTCTTCTTGTCTCGTTCTCACTTCACTCTCACATTAATTTATTTGAGTTACTTAACGATATTGGAGCTGATTGTAAATCCCTTATGACCTCGCCTAGGTTAAGATGTAATAAAAATTGCAATGCAGATCTTGGACAAATTTTACTTTCTAGTCTGTGTGTCTGAAACAGTAAAGGTGTTACCTTACCTAAATCAACATTACCTGGTTAACTCATATCGTCTCCCATCGTTTTCTAGCCAAGGCATTCCAGAACTCTATAATCTCTATTTAAGAATCTCACTTTCTTAAAACCCTCGATATCTGAATCTTTTTAGTGGAGTATGTAGATTTGTTCGTATCGCCTAAATTTAGCTGGAAAAGAATAAATTATATGCTATGAATGTCAGTGGCAGTAGATGGTTGGCACTCCTTGGGGGAGGCCTTTTTTATGTCAGAGGGGGCAGACGGGTCACCTGATGAAAAGATGGTCACTTTTCATCAGGTGACCCGTCTGCCCCCACCCGTGAACGTCTGCAACTCACAAACGTTTTTATTCAGCAGTGGGCGGCAGTAGGCTGATGATGTGTCAATGGCAAATTTTAAAAACCTATGACATTTATTTTAAATGGAATTTTCTGGCTTTGACTGGCCTGTTGGTCTAGCGGATAGTGACTTCACTGCCAACTCGACCTCTGGGGGTCGTAGGTCCGAATCCCACTCAGGACAAATAATAATGTGATGAGCACGGTTATTTGTTCTGTTTCTGGGTGTAATTTACCTATGATATGTTTGTATATAGATATTTGAGTATGTTTATTGGCGGTATGGTTATGTACATACATACATATAGTACAGGCTCTGTCTAGTTTGGGATTTGATTGTCGTGTGTGAGATATGTGAAGCTATATTATTGTTACTGAGTATCTACTTACTAACAATAATATAGCTATTACTGAAGAATTAGCTATCACTAAAGACTGTGTAGTGCTAACATCATGTAAATGACTGCTTATGAAGTGATATATTGGATCTTTAAAGTGAAGTTAAATCATTTCCAGGTTCGCGCAGGCTTAGCAGCTAACAGTCAGCCTGTAATCTTAGACCTTCTTCGAGAAACATCTTCTCTCAATTGTTCAATGACTGTCTGGTCCAGCGAGGGAGACCACGTGGAGGTGAACCGTTTGCGAGCCCTGATTCTCACGGTTGGGTTAGAGAGAACATACCTGGATGTACCCCAGGACCTGGCAGCTAAACTTCACCTTCCCCCGCCTGATGCTAAGAAGAATTAAATAATCTATTGTATTTATTAAAAATTGTTTTATTTTAAGTAAAAATTGAAATGTTTTTTTTTTTTTACTTGACAAAAGGACAGGCAAAGTAGATACAAGCTAATTATAGAAGAAAAAAATACACAAAACCCACTGTTATATAATTAAAAGTTTGAAAACCGGTTATTTTAATTTTTATAATTTTCATGTGCCCAGTGTCACTTACAATTAAGACAAATCAAAAAATATCTCCTAAGACATCAAATCCATCAAGCCGTCTAGACTACTACTGCATCCGAAGAGTGACTGTCGCAACGAGGGAGAAGACCCGTCTTGGGTAGACGGATAAATACCGTCGTCGTTGATGGTAGCGGAAGAATATAATTGCGATTCTCGTTCCCCGGCCACTGGCAAGGAGAGGAACACCAGGGTGGTTTGTAGTAGGTAAGAGTCCGACAGACCCCTTCGCCACCCCCTAAAGGGCGAAGGATATCCATGATGATCTTCCACCTAGTTAATAAAAAAAAGCCGTCTAGACTACAGAGCGTGTTAAAGAAATATAGATCCTTTGTCACAGTCGAGTAAAATATATAGGCCGTTAAATTTGTTTTTATTTTTTCTAACCCGATTAAAGGTTTAATTGTATGTATATAATATGTTGCTATACTGAATAAGGAGAGGCCTATGTCTAGCAGTGGACTATTATAGGCTGTTGATGATGATGATGATGATACTGAATAAAAAAAGTAAGTAAGCCCAAACGATCTAAGTGGCGTGCTATGGGAGGCCTATGTCCAGCAGTGGACTGCGATAGGCTGATGATGATGATACTGAATAAGTTTATATAGTAACAAATTAGTTATGGTATTTAGATCAAGAAGAAAATTAGATAGATAGATAGGTACTCGTTATTGGACACCATAATTAGGATACATGCGATGATACTTACAAAAACACAGTGATACAATGGGCGCCCTTATCGTAGTCTGCGATCTCTTCCAGGCAACCTTAAGATGGACTATACTATATAGTAAAATGTAGCGTGTGGTGCGAATTTACAACTTCCGTGTATTAACTAATGTTTACATACATAATTACACATTCACGAATATACATTCATACACTTACATATATGTATACATATGAATACACACATACACATACCAATATAGTACATAGTTATTACAGAGATAAATAGTGATCCTTAACGAGTTCTTTAAAAGTACGTACTGACTTTGCCTGCCTTATAGCTTCCAGTAACGAATTCCAGAGGCGTGCCGCTTTCACCGTAAAAGACATATCGGTAAAAGTTGTGGAGTGTGTTGGAATTTCTAAGGTCAAAAGTAGGTATGACACCTTTGATCATTTTTATGTAAGTATATCAGGATAGAATGAAAAAGCTGACTTCAACTGTTGGCCTCTAAGTTAATTTCCTCTGTCGCTATGTGTATATCGGCTGCGTTGTCGCTATAAAATTTCTATGTTAATATATACGTTTAAAATAATGACCTAAGTATGATACATGCAATTATACGGTATCATAATCAGCCGTGCCCGGAAAAAACCTGCGTCAGCTGGAAGCCCTGCCCACTTAACTATGACCGACTGGAGCGCCTCCACGGGGGCAAAACCAGCTCGTGAAGCCTCCAGCCGGGACGACCAACGAGCAATCGTGGCTCGGCGAGCTGCTTCACACTACTCGCGTATCTCTTCGGATGGGGACCGCAGGGAACTCAGAATTCCGCCTATACTTCGGCGAGCACTTCCTCCTCCAAATCCCACGGGTGTGCTCCGGACAACGCGCACGCCGCCTTCGTCAACACGGTGCGGTAACGGCGTATGGCTCTAACCACCAATATCCTCTGAGGGCGCCAGAGGCGTGCCCCATTCTGGGCGGTCAGAGCCGCCGCCCATTCCAATACACCGTACAGTGACATTGACTGGACAACCCCCGTGTACACTTGCTTGAGGCTCCACCCAAATTGGCGGGGCCCATGAAACAAAATTGCCTCGGTCTTATCCAGGGCCACCCACCACCGCTATAAAACAATTTATCAACTACACAAAAAAGGTAAAAAAAATCATATAAGTTCAAAAAAAAGGGATTTTTTTTATAAAAATCTTAAAAGGCTAAAATCTTGAAAATGGTTAGGTTTGGGATATGGTATTGCATAGTGAAATCTATCTGAAATCATGGCAACTACAATCCCTTAAAGTATTTAGGTCGTACCCAGTAACCTTGTAGATATATATATATTTTACGAAGCGAAATAAAGCTAGAATGACAAATACATAAGATTTGGTGTCAGTGTTAGAAATTCCAGTTTCAGAAAGCACATAGCTGTAGATTATATAGATGTGCTCATTCCTTTATATGTGAAGAAAGTATTTAGCTGCAGATATTGTTGGTGTTTCCAATAAACCATAGAAACTGACGCGTTTAAACGCTGTTTATAGTGTTGAAATTACTGTAATATAAAGTGACTATCTCATGGCTGCCTATAAAGTGCCAGTTTCTTGGTACTTTTCATAGATTGTGAGAGATGTGTTTGTTTGTTTTGTTTGTTTTTTAAAAAGACAACGCCCGCATTAGGAATATATATTCCTGTGTCGCGGGGGACTTCACAAACATACATGAAACGGACACAAAGAACACCCAGACTCAGAACAACAATTTGTGGATCACACAAAGTGTTGTCCCATGTGGGGTTTGAACCCACAACACTCGGCGTAGTAGGAAGCGGCGTGGCGACCACTTAAACCACTACGCCATCCGTGCAGTCAAATGTGTGTATTTAATATTTTACAAATAATGACTAAACATTACCTAGTTGTTATACCTTGTGTATGTAGGTACAGTAGGGTGTGTAACGTCATACATTGATATCGTCATATCACCTATGTACCTGTGACGTAAAGCCTGTGGAATTGTGACAAAATATTTCCCTTAACTTACTTATTTTTTTATCAAATTTAATTGGACCAAATAGAAAGTAGACCCTTGCAAATGAAAAATTATTAAAAAAAAAAGGTTTTAGACGAAGTTTTCAAGATACAAATGTGAAAAAATAAAAACAACTAAATTGTTTCTTTTTAAAAGACAACGCCCGCATGCTAGAATATATCCTGTGTCGCGGGGGACTTTACAAACATGCAACAGTCACAAAGAACACCCAGACTCAGAACAACAATTTGTGGGTCATACAAAGTGTCATCCCATGTGGGGCTTGAACCCACAACACTCGGCGTAGTAGTGGCGTGGCGACCGCTTAAACCACTACACCATCCGTGCAGTCAAATTGAGAATGTCGTATTTTTTTAAGTAAACAAAAATCTCATTTTTTACCTTTTAAGGTGCAGAACCCTAAATAAATATTCTTCAATCCGGCTCTCTGTTTAACTCGTTCGTATGTGTATATGTTTTCGCTAAACAAATAAAAAAGATGGCAATAAATCTTACCCACCCAGAATGCCTTTCAATCGAGAGACGAGCCATAAAAATTAAAATCTTGAATCCACCACAACTGACTACTAATTAATACAAACTTTACAACCATATGATTATAATTCCCATTGTCTCAATGCGTCTTTCAGTCTGCCGAAGACAGCATCAAATTAAAACACTCCAATGTAAACCTTATGCATTAACAAATAAAGCGGCGTTGACTTTTAATAAAATATGTTAGCAGGCCGACTGAGAGAACATAAAAAAAGCATACACTCAAATTTCGACTTTGTCTTTAAGGGAAGAAGGTTGTATGTGTGTGCAAGTATAGTGTTGTGGGAAAGGGTGTCGACCTTTACCCATGTGGTTACCACGTGACTCCAATCCCGGCTTTGTCATTCATGCCATGTTGTGCTGCTAGACATGAATCTATTTAAATTGGTACCTGCAGAGACATTTGCATTCTAAGAATGGGACGACATGGAAATATCAATACATTCTGTTTTGTATGAACGAGCTTGTAAAGATAAAATATAAGTATGTAAATAAATGAGTTATGTGTTTCCTTATTGGATGGATGTAAATCTTTTGTTACCACTGAGGTTGTGAATAAGTATACGGTAAGCTGATATCAGTGTTTATAAATTAAGGCATTTATTTTTTGCTCGCGTCAATGTATGCCTCGTGAAAAAGAAAATAGCTCTTTTGTTTTATATTCATCTGGATTATTGCTGCTATAAGTTTAACAGTAAACTGCTGGACATAGGCTTCTCCTCACAAAGGAGGTTTTGGCCTACTATACTACGCTGGCCAGACGGGTTGGTATAAGGTTTGTTTTAAGTTTTCTTTCTCTTTGCAGTGCTGGTGTCCTGCGTAGTCGGCTCCAATGATTTTTATATATAAAATATACTAAATATACTTTTACGAAACGAACGGGATGAATAGGGATGGTGATACTCCGTATTGTTAATCAGTCACCACACGGATAATGATGATGATGATCGGTTAAATCGTGATAAACAGTCGAATCGAGTCGAAAAAGTCCGAGATCTGTGAAATAAATTATCACCTGCGGTATTTCCGTTCCGATACGACCTCAAGACCTTCAAGAAAGAGCGTACTTCTGCCTCCAAGGGCCGGTAACGCGCTTGACTTCTGAGTGTCAGGCGTTGATGGGTGACTGTAGTCAATTCCCATCAGGTGATCTCTGCTCAATTGCCTCTATAAAAAAAAGAAAAGAAATCTGAGCCCCATTTATCACCTCAGACTATCGGTGACCCTTTCAGCGATCTCAGTCAGAAGAAAGGATGTGAAAGACCTAGCGTAGGTTTCTAGCTCTCTTTATAGGAGGGGTCCGGATGTCTTAATAACAGCATTACTCGGATACCTCCTATTACAGGAGCAGTGTGGCACACCGTATGGTTTTAGTCGGTCCGAATTCGAGATAGTTTCTTCAGGTAAAAAGAAATAAATAAAAGGTCTCTAGATTTCTTCTTTCTAACACTTTTTTGTGTTTTAAATAGCTTTAGTGTTAAATTTCAACACGTATGCGAATGGTTAATTTTTGAAGTTAGGATTCCTAGAAGCAAAACGAAATATTAGTCAGAGGTATATTATTTTAAACTGTCATTGTTTACATTGTAAACTTTGTATGTTATTGCAGCTCTGTGGCCTCCAACTGTGATAGCAATTTAGGTTGGGCAAACTTCTAAAATTCACTTAGTCATGTTTATATAACTAGTGATATCACGTTACATTGTTAACATTTATAAGTTAGAGAACACCAGGAATCTGCTGGAATTGGTGTCCGCGGGTGCAGCAAATCTAGATGCTCAAAATGTTTCTAGTGCCAAGTAGATTTTTTTGACTACACGGATGGCGTAGTGGTTTAAGCGATCGCCACGCCGCTTCCTGGGTCGTCTTGGTGAAAGAGAAAAAATAAAACAAAATGAAACTGCGGCTTGAACAGAATTAAACGGAATGAACAGTTTTAAACATTGATTTTCTCTTTTTTTTTAAAGACAACTCTCGCATTAGGAATATATCCTCAGTCACGCGGGACTTTACAAACATTCATGAAACGGACACAAAGAACACCCAGAGTCAGAACTACAATTTTTGGATCACACAAAGTGTTGTCCCGTGTGGGGATCGAACCCACAACACTTAATAGGAAACGGCGGTGTAACGAGGCGAGACATGGTTTTTAGTTTTTCAGTAAGGCCAAAGTGAGGCTCATTCTAAAAAAGATATAATTTTCAAAATGCATAGTCTGTATCACACTTTGGCTGCCATTCAAAGACACGTCGTGAATATATTATTAAAATCTTGTATGTAAATTCAACCTTAAAGTTTGTCTTCCTCGAATAAAAAACAAGATGAAAACAAATTAAATAATATAATGCAGACTCTTCTGAATTCTTGGGTGTCTATTTGTATTGTATTACAAAGCTACCTACCGCCGCGTTCGAATCGGCGTCTCACCGTCTACGTGACGAAACGGTCATAGACGAGCTTTGATTTCTTTTATTAAGATTTACGTCTGGGAACAAACCAGGTCGCGAGGTTCGGAATGACATATGGATAAACAGTATTAGATGCCAAGCTGTACCGAATTAGAACTGTTTATTTATTTTGTATTAATGTGAAGTCAATTTCGGGCCAGACGCGAGGGCTTTAGTTCTGAGAACTTTGTTTAGAATTTTCTAGAAAACAGCTAAATGAAGATGACACGAATAGTTATCGATGAATTTTGTTTCTGGGCGACTATTTTCTGGGGTTTTTTTATGTATGTCATGTTTTTTGAGGGGGCAGATGAGCTGACGTGTCACTTGATGGAAAATGACCATCGCCGCCCATGAATGTCTGCAACTCAGGAGTCACAAACGCGTTGCTGGCCTTTTAGGAAGGAGTACGCTCTTTTCTTTTCTTTACTCAATAATGCGAAAAGCTGCGAAAACCAGAAATATAGAGAAAGAAACGTTTCTGAAAATCCTTTTGAGAAGAGACACCGTTCACTGACCTTCAGGCTAACGTTGTTCTTCAGAGATTCCTGTCTATAAATTAGGGTTACAAGGGAACATCCATTTAACCATCTTCACATCATCTTAAAATGATGTGTCCAACACAACTTATAAACGTGACGAGTCTGAATGGCACCAAAAACCAAATCCGTGACATTTCAAAGCTGTGTCCTGGCTGTCAGACATACTTCGGTTTATGACTAAATAAGCTCAGATTACAAAACAAAAGCCTTTTGTTTGGTAATCTGAGTGCAAACGTTTTAATCTTTACTGTTAAACAACAGTCGAAATACGGCGCGGTTCCAGCGCTATTCTATCAAAGTTCTTGTGATAAAGTTCTTAAGTGGTGCAAAAAATGGCGGCCACAGAGTAAAATAGGGCATTATTAAAATAACAGTTACATTTTAGTCATCATCATCATCAACAGCTTTTAAAAGTCCACTTCTGGATATAAGCCTCTCCTTAGAAAGGAGGTGTGGGCCTACTATATCACGCTGGCCAGACGGGTTGGTATAGGGTTTGTGTCAGTGTATAGGGTTTGTGTAGTGTGGTATAGGGTGTGTGTTTGAGTGTGGCCGCGGGTGGACGGGGTGGGTTTCCCCTCCACCCGCATTAGTTGGCCAGCCGCGAGGGGGCGGCATCCGCGTGTGCCGGACGTCGCCTAAAGAGAGGAACAAAAACATAGAGACGGAGCCCGCACCAGGAGCGGGCTGGCGCTAGGAGGGGTCCGGATGTCTTAACAACAGCTGTTCCCGGATCCCTCCTGTTACAGGCGCAGAGTGGCACACCGTGTGGTTTTAGTCGGTCCGAGTCCGACACACCACCCCGCCGCAAACCCCGGAGGGGTGACGGTCCGAGGGGATTTCCACACGTTAAAAAAAAAAAAAAAAAAAAAAAAAGGGTTTGTGTCAAGTTTTCCTCCTCTCTGCAGTGTTGTTGTTCTGCGTAGTTTTCTCCCTTAGTCGCCTCTTACGACACCCACGGGATGTATAGGGGAGGTGACACTCCGTATTCTTAATCCGTCACAAACACAGACTTCCTAGCATATTTTTTAGCTTCCTGCAATTTCTCTACGTATAACCATTAACATATTATGTCTTTTCTTTTTTTTTTTTAAAGACAACGCCCGCATTAGGAATAAATCCTGTGTCGCGGGGGACTTTACAAACATACATGAAACGGACACAAAGGACACCCAGACTCAGAACAACAATTTGTGGATCACACAAAGTGTCGTCCCATGTGGGGTTTGAACCCACAACACTCGGCGTAGTAGGAAGCGGCGTGGCGACCGCTTAAACCACTACGCCATCCGTGCAGTCGCATTGTTTTGTATTTGTTGAAAATCATACAATTGAATCTATTATTTGTACAGCTAACGATCTCATTATACGAGTAGGTTATACTAGTAGCAAAAAATATTAGATAAAGACAGAAAAACTCCCTGAAGTTATTAAGTAGACCTTCAATGAGTATTATATTATATTGAATATTTATTCGTATGCATAGTATGCGCATGAGTTGAATGCAGAGCTCAGGAATGTGATAGTTACCACGCACGGTTTACAAGGCGTGGTCTGGAAGTGGCAGTGGGGATAGTTCCAGGGTAGAAGCTCAGCCCTCAACTCAAAACTACCAGAACTCTAGTTCTCTCTGTATGTTCTTTTAGAAAGCTGTTAGCGGTCCTACGGTTACACGTTCTAACCGCTTACGATTTTGCGTATCGTGTGCCTAAACAGTGGTTCTGGTTAAAAAAGGTCAGCAGCCGTCAGTAGAATGGCAGGTGCATCATTTATAGCTGAACTCTTTCATCAAATTCGTAAGAAGCTGAGGATAAAACACCATCCACGACCGGATGGCGTAGTGGTTTCTGTAACGGACTGCTATTCCAAAGGTCGCGGGTTCGATTCCGGCTCAAAGCAAACATTTGTGTGCATGAACATTTAATGTTTGATTTGGTCTGGGTGTTTCTATTTATAATATGTATGTATTTACAAAAAAAAAGTATTTATGTATTTATATCAGTTTTCATAGTACAAGCTCTGCTTAGTTTGGGACTAGATGACGTTGTGTGAATGTGGTAGAATATTATTATCCACTTAGGAGTTCAATTACATGTACCTAGCAAATCGCTGTCTATTCTCATTTAAAAGTATAATCATATCTATTATGTGTTAGTCTAGTGGTTACTGATCTTGAGTCCAAAATCATTGGTTTGATGGGAATCAAATCAAACCAATTATGTACTTAATTGTACTACTCGTAGTACATAATTGGAATTATTCCCAGTAGTCTAGTACTGTCTTCCGTCAGTCAGTGAAAATTGGTCACCCGTGGGAAGAACATTCCCAGTAGTCACGGGTAAAATTTTCCCGACTTCCGATTCATGCAAAAGGGGACAACTGGTAACTTTTTTTGTCAATTGTCACCCTATAAGCTAGTGGAATTGGTTGAACTAGTACAACGCAAGCAGTTTGGCTGTACAGTCGCACACATGTCTGAGTGTTAATTTTTCTATAACCTGCATGTAATTAGAAATTAAATGGAAAAATATGTTTCTCAGTAGTCTGGGTACCATATTGCAGAATCTACCTAGTTTGTGATATGTGTCAACACATAATATCTTACATCTTATCTTATAGTGAAGCAATTTATTCGAATTACAGCACTCTGATGTCGATACAGATAGAAATAACTTTCTCAGTACAATTTTATTTCTTTCGAAAGCTACACAAGGTTTCTCTATATTCTTAAATTATTAATTCCATGTATTTCTATAAACTGTTCGTGTTCGTACCCGATAACAATGTTGCTCGCGGGATTTCTTTGAATTTCTGCCACTTACTTTGTTTAATATCACGATGCATTGTTAGTGCAGCTTCGACGCTGTGCCTGAATTTTCACATTTTAAAATATCAAGCGCCCCTTTATTCTTAGGCTAATTCAAAAACAGGAGGATATTTCCTATACGGCTGTACTTTGTTAATATTTATTATAATATTTAATAATATTTTCACACTCCGTCGTCTGATCCCAAACTGGGCAGAGCCTGTACGATGGTTACCAGACTGCTGATAAACATACATATATATTTTTTAAAACATACATATTATAGATAAAGTACACCCAGACACAGAACAAATGACCGTGCTCATCACACAATTATTTGTCCTGGGTGGGAATCGAACCCACAACCTCTTGCGTAGCAGTCAGGGTCACTAACCACTAGACCAACAGGCCAGTCAAATTATTTTATAATATATTATTTTATAGCGCAGAAGTCCGTTACTTAGGACTCGATTTGAGTTTGGTTGATAAGTAATATAAATTTTCCACCTGGTCTTATTTAAAGAAAGAAGGAAAATTATGAAATGTAGCATACAGTTTGCTACGATTTATAATTTTTACCATCAAATCAAACCAGTATTTGACTGCCTCGGATGTACAGTGGTAGCATATGCCACTGCTGAGCTGGGGCCTAGGGTTCGATTCAAGGGTCGGACTAAATGATTGTGTGATCTGAAAATATTTGTTTCGGAGTTTGGCTGTTTTCTGTGTATAATATGTATGTATTTATAAAAACAAGTATAAAAGTATTCAATCAGTCAAATTAGCTTTATTAGTACAAGCTCTGCTTAGTTTAAAACCAGATAGCGTTGTGTGTCAGATGTCCAAAAATATTATTCTTATTATTAAAAGTATTTAATCAATCAAATCAGTAAAAGTCTATAGAATATTTATTTTTCAGAACATCATAATATAGTGTAACGTATTATGACGTCATAGTTCAGTAAATTTAGTTAGTACAGACAAAAACCTATAAGGCCTTTCTAATTATTTGACCTCCTTACTTAATGCGGCAACTTGTTCGATGTAAGCAAGTATTAAAATGACATAAGTCATGTTGCTGCTAAATTTTAAAATTACGAAATTACCTAATTAGCTATTTAAACTTTAGCAATACGTACATAGATATTCAATTTGTAAATGTAATAAAATAAATTGGCCCATTAATGACCCAGTTCTAGTGGTATCCACAATCAAGTCGGACAGGTTGACAATCAGGCAGAAATGTCATTTGATGGTAAGAAACAACGCCGCTTATGGAGCCTGCATCCCGTGGGTGTCCTAAGAGCCGACTTAGGGAGCACACTACGCAGGACAACAGCACTGCAAAGAGAAGGAAAACTTGAAGCAAACCCTATACCAACCCGTCTGGCCAGCGTAGTATAGTAGGCCAAAACCTCATATCTAAGGAGAGGCCTATGTCCTTCAGGGGACTACTAAAGGCTGTTGATGATTTATAATTGTAAGTTGACTGCAGTGGTTCAAGCGGCCACTTCGCTGCTTCCTACTGCGTTGAGTATTGTGGGTTCTACGAGCACTAAACCCCATGCTTGTTGTGTGGGTTCAATCTCCACATGGGACAAAAATTTATGTGATTCACAAATTGTGGTTCTCAATCTGGGTGTTCTTTGTGTCCGTTTTATTTATATTTATAAAGTCCCCCGCGACACAGGATATATTCCTAGTGCGGGAGTCTATTTTAACCTAAAAATCTTTAACCTTTTATCTTCTATTGGAAATTGAACAAATTCCCGTATTTTCTGTTTTATCGCTTACATGCATGTCAAACAAGTATACTCGTATGTGACTTACGATATTTCACGATACGCAACCTCTGACCCGAGCTAACAAACTTTTATGACGATTCTTGATGTAAAACGTGTATTGTATGCTCTGGAGTCGCTTAAGGAATTGAGAAAGAAAGCTAAAGGAACGTGTGCCCTACAAGGCTAATAAAAGTCTTTGATGGTGTTTTATTAGGATTGTATTATGGTATACGAGTACAATAGGGGTCAACGGGCAGATGGGTCACTTGTATTAGGAGGAGGGAGGGTTTGAATGTTTGGGGATCCGTTACGAATTATGGATTAACAATGGATCGTTTTTATGGTATAGGGTCTCCTGATGGTTACTGCTGCCGCCCACTCAAATCTCGGTCTAGCCGGCCCAAAGCATCCCTCTCTCACGGTCAAAATACAAAAATTATGTGGTCAGTCCGATTTGGAGATCAGACCGGAATCTATAGTGTCTTCATTTTTTGCATTGATGGAATGAATGCGTCAGATTCTCTTTAATATTGGTTGGATAGACAAACAGTTCATTTAATTGACAACAATTACATCAGCAATTATCACTTCCAGTAATCAATTATTTATAAATATAGCCACAACAGTCGTTCATCAATAATTGCAGGCTATTTTTGTCAGAACCCTTTCCCTTTATTGACACTTTGCTCGAAGCAACCGACAAAAATGCTACCAAAATTAATGGTTACCTTCTATTTTGGTCGTATTTTTATAACTAAAAATACTCGCTACAAAATTAATCGGTGATTAAATGTAGTGTTGTTAAATTGAATATTTGGGGAATCCCCAATTCTTTTATATAAACTAGCTAGCTGTACCCTCCCACGCCTTGATGTGGTAGGCAGAGGTGTCGTTGTAGTGATGAAAAATGAGTAACAAAACTGACACCTAAAATAGATAAAACCCATCTTTGAAGCGGGTTGTATACCTTGTCAAAATTTGCTCAATTTGTGCAGAATGTTATGAGTTTTTGAAGCGAACACAAACCAACTTAACATTTTTACATATAGGTACCGATGACGATATTTAATTCTTTAGAGGGCTCTAGGAATCAGTTTGAGTTCGGACGTATTTGAACTTACACTCCCCACCCAATCCATTCGTATAAGCAATATTCCTTTCGCCTTCGTGTCTTACCAACTTTTCCTTTCCTTTTCTTCTCTATTTCCCTTCCTTTTTATTGAACTCCAATTTTCCCATTTAATTTTTAAATAGCCAGGTCGACGACCATAGGCATTGGCCACTATTACGGAAGATTAAAATTATTGTCACGCAAATGTGAGCATATAATACGCCTACTCTTTGATGAATGTTTGTCTAAAATTCTATTAAAATTTTCTAAAAAAATTGGAGGAATAATTACACAAGTTGCTTTTGAAAATAATACGTCTCTGTTTAACTCTTTGGGGTTAAAGGCGTGAGTGTATATATGTGTATGGTCCTGCAAATATCGTAAGCAGTGGTATAGTCTTCAAATTTGTTTGTAATAAGTTAAACACAAACAATGCACCGATACCCCGGGCTGTGTTATGTGAGCTTAAAAGTATACCATGAGTCATATTCCTGCCATGTTATAATTTAAGTATGTATTAATAATTTGCACTTAACGTCGCATTGAATCTCACACAACATGTGCACAAAAATCTCCGTAAGAAGTCTCCCTTTATTGAATACCAAGGCGAATTGCATCCGATCGTAATTCTTAAAGGTTAAGACTCATTCGAGTGCATTCCTTTCACGTGTTCCGACGTTTGAATAAAAAATGAGCAGCAACAACTGTTTGGTATATGAACGTAATAAATATGGTCTTAAAATGTAGGGTAGCTTTGTGGATTTACATTTCTTGTTTTAATAATAATAATAACAATATTCTACCACATACACACGACGCCATCTAGTCCCAAACTAAGCAGAGCTTGTACTATGGGTACTAGACAACTGATATAAATACATTTATACTTTTTTTTTGTAAATACATACATATTATACATAGAAACACCCAGACTAAATCAAACATCAAATGTTCATGCACACAAATGTTTGACTTGAGCGGGAATCGAACCCGCGACCTTTGGAATAGCAGTACGTTACACAAACCACTACGCCATCCGTCGTCAAAAAATGTTATGATTGTTTTACAAAATATGTTTTATTTCTTATTAGTACATATTTACTGAGTTCAATAATGTATAACGCAGTGTTATACACAAGTAAAATATATGTATAAAACATCATAAAAATTATCTAATAGTAATAACAGCAATATCCATTGTTGGTAGGTATTTCTCACTGCGCTTTTTTTAGTCTCGTGCCGTACACCGGGCAGAATATCAGACAAAACACTATAGAATATCATACGAGACAAAGTGTTGATAGCGCGCGATCGCTATTATAGCAAGCAATTATCATCAATCATCATTAACAGCCTTTAATAGTCCACTGCTGGACATAGGCCTCTCCTTAGAAAGGAGGTTTTGGCCTACTATGCCACGCTGGCCAGACGGGTTGGTATAGGGTTTATGTCAAGTTTTCCTTCTCTTTGCAGTGCTGTTGTCCTGCGTAGTTTGCTCTCTTAGTCGCCTCTTACGACACCCACGGGATGAATAGGGGTGGCGACACTCCGTATTCTTAATCCGTCACGACACGGACAGCAAGCAATTATAATAATAATAATACCCTCATACATCTCACACACGGCCGTCTGATCCCAATTCAACTATGGTAACCAGACTGCTGATAAACATACTTATATATTTCTAAACAGTAACAATACTTATATTATTGACTAGCTGGTGACAACGAATTCGTTAGCGTGAAATTTGTAAAGTTTTTAATATAATTCATCTCACACACGGCCGTCTGATCCCAAAATAGGCAGTGTAATATGGTGAGAGGTATTGTACTATGGTAACCAGACTGCTGATAAACATATTATACTATAACATATTATAGATAAATTACACACACACACACACACACACACACACACACACAACAAATGATCGTGCTCATAACAGTAATATTTGTCCTGGGTGGGAATCGAACCCATGACCTCCGTCTTAGCAGTCAGGGTCACTAACCACTAGACCAACAGGCCCATCAATTGATTCTTGCATACCACTAATATATTACCGTTGATATATTAAGCCAATTTGGATCAAAATACTCTTGTATTTAGGTTCGAAAATGCAATGAAAGTCGTGTTATATTCATCATCCGTAATTATTTACATAATCTTACGAACGTACGATTGTTATGAAGCTATCTGTTCTTTTGTTGCAGAATTATCAGTTTACAATACATTTTATAAAATGTATTGTTATTTATTGTTACCCCATGTCGACGACAACCAACTAAACGTACAAAAAAAATTGTTATTTAGGCATATTTGTTTTTTTTTTAAAGACAACTCCCGCATTTCTTTATAAAACACCTTAGAATTAGTAATATATATCCTGTGTCGCGGGGGACTTTACAAACATACATGAAACGGACACAAAGAACACCCAGACTCAGAACAACAATTTGTGGATCACACAAAGTGTCGTCCCATGTGGGGTTTGAACCCACAACACTCGGCGTAGTAGGAAGCGGCGTGGGCTTAAACCACCACGCCATCCGTGCAGTCCAATTTTCTTACTTTGGTAGAACGCTTTAGTTAGTGACAACCTTTAAGATATTTGTCCTCATTATTACTAAGAGATATTAAAAAAAAACCGTACTAATCGATGTAGCGTTTCGAAATACTTTTAAAGTAAGGAGATATTTTTTGATGCATAATTTACAGGTGATTGTAAAATGTTCTCAGGTCCTGACACTGCTTACGGGGCTTGTAACCTACGTCACAGATTATAAATATAAGTACTCGTCCGTTAAGTCCCGTTTTATTACAATTTATGCTCATTTGACACATAGGTGGACTTAATGCCTAAAATATTCTCTGCCAGGTAACTATTGGGTGTACCAGGGACTTCCTTTCTAGGGTATACCTGGTTCCCCGGCTATTAGTACCCGAGACGGCGTGCGGTTTTAGTCGGTTCGAGTCCGACATGCCACCGACAGGTTGTATCCGAAGGGGTTTTCCGCACGGACAAAAAAAAAAAAAAGGTAACTATTGGGTGATGCAGAGAAAACAGGAGGTCTCTAGCTAGGAGGTAAGTGATTTTGATTGTGTGCACCTGGATCCAGGAGCCAGTTTTTAAATCCTTTTAAATGAAATAAGAGTTAATGTAATAAGAATCGTTTAACAGCGGTTTTCTGTGAGTCTGTCGTATCACTTCGGTCGAGCCAGTAATTAAATCGAGGACACAATCTCAGATTGTGCCTGTGGCATTAAGTCCGCCATTGTACAGACTATACTTGTGACTAAAAACAAATAAATAAAATAACATCTGTGGACTTCAGAAGAATTCTTCGATTCTTGTTCAAGTAACTGCACCCAAGAATTTCATAGGTCGTATTTAAAGACAAAATCTCTATTCGTGGGTAAAGTAATAAATATTTTATTGAAAGCCAGTACAGCAGCTAAGAACTTTCTAGTGAATAGAGCAATCTGCACCAGACTCTATATGGACCAGATGCGGCGATATGAATGAGCTGAGACGTCTATGATATATTTGTAACTTATACTTAATATGGGGCGGGCTCGCCAGTTGCTGGCTGTTGGATTTTTATATGGACAGGATAATATTCCTGTTAACGATTTGAAAAAAAAAATAAGGCGTTGAAGCTACGTTGATCGGTTTATGTCACAAACCATTTAAGTTTTGTAGTTTTATCAATAAACGAAAATGTTTACGACTTAATGACTTGTTCTTTCAAAAAGTAAGAATATTTAAATTATACAAAATAACCCCTTTACATTGGTTAGCGAGGAATTTCTGTTAAAATAGAACAATGGATGATTTTTCTCATTTTAAAGAACTTCTATGTATCTAAAACCTGATGACCATACTTTTTGTTTCTTAATTTTCCATCGTCAGGGTTGGTATTTTATCTTCAAATTTAAATAAGACAAAATGAAAAATATATACTCCCAAATCGGTAAATAAATGATGGAGCTCTGGTTACAAACATAAAAAAAAGAACCGTATTGCAGTACCTCTTTTCTTTTTTAAGTCTGTATATGCAAATTGTATCTGTTAAAAAGAAGTTAGCTAAAAAAAGTGCTTTTTATATTCTCACATATCGTCTTGGTGTTTATACTTATACCTTTTATATGAATATCAACTGTATATTGAACACATAAGATACAGAGTTTATAATTTTAATAAATTATCGAAGAATATTTACTTGTGTAGGTATATGTGGTTTTATTTAATTGTAAGATGATATCAAACACTTCACGGCGATGTTTTAATAGTAGTTACTCTATAATTAGCCATTATCACTACGACTTTAATTGACCAGATAATTTTAAAACATTTTTATGATATCGCTTGAGATTACATACATTGTATACGTAGTTAAAATAATTCTTATTTATGTTAAGTTTTTTGTATGGAAATTAATAATTAGGATGTTTATCACAAGGAATTGTTATGCGATTTCTAAGTCTAAGTGAGTAAAGAATAAGTGTTTTGTAGTTTTACTGGAAACAACAAAAAATAGTAGGTTAACAGGTTCTAGACGTTTTCACTACGTTTATATACATATATACTATACTTTGCTGGTTGTGCTGTCTAGATTTTTTTTAACAGCAAAAATACCCTATGAAAATTTATTATTAATTTGCTGTTTTAAAAAGTGATATATAGATAGATAAATACTTTATTTGTACACCAGGGTTTTACAGATATTATAAAGTAATTAACAACAGATGAAATGAACAAAAGGCCTTATCGCTTAGTGCAATTTCTTGCAGGCAACCTTTGGATAGACTGGATTAATTTTGAACTGGTGATAGGTATACTGAAATTAGAGAAATAAATACGGTCTTAACCTATGAAATATTTGTTATACATAAATCCTACTAATCTATATTTATATATAAATACTATACATACCTACGTTAATAGTGATATACAACTTGTTATTTACGATGATATTATTTAAGCCCTGTAAACGAATTTCAATCATAGGTCAAGTTAATTTAAAGAAGTGCGATAACAGCTCAGTCTTGGTTACTTGCGTTCGAAGTAAATGAATATTAAGTGCTATTGTGTAGTTTTTATATTGATACTTTTAATTTTAAAGAAGCACAGAATTCAAAATTATTTATGAAACAGTCAAAACCCGTCATCTTAAATGTTTTATTAAAACAATAAATTTAAAATTAATTTTTAACGAGGCCCGTAACAGAGGCTTTCACCCTACGCATCGCTCGCACGCCGTACGCTTGGCTCGCGCCAGTAGCAATCTTGCCGCGGTCGCACGATGCTGCGCCAATCCCTGCTCGTGATCTTGCTCACACACAGCATCCGGACCGCTCATGTCACCGACTCACCTAATGTATTCGACCGGCTTTACCGAAAATTGGAAAAACTTAACACTCCGGATAAGTTATACGAAAAGATTGATGAGTTGAATTCTTTGGATCCTGATTGGAGTCAGATGGAGCTTCTGACTGCTATGCAGTCCTGGTTGAGTACGAAACAAATGGATGGGGTCGTGAAAGATTTCCAGCGTATTAAGGCAGAGAAGCAGGCTCAACGAAGGGATAGGCAAGAGGACAGTGATCAAGAGTATGGTGATAGTGAGTGGAATGATGAGGTAGGTGATGAGAATGCGTATTTTGATAACTTACATTGATTTTTATCATTTTTGTCAGACATTGAATTAAAAAGGTTTTTAATTGAGTTTTTATCTTAACTTTTGAAGGCGATGACGAAATATATATTGTTATTGAGACATATTTTTTGCTTTACATGACACAAATACAGTACACATGCAGACACAATTTTTCTGAGAGAAATTTATAATTAATAAATGAATATTGTTTGATCATGAATTACTAAGATTTTTAAAGCTAGCACAATCCTTCTTAATTTTAATTAAATTGTTTAATCTCATTTCGGAAATCTTTGAAGGAAATTCGTCAAAGTTACCTCTTGAAAATTCCTGGTCAAAAAATATTTTTTTACACCAAAGCTTAGTGAAAAACATTATTATTAGGATGTGTTACTATATATAAAGCTCTTCACAAACTATGACTATGTCAAGCAACACTTAGTGGATACCAATATATAAATAAAACGTTCATCCCTATTAAGAATGTAGGATCTGCAAATCAGCAAATTTACAGAAGAACGCGTCAAAGTTTAAAACAGTTCATATATACACTTTATAAACATGGCTATTTCAAAAACTATGAGGATTAATTAAAAAGCTGCTGCAAAACATTGCTTTTTTTAGGTCAATAGTAAAATAAAAACAAAATTAAGATAATTGTATATCCATATATTTATCAAAAAAGCTATTTCTTCATGGGTAAAACTTCGAATTAAGAATCAAAAAGGCTAGAAAAATCTTACAGTGTAGTCTGAAATAAATTATGAAAGGTAATTTATTTAACTACTTACATATTTATATGAAAGATATAATGACAATAATATTTTCGGTCATCTGACACAACGCCATCTAGTTTTAAACTAAGCAGAGTTTGTACTATGAAAGCTAGATTGACTAAAAGAATACTAATATACTTTTTTTATCGTAAATATAAACATATAGAGCAGAGCTTATACTATTAGAGCTAAATTGACTGATTGAATACTTATATACTTTTTTTTTTATAAATACATACATACTATATATAGAAAACACCCCAACTCCAAAACAAATATTTGCAGATCATACAAATATTTAGTTCGACCCGGGAATCAAACCCGAGACCTCAGCACAGCAGTCGCATACGCTACCACTGCACCACCGAGGCAGTCAAATAAAGACAAGAGTATTGATTTAAAAGAATTTACCTTATAATTTCTAAGAGTAAAATTTTTAAATATAAAATAGGTATTATTTGATATTTTATATTTGCGGCTGTGCTCTTTTGACTCTCACCCCACCTCCTTGTCACAGCTGGTCACATTTGTGAAAAATTAACAAAAGGGTTAATTGTTGTATTACTGTCAATAATTCAAAATTCGCATTTTAATACTTAGATATAGGTTTTGAAATGTGACGTCACAAAACTTAGGAACCCTCCCACCCCTTGTCACACTTTGCTAACCTCCCCCCTAACGTGTGATGTAATTTATGGTTGGCCATAAATCACACGCAGCAGCCGCTGAAATTTCAAGTTTGTAGCCCCAGCGGTTTAGGCTCAGTTCAATCAGTCAGTCAATCATGGCAAATAATTAATAATGTATAGTTAAGAAGCTAGATATAAGAAAATTGAAGTTATTTTTTCATAAACTATGTTTAATAAGCTTTGCATGTAAACTTACGACCCCGAATTCACCCCCTTAGGGGGCCAAAACCCTGATACTTTATTCGTTTATTTGTAAGCTGAAGTAGGTATACGAAATTTCCTAGTGCCAACTTTGAAAATGATGAATTGCCCATTTAAACTTACAGTACAGTAATTTTATATTTATAGATAAAAATTTCAAGGTTTCATTTATGTTAAAATTTATTTTATTGTGTTTAATGTATTTTTTTTTCAACCGAGATTAGTAATTTCTTTAAACGCTAATACAATTATCGACACAATAAGTCACCATAATATTTTAAATCGATGCCAAAAACATTGTAGCCAGCTAAAGGATCCGACTGTTACTGTAATTTTTAAAGATTTACAATGTCAAATTTAATTTTGATAAAAAAGAAAATAGTGCATTGAACAGGCAATGTCTGCCGATTTAGATATATACTCAGCGAAACTAATTATTTTATTCTTTTCTGATAATAAATTGCTGATAACATAGCCTGCAATTATATATCATAATAATTAAACAATGATACAAACATTTTAATTCTGTAAGATACGAAGGGAGAATACTCCGACCTAAACTTCCCTACAAAAATTGGAAGCTATACATTATACATTGCCGACAATTCAGTAACGGTTATCAACTATTTAATGAGAAATAAATTAATGTACAGTGAAGTATTTTATTTGATCGTAGTGGTATCGGCGAAAGCTTTAATCTCAAACATCGCTCCAAGTCGTAAAGTTTGTTTTATTTCTATCATTCTTAGAACTAGCGAGTCTCTTACGAAATAACATTAATTGCCTTTACAACTGAACAATTACTTAAAACCTTATAATAAGGCGAAGGAAATACATTTATTTAATTAGTTTATAACTCACTTAGTTGATGGTAGTTTTATATTAAATTGTTTGGCTGCATTACTTTAAGAGAGAGAGCCGTGGGAGAGCCATGCTTTGGCTGGAATGGGTCGGCTCGATCGGAGTGATATCACGGCCTCACAGAAAACCGGTGTTAAGCAATTCTCTCGAGCGGGAGGGACTCCAAGGGTGGCAACGCACTTGTGACTTTTGAGTTGCAGGTGTCCATGGGCGGCGGTAGTTGCTTACCATCAGGTGACCCGTCTCCTCGTTTGCCATATACCATAAAAAAAAGAGACAGCATACTATAATTTGATGTATTTTTTGAATGAGCTGAAATAATAAGATGCGACTAGTTCAGACTCAAAACACTTGTACTTTATGATTGACACTGACATAACCACTGGTGGGTGGTATCCGATGGGACTGCCCCACAGAAAAAAAAATGGTTCTCTATTGCCGTCAACCGGTTTTAGGGATTAGATAAGAGAATTAGAAATGGGTATAGATTGGTAATAAACTAAAGAAAGAGGAGGAGTTAGCTTTGCCTATTTTTTTCTCTGGTAGGAAAGGAATGTTGCTTGTATGGGTATATTTAGGAATGTAATCAGAAGCTTGAACAGGTTCAGGGTCATTATACCTGTACCTTGAAGCTTCCTACTGCGCTGAGTGTTGGGGTTTCGATCCTCACATGAAACAAAACTTTTTGTGATCCACAAATTGTTGCTCTGAGTCTGGGTGTTCTTCGTTTCATGAATGTTTGTAAAGTTACAGACACAGGACATATTAATAGCGCGGGAGTTGTTTGGTTGCAACCAACACTTTTTTTGTTAGTTTTTTGCACTACTCGCGATTTCGCACTATCCGATAATTATCGGTCAGTGCGAGTCGTATAACCGTACCTAGAAATTGTTTTTAATCAAAAAGATCAAATTTATTCTTGAATTAATCTGAAAATATTAACATAAATTATCTTAATAATATACAGGCCCATAATTTTGTGTTCAAAGCGCCTACTGATTGATGTAATTTTATGTAACGAGGCGTATAACAGAATATATTCAAGCAAACAACTTGTTAACTTCTAATGTCAATAAAGCTTAAAGTAAATGTTAATTTCACTTAAAATATGATATGTTCGCTTTCCTTATTTGGCGATTATAATGTAGAATGACATTTTAATATCGGCGTGGTGGTGAAACATGGTTCTGACTGCAATACTCGGGGGTCGTATTTACATGTTTCTATGCATGTATTGACAGCGATACTCATTTTTAATTTCTCTACATGACACATTTAGATAAACTTCCTTTTTTCTTTCCTTTTAACCGCCTTTCTAAGGAGAGGCTTATGTCAAGCAGTGGACTGTTAAAGGCTGATGATGTGATGTGATGTGAGCCATATTTTGCCACGTTACAATGTTGTGGTATATTTGATGATGCAATGATTTATCTGTAAATTGCAAAAGAGTGGCTATGAGTTTGTTTGCCCTAGGAAACGGGCGGTTGTGGATCGGCACAGGCATATCATAGGTTTTGTATAAGTTTAATTTTTATTTAAAAAAATTTGCTTACTATTTGACAAAACAGAGATTGTTGCTGTTATGTGTGTGTTGATCTACGACTTAAGAGTCTACATAAAAGACGATTTCAATATTTTTTTATGAAATAAAAATATTTTGAATTTAAAAATTTGAATTTGAATTTTTTAACATAAATCTATAGTTGAAACTGTTCATGGGCAACGGTACCCGCTTCCCATCAGAAGATCCATCTGCTCTTTTGCTACCTTATACCTAAAACCCAGTTCTATTTCTCTAAACACGTTTATTAGGATAATATTTTATCTAATCTTATGCAGACAACCACTGGGTTACTCAAACAGCTATTGTTACTAAATTCTTACGCAGTAAAGCAGCTGTGTTTCTACAATGTTTTCGTCATTTCTGAAGACTCGTTCATGAGTATAGAGAACCATATATTTTACACACACATCACTGTATTTTGTAACGTACTGAAAGTGACGAAATATGCATAAATATTTTTACCTATGTTTATGTATCTGTTTTTCTTGTAAAAGTACTCATATGAATATGAGATGACCTGGTTTGTTCGAAGTTAAACATTTTAAACTACGTGTCTCCAATTTACTTCTTAATAATTTCGTTGCTGGTTCCAAGAAAGTTTATCTTTGGTACTTCCTGAGTGTCATATCGGTATGTTTGTTGGTCTAGTATAGTTTCTTATGATGTCTAATATTTACGTCCTATTAGTGTCCACAAATTACCGACAGTAGTCTAGTAGTGGAATTGGTATAATGAACGTAATATAATGCTGAATAGCTTGCAGGTGACATCTGGGGCGGTATACTATGGGGATCTTGTGTCAACTAGGATGAATTTCCGTGCGTTTAGGCGATTCTGCCATACATATTTAAGAAATCAAATATAGCTCACCTAGGACCAGTAATATTTTGTGGTCGTGGTGCTTCCCTGTTTAAAAGGGTGTATGCCTATTTTACTTCATTTTGTCTCCCGCTTTGCTAAGGAGGGAAGTGGATTAACTGTATTTCCAACTCCTCCAATTTTCTTCTGATTAATTTCGTTGCGGGTTCCAAGACAGTTTAATTTCTTCCTGGGACTTCCCGAGTGTCAAATCTCGGTGTGTTCGTGGGTCACTGCTGTGGATCTTTGTGTACAGGAGTTAACAGTGGTGGGCGGGATTAGTCCCGTAAAAAAAAATACCGACAGAAGTCATTCTTACTGAGAGCTGGTGACAGTTTAAACAAATGCACGCACTTCCTACTGCGTTAAAAGTATTGTGGGTTCGATCCCCACATAGGACATCAATTTGTGTGATCCACAAATTATTGTTCTGAGTCTGGGTGTTCTTTGTGTCCGTTTTATGTATGTTTGTAAAGTCCCCCGCGACACAGGATATATTCCTAGTGCGGGAGTTGTCTTTTTAAAATAAAGAATAAAGATAAAGAAGTGGTGCAAAAGTCATGACGTTTATTTATTTAACGTAAAATTGGAATCAATGAAACGGATGCTCAGCCTTGAATTCTTTAATAAATCTAAATAATATTTACTTAAACCTGCTATAGTTGTTACCTAGTTAAGCTTACGAAATTATTGTTTAGTTAAGCAAACGTTCACACATAGTGTTATGATCCGATGTTTATTCGTGAAAACCTATAAACAGCAAACGGTTACCATATATTTCATAAATCTGTATAATTATTGTCATTTGCTGTTTATTTCTCAACAATAAATAAATAAACAACTCACTTTACATGTATTGACCAACTTACCGCCGCTTATTAGTGAAATCCAATAGTGTACGCTGCTATTTCTTCCTGTATTATACTTCCGTCTCTTTCGTCACTCCAAAAGATTTCAAGAAACAGTAATATATTCTGGTACACATCAAAAACAGTCTGCACCACACCAAAACGAGTATTTATCTCAGACCAGGGATACGACACAGTCTTTTTAATTTAATCTGATTAGTTTATCACACACTTAGCCCATTATATTCTCCATAAATCTCTAGCAATCATCTTTGATGTATTATGCAAGATATTCGAACCGTCAAAAATATAACAGTCGTTAGAAAAATATTTTAGTAATGAATATGACATCAAATAAACAAGAATACAAAAAGGGGACTACTATTAGTATTTCTTAGAAAATTAATTCTTGATCCAAACTATTCGGTATTCAAATGAATATGTTTTAAAAACAATAAAAGTGGCGTCAGCTGCGCCGGCGCAGTTCGGTTATTGCAACACCTAAATAGCGCGTACAGTGTAAACGTGTCAAATTGTTAACTGGTTAAATACATGGCGTGGCTAAAAACTACATTTAGTTTAAATATCAATTACTATTTCCAAGAAACTGTATAAATAATTTAACTTGTGTTTGTGATATTATTTTATGTGGTAACGGATTAGGTAAAGGGAGTGCCAATACCACCATTCATCCCGTGGGTGTACTAAGGGCCTACTAAGGGAGTAAACAACAGCACTTCAAAGAGAAGGAAAATTTAAAACCACGGAGTAAAACAACCGTTGTACTCCGTGTTTAAAACAAACCCTATACCAAACGGTCTGGCCAGCATGGTATACGAGTAGTAGGCTTTCTAAGGAGAGGCCTATGTCCAGTAGTGGACTATTAAAAGCTGTTGATTATGATACTTTTTTTAAACACGTGTTTGATGTTCGAGAATATGAGATGAGGTCTGCAGTCGAGCTATTGTATTTCCTACCCAATCCCTCTATATACTCTTCTCTCTCTTTGCTTCTAAAATAAGATTGTGTAATCCATCTCTGCTTACCACTGCGGGATCCTGCCGTGAACATGTACAGTAGGTAAAAATTATCATAAAGATTATGTAACGTTTTAAATGTATTTGCATATTAAATTAAATATCACAAATAAAGCTTTCATCCACGATTTTGCAATCGTTGGTATTAAATTATTTTTATATGTAAATGAATATCTAAAACCAGCAGATTTGCGCAAATCCATTTGCGTCTCTCAAGAGGAATAAATTTGGCCCGTTTATTGCAATACTTTTCGTTGGTGCTCGGCTGCAACTGGTCGTAGCGTAATTTTATTTAGTAAATAATATATAAATGGGCTATCTAAAACTGAAATAATTTTTCAATTAGAATTGGTAGTTTCTGAGATTAGCACGTTCAACCAAACAAATAAGTAACCTCTTCAGCTTTTTTAATAATGTTGTAGATTTCCACCACCACCTGCATTGTACAGACAGCATTAATAATTCTATTATTAGTTCAGACTGAGTACCTTTTAAGGTCTGTCATACAATTTTACTTATACTGGATTAACATGAGCTTTAGAACTTGACGAAGTACTAATCTATTTGAAGTCACGAAGGTCAGGAACCGGTTCTTAGCCTTACATACATAGCGTTTACAAGAATTCATTTTTAACAAGCTTGTGTAAGCTGTTACATATTATAACCAGCTAACAATGTAATTAAATCTTGGAAGTTAATTCTAAACTATGCAAATGTGTAGACCGAAGATGAATAAATAACTGACCTGATGATGGAGCCTACTCCTCCTTGGAACTCTACGCCGGTCGAGTTTTAGTAGTAGTCATAGGATACGTAGACAGAACTCATAGAATTATGTTATCATTTTTCATCACATCAACAGCCTTTAATAGTCCACTGCTGGACATAAGCCTCTCCTTAAAAAGGAGGTTTTGGCCTACTATACCACGCTGGCCAGACGGGTTGGTATAGGGTTTGTGTCAAGTTTTCCTTCTCTTTGCAGTGCTGTTCTCCTGCGTAGTTTGCTCCCTTAGTCGGCTCTTACGACACCCACGGGATGAATAGGGGTGGTGACACTTCGTATTCTTAATCCGTCACCACACGGACATTTTTCATCAGGTCAGTTATTTATTCATCTTCCGTCTACACATTTACATAGTTTATTTAAGTATGACGTATGTTAGAATTAACTTCCAAGATTTAATTACATTGTTAGCTGGTTATAAGTAAAGCTTATACAAGCTTGTTAAAAACAAATTATTGTAAACGCTATGAGTATGTATGTAGGACTAAAAGCCGGTTCCTGACCTTCGGCACCTCAACGAGATTAGTACTAATCTAGTTATAAAGCTCATGATAGGCCTGTATAAGTGAAATTGTATGACAGACCTTAAAAGGTACTTAGTATGAACTAACAATATAATAGGTCTTTACCTATGAAATTGCCGTTTTGTATGCAATAAGTGAAAGTACTTATTTTTTCAAACTTTTTTATTTCTGTTATTCGAAGTAATCACCCATGCAATCGACTCATCTTTGCCAACGCATTGGCAGTTTATTGATGCCTTATTGTAAAAATCAGCTGGACGGGAGGCAACAAACTCTTCAAAGGCATTTTGTACTGCCTCTCGGGAATTGAAATACGCTTCTTGTAACACTAGTGAAATTCCAAAAACAAAAATTCTAACCTTCCATGTTTGAATCCAGAACACTATCATTGTTTAGTTTAAGATAGCGTACTGTAAGATTTTCATGGTGTTTTCATATCGTTATTATAATGGTCGTATTGGTAAAAGCTCTGCCACACACATTATGCGATTTCACTTGACTGTTGATTGAAGATTCGCAGAGATTTTTGTTGGTTAGTCAACCACTTACGAATCGCAACTTTCCTATTACAACACAATTACAACATTGTTGATTTTAAGTATCCGGAGGTGTGAAATGTGTTGGCAAAGTTCGTTATAATATTTACTTGTGACTTTAAAAACAATTTAAAGCAAAATTTATGCAAAGTTAGAGGGCTCAGACAATCTTAAAAGTCAATGCAAATTACAGGTATACGATTCTGGCCAGACGAGTTGGTATAAGGGTTGTGTCAAGTTTCCTTCTCTTTGCAGTGCTGTTGACCCCGTAGTTTTGCTCCCTTATAATAATAATCTACCACATTCACACAACGCCATCTAGTCCCCTAGCAGAGCTTGTGCTATGGGTACTAGACAACTGATATAAATACATACACTTTTTTTTTTTTAAATACATACATATTATACATAGTTACCCTTAGTCGTCTCTTACGACACCCACGGGATGTATAGGGATGATGACAATCCACCACTGTGTCCTTTTTATGTCTTTTTTTACCTTGCACAACAAACCTGTGGTCAAAATAAAAACACGGAAAAAAATTACAACTAAGCCATTTTAAAGTGAAGTAAGAACAAAAACCTATTGTTAGTCTTATTAACTGTTGACCCCACAGAAATCGTAATAATATATAACGTGTCTTATTATTGCGATTTCTATTGTTGACCCTAGGTATTCACTAAACCTAGAATTAAATAAAAATCTTTACACCTGCTTATAAACGCCCCTTAGATTATAATAGGGTGTTTATAACACGAATTGTCGATAATTCGTTATAACCTTTTTTGGGATAAATGCAACCGTATACTATCAGTGCAGGTAACCGCTGACTATTGAATATTAGTTAATACTAGCTGACCCGCGCAACTTCGTCTGCGTCTCTCAATAGTATTAAATTTTCTCCGTTTTTGAAACATTCTTCATTGGTGCTCCGCTCCTATTGGTCTTAGCGTGATGATATATAGCCTATAGCTTCCTCGATAAATGGGCTAACTAACACTGAAAGAATTTTTCAAATCGGACCAGTAGTTCCTGAGATTAGCGCGTTCAAACAAACAAACAAACAAACTCTTCAGCTTTATAATATTAGTATAGATTAAACTCCTTTACAAAACCAGAGTTCATTAATAACGGTAGTAGATGCAAAATTAATAGGAACCGACCTAAATGGTCGACTGGTTGGCCTATTTGGCTCGAAAACGAACATCTGGTATTAGTTCCGGGTTCGCTTCCTCGTCGCTGACAGTCACGTTTATTGTTGGTTTTATCGTACACTTGAAAGGAATAATTTTAGACTCAAGATGGTTCAAAAGATTTATGATATTGGTTATTACATTTGGAAGTTATTTGCTATAACTTATATTTGACTGCACGGATGGCGTAGTGTTTTAGCGATCGCCACGTCGGTTTCTACTGTGCTGAGAGTTGTGGGTTTGATGCCATGGGACACCACTTTGTGTGATCCACAAATTGTTGTGCTGAGTCTGGGTGTTCTTTGTGTCCGTTTCATGTATGTTTGTGAAGTCCCCCGCGACACAGCATATATATTCCTAATGCGGGAGTTGTCTTTAAAAAAACAATTAATGTTAGAATATTCTGATAGCAGTTAATGTGAACAGTGGAACATAGTTGTGGTTAGAGACTGCTTTTAAGGTCGCACGAGCAGATGGGGCACCTGAAGGTAAGCGACGACCGCCGTCAAATACAAGTAAAAAGGTAGAGATGTGTAGATGAGAAATACTTAATTAATTAAAAACAAAAGAATTTAATAAATAAATATCTAAATAGAAAAGATAATTCTGTGACACCGGCCCACGTCGGTCTATTCTCGGAATCGTAGTCAGGAAATAAAGGAAATCAGTTAATCAGTAAAACTCTCAAAAAGTTTCATTAATATCTGTTCAGCCGTTTGAAAGATTTTAGGTCTCATACATAATCAGTATACTATTTTATGTACTGTAATTTTTTCATCACTTCTGTGGATTATCTAATGTTGTGATCTTAACAATATTTTTTTAAATTTATTTATAAGTAAACGTTAATTTTAGGAAGTACTTGGTAAATAAAAAAATTAATAAAAGCTTTCAAGAAACTTTTCACCTTGTATTACCAAGATGTAGAATAAATTGTCACCTGCGCAGCCGGTCTGGACCGGTCTGGACCCTTAAGCTCTAGAAAAGAGCGTACATACCTTAAAGACTTGTGACTCTTGACTGGCAGGAATCCATAGGCGATGGTAGCCACTTACCATCAGGTAACCAGTCGGCTCGTTTGTCCAAAAAAAAATTACTTCTCGTCTCAGTAGTCTGATAATATTTTCAGAAAGTTGCGGCAATACTTTATAGTTATCATACAGTACACCTAAGACCTCATAGACTTAAGTATCGATTTTACAAAGGGCAATCGATTTAAACATACTCGATACTGTACATAATCGATTGATGATTTGTCAAAGCCTCTACTAGTATCTAGATGCTCGTTATAACTAATAATTACATAAAGAATATAGTTCCTAAGAAACGGGACTTAACTTGTAAATATAAAATGACATGTGCACTCGTTATAGGCCGAACAAGACCATAATCCCGCGTTATTATGTACACTCAGGAGCAGAAATAAATATAGAGCAATCCGTAATATTATTTGTGTAAGACCGCGACCAGACATGCGGGGATCGCCGACTGCTGAGTCGATTATTCGTCTAATAGCAAGAAATGGGGATGCCTAGGTGCATAAACACCTTTTTTTTGTTGACGGGGAATATCTTATCGGATTTCCTGCTCTTCGGGGACTTAGGAGCCAGGAGTATGTGGAGATTCTACTAAAAACCACCCCGACGGCCGGCCTCAGGTCTCCTACTCTGGGGAGGACCCGGACCATGTTATTTCAGGACCTCTCCGAATTGACACCATGCCTAAACAGGCCCTATCCCAGGGGAGAACACTCCCCCCCTCAATCGCGGCATGGCGGCCCGATCGCATCTTAATGCAATCAGGCCGACCATTCCATCCCCTACCGCAGCAATCAATCTGCCACCAGAGGTCCCCTCTCTGGCGGCCCGCGGCCAGGGGCATAAGCCACTAGCAACGATTTTTAGTGCTCGCCTCGCTCGGCTAATTGTCGGTAAGTCTGTCCACTTCTAAGGAAACGAACACGAATGTTGCCGAAAACTACTGGGTATTCGGACACATGTGTGTATATACTTGATCACTACTTGGCGAATTCGACGCTAAATACTTGTCAGTACTTGTCAGTGGTGGTACGTCGGCATTCGGCGAGTCATCGCATATCTGGTCGCGGCTTTAGATGATGTCAATTTTAATTGCTTTGAAGAGTGCGGTAAAGTATCTGCTATTAGCATTATTGCAAATAGCAAATATGATCACATCTCTGAATATCGCATTAAGCTCAAATGGTTCCCTATACGCCTTCGCCGGAATGTTCATATCCTATGTTTTCCCTATGTTCTTTTTTTACCACATTCACCATCCTATCTCAAAATAACGTTTTGAGTTCTACACAATTCATATGGCAAGCTCCTGAGATCTTCAGAGAATCTGAATTTGAAAATGCCCAAGCATACCACACAATTTAGTGACAAATTGTTCTTATTTAGTGCAAGCAGTTAGACTGTGGAACAACTTACCCGAGGCAATCCGAAAAGCTAAATCGTTGCAATATAAAATGTAAAAAAAAACACAAATTATTACTTGAGTAAGCAATGTCAAATAATAATTTGTGTTCTTTTTAAGGGCTGTTGAAGAGATATTGATTGTTTGTTAATACTTGATACGTCACAGGTTAAAACAAATTTGTGTATTAATGTTTTTAACCTCTGTATGTATTTATTATTCTATATATTTATATGTGTTAGTAGTATATATATTGTAACCGTATTTAGTATGGTTTATATTCATATATATTTATTATCTAAAGTATTGTAAAGTACACCATAGACTACCCTAAATCTTTGACAATATCAGTGTAAAGGTTGTCTGTAAGAGATCGCCGTGAGCGATAAGACCGGCTATTGTAATACCACATGTAGATGTCCATCATGTGTACAGTAAAGATAATACGGTTTTCCGGCAAAAAATAATTAAAAAATGTAAATATTTCAAAAATAAGAATGTTTTAGATATAAAATGTAAATTTAATAACCTACCCGACTGTACATCAATACTTCTTCTAGTCGATGTCGTCGTCAATATAAAAATATATTTAAAATAATGTTTAATAATTTAATATTACGATATGTTAAAAGATTTTCGTTTGAAATTCTTAAACAAGAATAAAATACTGTTTGATCTTGTTTTGCGTCAGGTTCAATGGCACAGCCATATTTTGATAAAGGCCCTGAGTCTGGGAACACATAGAAAAAATCAACATGAGTATCCCCCAACATTAGGCGAAGAGAAAAACGACTGCACGGATAGCGTAGTGGTTTAAGTAGTCGCCACGCCGCTTCCTACCACGCTGAGTGTTATGAAACTGTGACTTTTTGAAATCCGTCGTTCTAAGTACGTGTGTTCTTTGTGTCGGTTTCATGTGTGTTTGTAAAAGTTCCCCGCGACACAGGATTTATTCCTAGTGCATGAGATGCCTTTTAATAAAAAAGGGAATTAAAATCCTCTCCCATTGCACGCCACTTAGATCGAAATAGGACGAAAAATAGGACATCCCGTTACCTAAATCACTCAAAAATCAGCAAAAGAAACAGTTAATTTTCTGTGCAACAGTGGTAACAACACACTTGATTATCTTAGAAAGGGCTCAGAGATCAATTTTAAAAGTTATGTTGAATAAACCGTTGAGATTCCCAACCACTGAACTCTACAAAGAAGCCCAAGTATTGAATATAAGACGATTATACATATTTCAAGCCATCATTTCCACACATAAAAACGTGTTAAACGCCCCTGATTACAATAAAATGCTCAAGCAAAGAATTTTCAAAGTCCCTGTTCCTAGAAACAAATCATCCTTCGCAAACCGCTTTCAAAAGTTCATGTTTCCATTTATTTACAATAAGGTTGTCAATAGATATAATTTCAAACAGGATACAATACGGGACGCTAAACTGAAAATCAGTAAAATCATGAGCTGTCTTAACCATAAAGAAACCGAACAATTGCTAAAAATCTTAAAATAAGAATGAAAACTGACAGACAGACGAATACACATACTTAGACATGTACACACAAACACACACACCGGCTCACAAACTATCACACACACTCACATAGCTCCAACTTAAACTTAGTCAATTAAATAAATATAGATTGTAGTAAACTGCGATCTCTTCCTATTGTTTCATATGAGATTTATATAAGATTCTAATATTATTGCTACTGTCCTAATGTATAATCGTTTTTGTATTGATAGCCTCGATACAGGCTAAGCCTAGTGTGGCTATCATTGTTAAACAAATTTTGTAAATCTTTACTTTAAATAAAAATTATTATTATTCTCTTTATTAAATTATATATACATATTAATTACATTTTTAAATATATTACAAAAGAAATAAAAATACATTTAAAAATATAAAAAATAGTAGACCACCGACATCGGGTACAGGTACCAAGACACCAGCGGTTAGGACTGCAAAGATAGGAACCTCCTCACTATACGAGCCGTGTCAAGGAGGACTGCCTTCTGTATCAGACCCTTGATCCAGCCGTCCAACGTGAGCCTCTTAAGGTGTTGGTCGAGGCTCTTGGCTATCAATCCGTGAGCAGATACGACTATCGGAACAATTATCACTGAATCGACATCCCACATATCGACAATCTCGTGAGATAAATCCAAATATTTTATTTGTTTTTCTTTTTCAACTTTCACGAGATTCTCGTCATGAGGAACGGCGATATCAACAATAATTGCGCGGCGCTCTAATCGATCTATCACTACAATATCAGGCTTATTAGCAACAATAGTCCTGTCTGTGATAATAGATCGATCCCAATACAACGTGGCCCGACCATTCTCGAGAACTGGGTCGGGCACATACCTGTAGTATGGCACCTCTAGATTCACAAGATGGTATTTAAGGGCAAGCTGTTGGTGTACAATCCTGGCTACTTGGTTGTGCCTATGCAAATACTCACCGTTAGCAAGACGAGAACAACCAGAAATGGTATGCCTGATTGATTCCCCAGGACGGTGACATGACAAACGTCAACCGTACCATCTTTCAGGATATATTTCCGATAGTTATTCGTCATGATAACTTCGTCCATAATCGCACAAACAAAACCTTCAGTTTCTCCGAAGAGATCACCATACCGTAGCCAAGTCGTAGATGCTTTAAAGTCTATATCGGACCCGTTTAGGGCCCGATAAAACCGACCATGGAGCTCTTTGCCCTTCCATACTTCCCTACGATCATTAGTACTAAATACTACAGGTTTGCGCCAATTCTCTTTAGCCAGAGCGAGCGGGGTGAATCCGATATCCACTGCAACTACATTGCGATGCATTCCCACATCGGTATGTAGAAAATATTCTCTGAGATTGCATATCTCCCGATTGTGTAGGGTCTTGATATTTAATAATCCGCGACCCCCTAGCTTTCGCGGGATATACAATCTCATAACCGATGAACGTGGGTGGTGCATTCGAAATGCAGTCAGCAATGTACGGACTCTCCTATCAAGGGCATCTAGTTCGGTCTGAGTCCATTTAAGTATACCAAAGGAGTACATCAGAATCGGCATGACCCAACCATTGCAGGCTCGCACCTTGTTGCCCCCCGATAAAAGACTTTTAAGTACTTTTTTCAAACGGCCAAAAAAGCGTTCCTGCAACGTTTGTTTCATGTCAGATTCTGGTATGCCTAACGACTGTGATATACCCAAATACTTGTAAGTTTCAGTGGCAGACAGAGATCTGAGTTTTGTTGAATCGGAAAGCTCTATTCCTTCAGATTCTACTATCTCACCCTTCTTTACATACATGACTGCACACTTGTCTACACCAAATTCCATTTTGATAGAATTACTAAAGTTTTCCGTCACCTTCAGTAACGCTGACAATTGTAATTTGGTGGGGGCTAGTAGTTTCAAATCATCCATATAAAGAAGGTGAGATATAACTTGATCGTCTTTCTGCAACCTATAGCCTAGCCCTGAACCCTCTAATAAAGTGCTAAGAGGGTTCAAAGCCAGGCAAAACCACAAGGGACTCAGACTATCACCTTGAAATATGCCCCGCTCGATCTTTATTGGTGCATCAATTACCGTCGTCTGCCGACATCCTGGATAACGAAGCGCTGTTCTCCATTGCCCCATACATGACTTCAAGAAAGTGCACAGAGTTGTATCAATTTTATACAACTCCAGCACCCTCAAAAGCCATGTATGTGGAACCGAGTCATAAGCCTTCTTATAGTCTATCCAACATGTCGCCAAACTCTTACGATTACGACGCACCTGTTGGCTAATGGCCCTGTCTATAATAAGGAGGTCTTTAGTGCCACGGCTCCCACTTCTACATCCATTCTGAGAAACTGACATAATCTAATTATTATTAATGTGTAAAGTAATTTTGAGTCTCAGAATAGATGTAAGAAGTTTGTACATGGTTGGTAAACATGTAATAGGTCTAAAATTTTTGGGATCCATGACACTACCAGACTTATAGAGTAAGTGGGTTATACCAGTGGTTAAAAATTGGGGTAATGAACCCGAATTTAAAGCTGCCTGGAATTGAGATGCCAAACACGCATGTGAGCTTCGGAATCACTTAAGCCAAAAGTTGTGCAGTCCGTCTAAACCAGGTGATTTCCAATTCGGTAATGAACGAACTGCACAGCTTACATCATCTTTATCAATTATAACTGGTTCCATAGGTTTTATAGACTCACATGAGCGTCTGACATCCCGCAACCAATCACCTTCTATATGAGTAACAGGCACCGACCAGATGTTCCGCCAAAAAGTATGTGTGACATTTTCATCTGGCAAATGCCCATGACTCACACATGGATCCGGTTCCTCCCATTTCCGGTACACCCACTTCTCATTTCTTTGGAACATCCGATTCTGATTATACCGATCTATTCGTTTTTTGTACCGTCTTATCCTATTTGCCCATGCATAAATTTTCTGCTTTAGAAAGTCTATGCGCTCTGTGACACATGACATGTACTGTTGAGGACCAATGGTAGTCCCCAAGAATGCCTGTTTCACAAAGCGCATCACTCTCGGCCGCGTATTCCCTGATCGAAAACTAATTAGCTTACCTATAAGCACCCTGGTCTCAGCAATACGACGTTCAATTCTACACTGCCAAGCTGGTACAGTTGATTTAGGTCGAGTAGTAGTGACATTTTCAACTATATTAACACCAGCTACTCGACAAACTGCAACAGCCGCACAATACAGAATAGAATGTGTATCACCAAGATCTTCGCTATTGTCTAAATAATCAGGCAATAACGAATCCAGGGCACCCACAAGCACTAAATTTCGTTTATGAATGGGCAAACGGGACAATCGGGGTCTATTATTCCAATTCACATACCGGTACTCTAGAATCGCATCCTCCAAAGCGCTCCTTATCCTGTCATTGTATTGGGTACTTACAGATATAACTTCACCCTCCACTAATTCATCAACATCATTGGTATGTGATACTAACTGAGGTGTGCTATTAGCTACCAAATCCACAGTGTGTGACGAAGAAGGGATAATCAAGCTATTCCGTATGTCAGAGCGTATCCTCTCAAGTACTGCATCATCCAGCAGATGACAGCGCTGTATAGCTCGTACTTGATCCGACAATCGTTGTGCTGATACGTTGACAGCAGGTTCAAGCTCCTGAAACAAAGAGACTAGTCGAACACGGTACGCAGTAAGGTTTGTTCCCATCTCTGTAGCCCGATAATATGCCCGCATGACATTCTCATTGATAGAATTTGTCCACTTCATGCGGCGCACATTACCACCGGTAGCGGGGACCCTATTCGAGGTCAGTGGTCCTCGGGATCCTAAGCAGATCGGTGGCCGGCCTCTTCCCTGCCGACGTACAGGTGTTGGCGACGTCGGCGGAGAGAAAAACTCGTCACTTGAAGTCGAGCTCGACGCCTCAGCCACGGCCGGAGCTTCTGTTGTGGTTTCCGTGGACGGCAAGACGGAGCGGAGCGACGAGTCCGGGGATGTTAATTGTGCTTTCGACCTAGCTCTTGTTATCATTCTACAGTCTTTCTTGGGTGGAAAAATACTTTCATGTATTTTGACATGACGTTAGACGTCATGTCTTACTATACTTTATTTATTTTTGGTTTATCTATTTTAAGCATTTTTTATGATATTTTTATATAAAGCATCCATTTTATTGTTCTTTAATCTGTTTAGCTTATTTTACGATATTGTAAATTGTTGTAAAATCTATTTGTTTCGAAAATATGTAAAAGAAATGTCGACTGTTTTCAGTGTTGCTAGTTATTATTATTATTATTATTATTAATACTCCGATACAGAAGCATTGCTCTGACAAAAGTTTGTCCATCCCACTATATAGTATAGCAACTTATCCTGCATCGCGCAATGACATTTCTCCTGGCGATTACTGTTAGGCAGCGGTCCATCGGACATGATCTCTTCACGTGGTCGGAGGATCCTTCCTTTATGTTAGTTAGAGGGTTATAACAGCCGTTCCTCCACAACACTTGCGGTCTGACTGATCGAAGTTTCAATATCTACTCTGAGTTTTCGTCACCTCACTATCTTGTGGTGAAGTGCACGACATAAACTGATATCGTTTCAGGATATGAGGTCAAATTGCTGGTCATCTATCGTAAAGATTGCTCAGACTGGTTGTAATGGTCGTAAAACCGCTCTCAAGAATTCAAAGATGTATATAATATAATGGTTATGTATTCTATAACATGTTCGTGTAAACATTCCATTTATTTATTGGTCACTGAACACATGGTCTCTTTCACTCGTAAAAGTTTAATAAAACATACACTTTGGTCCTTCAAGCTTGATAAATGTATTCTTGTTAATGACATAACAGAAAAGAAAGTGTAACAAAGAAAGTAAAACTGAAATCCATCATCCGATTATATTGCTATGCCATACTTCTTGCAAAATCAAAGAAATTATTTAATAAGGCACCTAAGACCTTCTGTGTGGACAGTTTTCATAAAATTGTCAAAATTACAAAAACTAATTGTGTACTTCTGTTACAGAACTGTTTACAAAGGTAGTTATGTCACTAAAAATAGAATTTGAAAGAAATGAGTAGAAATGTGGATATCACAAAGGGTTGTTCCATGTGGTAATTGAACTCACAACACTCAACGCAGTAGGAAGCAGCGAGGCGACCGCTTAAACCACTACACCATTCATAAACCATTCATTCATTGTCTGTATCGACAAATACTCGTAGTTTATTTTAAATTAAAGTCTACTCGGTTACACCAGAAGTTTGAATTAATTCACTTCCATTCTGTAGTTTTTCACATAAACTTAAACGACAGACTAATTATGATTACCTTGCATCGCGAACATAAACCATTAATGTTTTATTCTAAGCAAACAAACCTAAACTATATGCCAAATAGAATATTTCTCGAAGCTCGTAATTTTCTTATTTTCTTTAAAAAAGACACCTTAGAATTAGGAATATATCCCGTGTCGCGGGGGACTTTACAAACATACATGAAACGGACACAAAGAACACCCAGACTTAGAACAACAATTTGAGGATCACACAAAGTGTCGTCCCTTGTGGGGATCGAACCCACAACGCTCAGCGTAGTAGTAAGTGTTTTAAAAGAATCTAAAATTCTCTGTTTACGTATAGATTACATACATATTATTATAGATTGTTTAACTTTGCCTACAACTTAAATTGTAAATGTAAATTACAAATCAATGTTTGCCGCCATGTTGTGTACTACATATTGTTTACGATTGTCAGACGAGACATGACCTTACATCCTTTAACTATAATTATTATGCTATTAGTTTTAACTACAGCATAGGGCATTGAATTTATTATCGCGTGATGAGCTATTAATTGTGATTGATCACATGTTATGACAATACCTGATAGATTCTAGACGGACGACTGACGTAGTGACCAATGTACTGAAGGACTACTGATCTCGTATCCAGCGTTCAGTTTAATGTTAGGCAAATTACTATCTAAGGTTGCCTGGAAGAAATTGCATTTAGCAATAAGGCCGCCCTTTGTACACTCGATATTTGATCGTTGTGTTCCTTTCTTGAAACTCTGTAATTTAGTGTGCAAATAAAGAGTTATCTATCTATCTATCTATCTAAACCTTTTTGAGGATTCTGCTTTTCCGCTAATCGTACCAAATTCGTTCTTTAGTCCAGGAGATGCATTTACAAAATGAACATGATACAGTGGCGTTAAGGTTGGAAATTTCTGTTTTTCCTTAGAAAATCTAGCTTTTCTGTGCTGTACAGATAAGTTACGATGTGGCTAGATGAAAATGTAAAGTGAAACTGACAATATTTTTAATGATTTCCTAAACACGGCTTCGCTCTTCCGCCTAGCGCGAGTACGGCAAAAGGCTACAGGGATCGTAAATATTGACCTTGTAACCTTTTTAGGGAATTAAATTAGGAATGAATTTAATAAGAATTTGATGGTAGGAGAGTCACGTTTGGACATACGGTGTTAAAAAATTCAACTCCCATAAGAGGACTATATATCCTGTGTCGCGGGGAACGGACACAAAGAACACCCAGACTCAGAACAACAATTTGTGGATCACACACAGTCTTCTTTCCATATATTTTAATTCACCTGATGATAAGCGACAAATGCCGCAGTAGACAAATGCAGGAAACATAAGTGAATTTCCACCCTTTGAGTGCCCACCTCCAGAATTAGGAGGGGGGAGGGGACTATTTAAGGGATCCTGTAACTAAACTCACTCAGTAAAAAGCAACAAAAGAATAGCTTAATACTGGTTTTACAATTAACAAAAAAAAAACACTCCAATCAATCAGCCCATATATGTGCACTGACTGCATGGTTGGTCTTCCCCAGAGTAGGATGCCTGAGGCCGGCCGTTAACACACCACATACTCCTGGCTCCTGCGTTCCCTAGGAGCCGGAGATCCGAAGGGATTTCCCAACCTATCAGAAAAAAAGGGGACGGAGTTGCACTCTTAACAGTCGTCAGTACGGCCACAGCGAATCATTTTCTGTCCTTGAAATCAAGAAAAAAAATAAAGTGTGTGCCTCAAGTTACAAAAAATAAAGTGCATGCCTTGTTAGCTTTGAACATTAATATCAAAATATTCTTCGTAACGCACTACGATTTCATGACTATAAAACGTAAATTTATTACAGCAATTTAAATGAATTTATGCATAGGTTATGAAATAGAGTAAATTGGTAATAAAACTCTTGTAATGTAATAAATAAAAAACTATTAAAAATTATATAATATAATATATAATATAATATATAATAAATTAAAAAACTATTACATTAGGTACATTACATAGGTAGGTTTTACACCACATGTGCTAGCGTTCTTCTCAAGCTGCCATTTGGGTCAAAAGAATGTCATTATCAACCATATCAAACGCCTTCCTGAAGTCAAAGTAGGCGACATCCACCTGCTGGCCAGCGTCCACTGCAGGCACCAAACACGACATCAAGTGAAGCAAATTTCCTGCTGTCCCACGCCCAGCACGAAAGCCGTGCTGCGCGTCAGACAACTGGGAACCTACCTGTCTATAGAGACCTTCGTGAATGATGGATTCCAACACTTTAGCTGGAGTACTAAGAACAGCAACAGGTCTGTAATTACTGGGATCCGGGCCTCCACTGCCTTTCTGAACAGGCACGACTCGTGTAAGTTTCCAGCGCGCCGGAAATGTTGCGGTATCAATACATGCATTAAATAAAAACAATAACGGTGCAGCTAATACCATGCGACAGTCCCTAAAAACGAAAGCTGGTATACCGTCAGGTCCCATGGAGCGCTTAGGCGGCAGACGGGCCAGCGCGGCCAGGACATCCCGCTCGCGTATGCGAGTAAGGGAAATACGCGCACCTGGAAGATAGGCCCCCGCCGCGCTCGCCGTCGCCACGTTCAGCTTGGGAGGCTCATGTTTGTATACGGAATGGAAAAATCGTGCAAATTCATTTGCGCATTGGTCCTCAGATAACGTGCAACCACCCTTCATTAATCGGTGTTTACCAGCGTTGCTCCTTTTAGACCGCATGTAGTCCCAAAACGCTCGCGGATCGGTAGCTAAATGACTTTGTACACGTTCACAATATCGATCATGCACTCGTACAATATCCGCCTTTACTTTTGCCCTAGACCTACTGAAAACGTCATAGTCACTACGCACTTTACTCGCTTTGTATTTTTTATGTAATTTGTGTTTATATAGTAGTAGATAACGTCTGTACTATGTTAACCAGACTACTGACTTAAACACACTTATGTATTTCTAAATATATATCTACATATTATATATAAAGGCCAGGTAGAATGATGATTCGCGAAAGACGGCTGACAGGAGTTGGATGCGAGAAGCTGAAAATCGAACGAAGTGGCGTGCAGTCGGAGACGCCTTTTGTGCAGCGGACTGCGATAGGCTGATGATGATGATATATATAATTTGTACTCAGACGCAGATAAGCAGCTTTTATTAGATTTAACAGAATCTTAGACATGACTGCATTCAGAACAGCTAAAATATAAATCACTACAGTAGAAAATAACCTGATCAGGTGTCATGAATGACGACCGAATGGCGTAGTGGTTTGTGTAACGGACTGCTATTCCAAAGGTCGCGGGTTCGTTTCCCGCTCAAGTCAAACATTTGTGTGCATGAACATTTAATGTTTGATTTGGTCTGGGTGTTTCTATGTATAATGAGTATATATTTACAAAAAATATATGTGTATTTATATCAGTTGTCTAGTACCGTAATAAAAGCTCTGCTAAGTTTGAAACTAGATGGCGTTGTGTGAATGTGGTACGATATTATTATAATAGTGTAATAGTGTCATGCAAAAACTTCTGGCAATCGGTATTAAAAGCTGATGCAACTCTGATATCACAAGGAAAACAATAAATAAACAATTTCTCGGTAAACGGCCGCTTGCGGTGTCAACTATTTCTAGGTTTACGTCATTGCGTACACAGATAATAAAATATACGCTAGGAAAACCATTAGAACTTAGATTTATAATACCCATAGGTCGCACTACCTCTATACTATGATTACAACTATGATTGTAAATCACTGTTTAGTGTCGAAGAAATAAGAGGGGACTAATAAACATAGCTCCAAACCGTTCATCCTGTAATTAGCAGTTAGCAGTTGTGTTGAGACGGGCCGGTTGGTCCATTGGTTAACGATTCTGACTGGTAATCTAAGGTCTGCTGTCTTCTCAGGCTATATGTTACTATTAATTGGTACTATTGCTGGTTGACACTAGTAATATTTGACTGCTAACGTATTACGAGAATTTTTATGTTATGTTTTGACTGGCCTGTTTTGATTCCCAAAGTGGTCGATATCGACCCCTTAGGGGTTGAAATCGGTTTAAAATCAGTTTTCGTTTATGTAAATCCGCGGGGGCTTGACATAAACGAAAACTGATTGTGGGGGTGGAGAAGGTCTAAAAATCAACTCCTATTAATTTACACAAGTTCTTCTTTGAAACTTTCTTAACACTGTGTTAGCTGTATAACGTATATGTACCTACTTGTTATAAGAATGAGAATAACTAATATTTTAGTAGGAAGTATTATTGTTGTACTTTAAAAAATCAAACAAACAAAAATTTGTTTAAAAAATTAAACAATTCGATAAGCGTGCAGTAATTTTACTATGGGGGTGGGGGTATCAGTACATTTTAGAAAAGGGGTCTCTTGCCCACAATAGTTTGGGAATCCCTGGTCTAGTGGATAGAAGTCCTGACTACTAAGCCGGAGATAGTGCGTGGCCCCCTCCCCCCCCCCCCCCATGGATGTTATCGTGCTTATCACACCCATATTTGTGTAATGAGCACGATAATATGTATGTATTTAGAAATATTTAAGTACATTTTTATGCAATCTAGTTACCATATTACAGGCTTTGCCTAGTGTGGGTTCAAATAGCCATGTGTGAGATCTGTGTGGTTATTATCTGTATAATATGTATGTATTTACAAAAAAAAAAAAGTATATATGTATTTATATCAGTTGTCTAGTACCCATAGTACAAGCTCTGCTTAGTTTGGGACTAGATGGCGTGGTGTGTATGTGGTAGAATATTATTATTATTATTAATTATGAGTAACATATAGTTCATAAAGACAGTTTTTACTTTCATAGAGTTTGATTAACAATATCGCAGTCCCCGACGAACACTATGGTAATCGCTATTACGATAGAATCGGGTTTATTAAATATTCGTTATCTACACACCCTATTACATTCATTGAGATTTTTTTATGATCGGGCGATGAATACTTTTGGATTTATCGCTTCAATAATGATCTTTATGTTTTTGTTCAACGTATAACATAAGTGAAAAATTTATACGATCAATAACGCAAAAACCTATTACCAAATCTCAAAAGTCAACATTTTAGAGTAAGCGGCTATTACCATATTGTTCGAGGGAAAAATGACAGAATCTTATTAGTGGAAAGAGTTGGTTAAACGACACCCGAGGCCGAAAAATTCAGTGGTCGAAATTGATTGGATCCGTGTGGTGACGGATTAAGAATACAGAGTGTCACCACCCATATTCTTCCCGTGGGTGTCGTAAGAGACGACTAGGGGAGCAAACTACGCAAGACAACAGCACTGCAAAGAGAAGGAAAACTTGACACAAGCCCTATACCAACCCGTCTGGCCAGCGTGGTATAGTAGGCCAAAACCTCCTTTCTAAGGAGAGGCCTATGTCCAGCAGTGGGCAAATTAAGGCTGTTGATGCTGAAATAGTAAATTTATAATCAACTAGCGTGTGCCCGCGACTTCGTCCGCATGGAATAGTGACTTTGGGTACCATTTTAGTGAATCCCAAGCAATGACGATACTTTCATACAACATTTCAACCCCTATTTCGACCCCTTACAACCCTTTTTTGCATTTAAAAGTAGTATATGTCCTTCCTCAGGCTCTAGGGTATCTGTGTAATAATTTAATATAAATCGGTTCAGTACTTTTAGCGTGAAAGCTACACAGACAGACAGAGTTACTTTCGCATTTATAATATTAGTAAGGATTGTATGTCTTGACCAATTGAAAACTCGCTAGATTATAAGCTGACAATATTTAGGTTCAATTTACAGTGCTACAAATAACCCTGTAAAATTAATACAATATTCATCAAAACTGAAATAGATAAATAATGTCAAATTTAAAGTAATACACATAAAAACTTTATTTATACATAGGTACCGAAATGGTTAATTTTGCTGCTTCCCTTTCATAACACCTAAAAATGATCATCGAATAAACATGTAATTTATGTTTACCGTAATATTAAAGTCAGTTATATCATCGAATACGATTGCAATGTCATTTTACGAATAGAAAGTATATTCATATTTACCATGGAACAATATCATAATGAACGATTACTACAGCAACACCGATTTGTGATTACAGTCGAACACTATCGTAAAGTTAGTTTGCGTTAATTTTTTTCATAGCTTATTTCAGTAATGGACATTTTCACAATTTTCTTACTGATAAAGAAAATTTATGATAAAAATTTAGTAAAAATCTAGTGCAAAAAAATATTCCCTATTTTAAATAAAAGAATCTTCTTTTTAGTCTTGATAGTATTCAAAATATTCAGTTTTTATTTGCTCCTGTAAAATTGACATTTTCCTATTACGATTTTGTTCGTCGGGGACTGCGATATGTAGTGTCAGTCGATCATTCCATTACAACGTAAAGAGTCTTGAGTTCGAATCCCGTTCGAATTCGAGTTTGAATATGTATCTTTGAAGGTACAAGAGTCGCATCCGACCAGACCAACGTTGATGGGGGAAGTTGTATCATTTTCTAACCTACGTGAGTACTATTCATATCGTGGTACAGGGTTAGCAGTTACTCCGTAGTTCTGTGTGTCGGTCTAAGGCGTACCTCCGTACGGCTTAGACCTAAGTGATCACGCAAGTTACAGTTATCTCCCGCCACACTGCGGCTATGGAATGAGCTCTCTATCGAGCTTTTCCTGGTAGTTATAGGTTTTCAAAGATTCGGCAACGCGCAGAAGACTGCCGTGGAATTTCAATCGTCAGTAGGCAATGGTTATCGCTCACGATTGGTAGGCCTATATGTTTTTCTTTTGTTTTGTTTTTTTTTTTTTTTTTTTTTTTTTAAAGGACAACTCCCGCACTAGGAATAAATCCTGTGTCGCGGGGGACTCTACAAACATACATGAAACGGACACAAAGTACACCCAGACTCAGAACAACAATTTGAGGATCACACAAAGTGCTATTCCATGTGGGGTACGAACCCACAACACTCGGCGTAATAGGAAGCGGCGTGGCGACCGCTTAAACCACTACGCCATCCGTGCAGTCCATGTTAATTTGCCGTTATATATATGTGTACAAGAGCGCCTACAGAGTAAACGTAATAATCACAAAATATATTGTTTTCCATCAAACAAAATTTAGCAACAGCATATTTTGTATGACGCCGCGAATTTATAATCATTTACCACTATACATATTGAGATGCCCCAACATACATCAGTTTAAAACATGACTATAATACAGTATGAAAGAATATCTCGAAAAGAAATAAGAAATCGAATAGTATTCTGTTGTATGGCTCATAACTAAACACACATTAAAAGAATGTCATGGATTACATTAAATTAATTGATATTTATATTATTTTTGATTATATATATTTCTGAGTTTTTATTACAAATACACAACGCCATCTAGTCCCGAACTAAGCAGAGCTTGTGCTATGAGTACTAGACAACTGATATAAATACATATATTTTTTTTTACTTAACTAAATACATACATATTATACATAGAAACACCTAGACCAAATCAAACATTAAAAGTTCATGCACACAAATGTTTGACTTGAGCGGGAATCGAACCCGTGACCTTTGGAATAGCAGTCCATTACACAAACCAATACGCCATCCAGTCGTCTTATAACTCGAGCATGTTTAAATAATTAAAGGGGAATGCCCACTACCCATAGACACTTTGGCCCTAGGTGCACACATATAAAAGCATATGGAAAAGATAATATACAATTTAAAGAATGAAATGATTAAGGAATTGGTATTAAAAAAAGTCGGGATTTTTTAGATATAAAATGATTTTAATTTTCAGAAATAACTACAGTTTTTTTTCTTATATATAATTTTATTGTTATTCTCACATACAATATCAAGTTATATGTAGTTGTTAGGTATTTTATGATCATACATCCTTTGTGTCTTACACAATTAGTACATCATCCAGGAATTGAGCCGGAGGAAAAATATTTGTTTGATGTCGTGCCCAACCCAAATACCATATTACTGTCATTATATGGGCACAACATCCTACCGATCGACGGCCAACAATACAGTTACAACAATACTTTTTAATTGCACTTCTGCCAGAATCATTGCCACTAATTAAAATATATATAAAATATATTTTTCGACGAGCAGTTAGGACTAAGGTGTATTCCTTCCATAATGCTGATCCTATGGTCATTGCATATTTCTATGTGGTAGCAACCATTAGCTCTTATATGCTCACCATAATAGAAGCGAGCTTGCTTTAATTGGTATGTACCACAAGCAATTAGTACTAAGTCGCTGTAAGTTAAAATAGGAAATTCCCTAACATTTTCGGAGCCTACTTTTATAGTTCTAAAGTCTGCCCTAGCTCTATTAAAATAAATAAATAAATAATATTAGAACTAACATAATGAAATCATAATAATTACCGAAAATCGAATAATATAGCTATAAAATAATGGCTGTGTTTGGCAGAAAATAGCGCTAGGAAGCGCTTATGAGCGCTTACTAGCGCTGACACAGTTTTCGGCCAGGACACGTTTGCTAACTTCAGTAGCGCTGACACAAACCGCCATTTTGCTTATTTATTTTGTTTGTTTTAAAAGTAGAATTTATAAGATGTTTTGTGCAATTAGTTTCAAGTAATATTAAAATAAATAATAATGTCAGTCCAAAAAATAGTAAAATAGTAATTGGGAACACTTAATATCTTGCCAGAAACCAATGAAATACGGATTAACGTAATTTCACTTTTATCTTTTCGATACTTTTATTTTCTGTTTAAATGTTGCAGACCTGTCAGGATAAATGAATACCCCAATTAATAAACAGAAAATAAGATGGTTTTTTCTAACAAAAGCAAATTGTTGGGCGTTTCATGGCCGAAAATGGGCATTCCCCTTTAAGAGTACCTAACGAAATGTGAAAAATTTTGATTGACGTAGCAGACGCCAGTTTTATCAGTTATAGAATACATTAATAATAGTTATTCTACAACTGATAAAACTATGTTAACACCAGTTGTAATAACCTGTATTTGCAATAAACTATTTGAATTTGACAAATATTCTTAACATAACTATGTTAACATATGACACAGTATATCCCCAAGCTCACTCACCGCATGTAAACATACTGATAACCTCAAGCCATTGAATGCCACTGAATGAGTGTTAAATCTTCGGATGTGTGACCTCAAAACATATCGCCAGCTTACATATATTTTATATTCAGTGCACGTAGCACACATGTTAAATGATTCAGATTCCTATTACTTTAAATCTATACTAATATTATAAAGCTGAAGAGTTTGTTTGTTTGTTTGAACGCGCTAATCTCAGGAACTACTGGTCCGATTTGAAAAATTCTTTCAGTGTTAGATAGCCCATTTATCGAGGAAGGCTATAGGCTATATATCATCACGCTAAGAGCAATAGGAGCGGAGCACCAGTAAAGAATGTTTCAAAAACGGAGAAAATTTATTACTATTGAGAGACGCAGACGAAGTTGCGCGGGTCAGCTAGTCTTATATATTTATGGAAGATGCCCTTGTCCTACTGTTCTCCTCAGTCAGAGGACGAGCACTGCAGGCGAACTTAATCCTTTTAGCTACGTCAAACTCAAACCAAATTCCCTTTCCAAGATTTGTGACTGGTCTTACCTTCCTTTATCCGTTTTCCATATCCCAAATTACTTCCTCTTTTTGTTCCGTTTGGGAACAAAACCGTGAGAGAGCTGTGCTTCGGTAGAAACCAGTGTTAAGTTGCATGTGTCCATGGGTGGCGGTAGTCATCAGGTTACCAGCCTGCTAGTTAAGGGGGGGGGCACCCCTATGCCATTAACAATTAAATCATAAAGTTTATTTCCAGCTATGTTTACAAATGTGTCACGTTTGAATCTAGTACATAGAAACACAACTTGTAATAATCTGTGGGCAACTGGGTTAAAAGTTTATCATACGAACAATGACGTTCTGTCGTCTTAGACGATCTGGTACCTTATAGCTTGGTACCTTACAACTCTTCAACAGCCTTTAGTAGTCTATTGCTGGAAATAGGACTTTTGGAAAGAAAGTTTTGGCCTACTATACCACTCTGGCCAGACGGGTTGGTATAGGGTTTATTTCAAATTTTGCTTCTCTTTGTAGTGCTGTTATCCTGCGTAACAGTACCTGACTCCCAAGATACAGGTTAATCAACCTACTTTAGGAGACAGAGCACTTATCAAAATGTAACTTTGATGGTTTAATAAACTTGTTTGTTGCGTAGTTCTTATTCCGTGTGGTGAAGGATTAAGAATACGGGGTGTCACCCCCTCTATTCATCCCGTGGTATAATTTGATACCTTAGAACTTTGACCTTATAACTTTTTGGCAATGTTACTGATTGATATTTCCGTAATCTCTGAGCATAACAACAGAGGTTACAAGTTCGCATGATACCAAGACAGTTACACTACTGAACTCCTCTGATAATGAATAAATCAGTTCGATTTATGGAATTGGTTATTTTTGCTCGTACTAATTGGTACTTATTTATAGGCGTCGAGTCATTCATAGATAACTATTCTATTTAATACAATAGGTTAAAAGTTTTTTGATTTGCATTTGCACCTACCGACTATTACTTTTTCCAAAATTTAGACAACTTTTGAGTGGGTAAAAAATTCAATTCCCGAGAGGCAGTACAAAATGCCTTTGAAGAGTTTTTTGCCTCCCGTCCAGCTGATTTTTACAAGAAGGGCATCAATAAACTGCCAATGCGTCGGCAAAGATGCGTCGAATGCATGGGTGATTACTTCGAATAACAGAAATAAAAAAGTTTGAAAAAATAAGTACTTTCACTTATTGCATACAAAACGGCAATTTCATAGGTAAAGACCTATTATACCAACCCGTCTGGCTAGCGTGGTATAGTAGGCCTAAACCTCGTTTCTAAGGAGAGGCCTATGTCCAGTAGTGGACTATCAAAGGCTGTTGATGATGATGATATATTTAGTAATATGTTAGTATGTTATTAGCAGTTTGCTTACCGTAGTACCGGCTCTGCCTAGTTTGAGATCATTATGTCAGTGAGATAAAAACAAAATTTGGTAAAATATTGTTTTTTTTTTTAATCCTCTGGCTGGTCCCTTTGTAATGTAGGTAAGATCGTGATTTTAATTCCTAGATTTAATTACATTATGAAGTATACCCATTCAAATAAGAAAGTTTTTCAATATTGAAATATAAAAATACAGACCAAAAATTAGCTTACTAAGAAGCTCCTTTTTTGATGTCGTTTAAAAAGTACACCAAAAATATTTACCATGTCTTTAAGAATGACAGAAGAAAAATAAAGATGCACATTCCAAATTCCTTATAATCCAAACTGGGACTTTGAGTGTCCCTACCAGTTAACATACAAGGTGATCGTACACGAAGATCAGTCAAGAATGTCATAAAAACTGTCTGGTAATGGAATTTTGCGACCTGTTTCTACAGTATTAAGTATTAAACTTGAAATACCCGATTTGGTGTACATACGTCCTGCTGCATTGACATTGATATCTTTACATTTATACTCCAGCGTGTGGTGGGCATTTTTCTTGGCATTTTTTGTTCTAACATGAGCAGTTCTATGGTCGTTAACTATAGGTTAGCCGGTAGGTAACGCTGTTTTTGTTATTCTGTTTTTTTCATCAAAGCCATGACAATCTGTAGGGTCGGATAGTTGTATGATTAATAAAAACCAGTCAAGTGCGTGTCGAGCTATTCCGTAAGTATTTGTGGTTTATTACTTCCCGTTTTAGCCAAGAATCAACTTCATATTAGTAATTAGTTTACTAACGATTTTCTGAAGATCCAATGGAAGCATTTTGAAGGAATTTTGCCAAGTAGGTAAATTGAGCGTTTTATAAAAATTTACGCATGCTTGTTAAACTATTTTTATTTAGAATTTTCAAGATTTTGAAGATTTTAAAGAATTTAAAATTTTCATTTTGGCACTGCCCGGTTTTTTAGAAAGCAAACGACCAGACGGGTCAGCAGATAGTAAGTGACTACGGCTGCCGAGTGGACACTTAATAATATTTAGGGTCTAATCACAAAATAGTCTACAAACTTTCTCGATATTTTTGAAAAAAAACATCTAACAATACCAATCATAACGAGACGGTATAAGATAGACGAGAAAAATAAACATTCTTACTTTTAGTACTAGTCTGTGGTCGTAAAAGTACGGTCCAATTGAGAATCTCCTTAGTATCCTTGGGAGTCTGTTAAAACAGCGGGTTCACCGTCCGCAGTGCACTGCAAGCCCTAGATAGTGAGTCCTATATCTCAGTTACACTTTCGCTCTGCTGTGCAACCGAATGTTCCTGTAGGTAATAAATAAGTGCTAAAACGAATAAAACATTTCCTTGAACCTAAACAGGTGCCTTGGAATTTTACGAGGCAGTAGCAATCTCGGCGAAATTACTGCTCAAACTATACACACTAAATTAAACCTTGTTGACGAAAGAATATGATTTATTTTCAATGTAGTGTTGCACGTTAATCATTGTGGCGAATGCCTGCACTCTAGAATTGGACATGCCAAGATTAGATGCTAAATTATGTGTTCTAAAATTCTTGTGAAGTGTTTTAGATGTTTGTTATGAAAATAGGAAGGAAAGAGACTACTGCAGTAGAAAGAAACGTCATAATTATTATTAAATTATTATATTACCACTAAGGTGGACATCCATGAAGCCTCGTTATATAGGCAATCGCCAGTTAGCTGGTACTAATGTGCCTATTACTGTAGTGCTTTCACTTTCTGTTGGTTAGCAGGAAGTAAAAAATTAGATCTAGCATTAGGACAGTAGAGCAAATAAAGCAAATAAATGAGTATGAGTTGGTAAAAGGTGCCAACAAGAGAAATGATAAAATCAGTTTTTGAATTTTGATGCCGTCTTTTGAAAAACTCTGACCTGTGTTGTTTAATTAGTCACTTTTTACGTGTGTAAATGAAACTTACTTAGGCACGGCTTGATTTGGAGGAAAATACCATCATAAGGAACAGATCTCACTCTATATTCATGGGGCAGCCATGCTTCCGCATGAATGGGCTGGCTCTACTTGAGTACCACGGCCTCACCCGGCTGCAGACAGTCGAAACTAGTGCTGACTGAAGTCACACCACGACTCATCTGCAGATTGATCAGTCTTAGCAAAATAGACATCCGAATAGTTGTAGTAACTATAACAGGAAACCTAGCCCTGAGCCGACATCTATTCACCATTAATGCGACGGACAGTCCTCTTTGCAGAGGATGTCTGAAAACAGAAGAAACGGCCGCCCACGTAATCCTATAATGCGATTGAGTCGCCACAGAAGCCACACAATAGGCAAATATCATTCCTGATACAAAATCACTCCGAGAACCCTCTGAACGCCCCAGGAGGCTTCTGCGCTTCTGAAAGGAGCTTGGTTGGCTCACCTAGCCAACCTGTCCTCGACGCATAAATAACCATTCTTGAGTCTGAATGCGGAAACCGGAGCCCAAAACCAATAACAATACCAATACCACGGCTTCACAGAAAATCAGTAGTAAGCAATTCTTCAGTAGCTTTTCATTGAGTGAGTGAGGTAACTGGACCCCATTCCCCCCTCCCCGCGATACTGGCGTCAAAGGGCGGCAAGACACTATTGGGTTTTGAGTTGCAGATATCCATGGGCGGCGGGGTAGTCACCATCAGATGACACGTCCGCTAGTTTGCCTCCTATACCATAAACAACCCAGAGCAAGGGTTAAGGCCCATGCTGAGGATAAAATGAAAACGTTTAAGTGAAAAGAGAAGTGTTGCGTGGCATAAAAACCTTTCAAATATTTTTTGGCCAGCGTAAATATTTTTAACCGTCTGGCCAGCGTGGTATAGTAGGCCAAAACCTCCTGTCTAAGGAGAGGCCTATGTCCAGCAGTGGACTATTATAGGCTGTTGATGATGATGATGATGTGTGCGTGTATGTGCGTACACACGTGTTTCTACGTGTAAGATGGTGCGCGCGTGATATTAGATATCAATCTGTAGCACATTTTCGAAATCGCCATAGTCCTTAGGTATTAGCCATTTTTGGATGGTGGTTTTAAGGCGAAATTATGTGAGGTTAATTATAGTATTATTTTTGTAAAGACAAGGTCTTTGATGGGACTAATCCCGCCCACACGCCCACCACTGTAACTCCTGGACACCAGGATCCACAGCAGTGACCCACGAACACACCGAGTTATGACACTCGGGAAGTCCCAGGAAGAAATTAAACTGTTTTGGAACCCGCAACGAAATTAATCAGAAGAAAATTGGAGGAGTTGGAAATACAGTAAATCCACTTCCCTCCTTAGCAAAGCGGGAGACAAAATGAACTAAAATGGGCATACACCCTTTTAAACAGGGGAGCACCACGGCCACAAATATTACGGGTCCTACGTGAGCTATGTTTGATTTCTATAATATGTATGGCAGAATCGCCTAAACGCACGGAAATTCACCCTAGTTGACACAAGATCCCCATAGTATACCGCCCCAGATGTCACCTGCAAGCTATTCAGCATTATATTACGTTCATTATACCAAAGACTACATTCCCAGAGGATATGATGAGCAGACTGTTCATAGTGAGAGTTAGGTGTTGAGCATTGACACAATGGTGACTTGACTAATTTAAATGAATAAAGCTTGCTCTTAAAGTTACCATGACCCGTAAGAAATTGAGCGACACAGTGATCCACCTCCACCTTGAAGACAAGGTCTCATAAATACGTGTAAACATTTACCAATTAATTTCGATCACCAAACCAACACCATAAAATAACTCTTATTTAATATTTTTAACTTCCCTAAAACTAACTTCATATGTTTCTTTATTTTTACTTTAAAGAGATTAATAGAGTCATTACCGTAGGTGCTTTGAAAAGAAACAGATGTATCTATTAATAGTAAGGCTATTCTGGGCAGCGGGCTCAACGCTGTGCTTGGCATTCCTGAACTCTGACTCGAATTACACGGATTTGTACTTAACTAGACATGCTCGCGATTTAACGTTGAATTATTTATCAATTATGTCCAATTGAATTGAGGTTTAATGTTATGAGACTCAGGAATGGTACAATACCATGTTTGTAGCGTTAGGAGCTTAACTTTGGAATGTTTCTGGTTTCGATGTGGATACAAACAACTGGCTTCTCTGATTTTCTTTAAAATGAAACCCAGCGATCACATTTAGATAATCGAGATCATGGTTGTGTTCAAAAGCGTAAAAAAATTATAAGCTATGTAAACCTTTAGATTATTTTCGTGTAGTTTCTATCGGAAAATTGTTAAATAGAAATTCTATTCTTATCAGAGCACCAATAGTTCTTATAGCCAGTCGAATACTACAACTTATTACTAATAATCATCAATAATCAACAGTCTTCAACAGTTCACTGCTGGACATAGGCCTCTCCTTAGACCGGGGTGGCGACGAGCGCGTTGCGAAGCGCGCTCGCTTCTAGGGAGCACAGGGAACATGGGGTTCCCACACGGGGCGGGGGTCGTCTACTCGTCTGTAGATAACCCGAGGTATGTCGGGGCACCAGGGCCTTCCTTTCTAGGGTATACCTGGTTCCCCGGCTATTAGTACCCGGCGAAGGCGTGCGGTTTTAGTCGGTTCGTGTCCGACATGCCACCGACAGGTGGTATCCGAGGGGATTTCCGCACGGAAAAAAAAAAAAAAAAAAAAAAAAAAAAAGGCCTCTCCTTAGAAAGTAGGTTTTGGCATACTATACCACGCTGGCCAGACGGGTTGGTATAGGGTTTGTGTCAAGTTTTCCTTCTCTTTGTAATATTGTTGTCCTGCTTAGTTTGCTCCCTTAGTCTTCTCTTACGACACCCACGGGATGATTGGTGGTGGTGACAATCCGTATTCTTAATCCGTTACCACACGGACATTATCACTAATGCTAGTTCCAAAACTAGGATTACTCTCGAATTGGAAAAAGTTCGGCATCAACATCAAAGCTGAATACATCACTTAACTCCGTTTGTGTACATTTACGAGTAGCTATTGACAAAGCTATTTTACATCGGAGTTGTCAACAAAGGTGTGCATATGGAACGAGTCATCTTCGTCACTTCGTAGGCCTTACTCAGAAAGTGAGCACGCCAGGCTATTCAATCAGGATAAGAGCCAACCCGTTGGGAAAAAAAGTTCTCCAGTAGCATCATGGAACTTAACAGCGCAACTAAACGTCCTGATATTAGTAAGACCAGCGAGCTGCTCAAAGTAGCTGGAGAAACAAATAAGGGATTCAGGCGAATATCATTCATTCCGATTTGGGCAAAAATTACTTCAAGAAATGATTTTGTAATAACTCCCGCGTTATTAATATAAAAATAAATTAAAATAAATTTAAGTATGACGCAGGGTACTTCACAATCATAAGACTGACAGACACAAGTGGGAATCACATGTAAATCACATAAATGTTGGTCAAATGTGAGCATCGACCTCCATCATTCGACGCGATGCAATTGACGACATGGCCACTTAGACATCAGCATCCGTGCACTTAAATGTTTATTATAATATGCGTTTTATGACTTGTGCATGTGTTAATTTTTCATATGCAAATATATATATATAGATAGATATATTTCTTCCATTTAGAATTCAAATGGGGTTTGGTGAAAAGTGTGGCAACTTCGATGTACAACGCAAATTTGATAAACAGATACTACTGAATAACTATGAATTCTACACCGCACAATTTGAAACCGATTAGTAAATATGCAACTTCCCAATATCAACCGTTGGGCCACGGCTTTCGGCCTTTCATATTAAAGGGACGTCACGTCCATTGACTGCCTCGGCGGTGCAGTGGTAGCGTATGGGACTGCTGTACTGAGGTCTCGGGTTCGATCCCTAGGTCGGACCAAATGTTTGTGTGGTTTGTAAATATTTGTTTCGGAGTTTGGGTGTTTTCTATATATAATGTGTATCTATTTCAAAAATAATAATAATATATAAGAATTCTATCAGCCAATCTAGCTTTTATAGTACTAGCTTTGCTTAGTTTGGAACTAGATGGCGTTGTGTGTCACATGTCGTAAAATATATATTATTATATTTTATTCATCCACGAAAGTTTGTATTGCGCTTAGCAAAGTAAGCAGCAAATTTTTTAGACGTTTTACTTGTGAGGACTTCCACATACGATGAAACAGAGAAACATACCACATACTCCTGGCTTATTTTAACAAAGCGAGAATGGCATACGAAATACCATTTATGATTGCTTTGTTTTCCAAAAAACAGTTTTACGTTGCCTGGATTCTTAGGTTATTGTCCATATGGCAAAGTCTTCCATTAAGCTCAAAACAAGTCCTTGTATCTATCGCATTCTAATAAAAAAAAAAAAACCCTAGTTTGCTGAGACTTCCAACAATATGCAGGATATCTTATTCCACTAGTCCACACGAATTTTTTATTCCTTTTGTATATAGTACGATTATGTTATTCTATGCGTCATAGTGTAAACTGCTGGCAAAACTACTACAGATAATAAATAACAAGCTGGGCTATAAACTATGTCACACCAAATCGATTGTAGGTCGCGCCATGTGAAAATGTTACCGCGTAAATTGAGTAAACTAGTTATGAATGACTGAGTTCTCCATATTGAGTCAGAACTAATTGTAAACTAGACGTAACATAGTCTAGTTAAGGTTCTTGTGAGTAATGTGATTATAAGTGACACCTTGGCTTATCGGTTGACCAATCAGGACAGGGTGTACAGGGTACATTATGTTGTTGATACTTTAAGCTCCAAATTAAGGTTATTTCACACAAGTTACATATTTTACATTACAGTAGTTTGATCACTATTTACTAATTTACTTATCTTCCTACTATGTCTATTTAAGTGTGATATCTATTTAATTCTCACACGACTGTCTGATCCCAAACTAAACTATTTCTAAACATATATATCGCAGTTCCCTGACGAACACTATGGTAATCGCTATTACGATAGAATCGGGTTTATTAAATATTCGTTATCTACACACCCTATTACAATCATTGAGTTTTTTTTATGATCGGGCGATGAATACTTTTGGATTTATCCATTCAATAATGATCTTTATGTTTTTGTTCTACGTATAACATAAGTGAAAAATTTACACGATTAATAACGCAAAAACCTATTACCAAATCTCAAAAGTCAATATTTTAGAGTAAGCGGCTATTACCATATTGTTCGAGGGAAAAATGACAGAATCTTATTAGTGGAAAGAATTGGTTAAACGACACCCAAGGCCGATAAATTCAGTGGTCGAAATTGACGGAGGTGGGAGTTTCTTATTTGAAACCAACAATTTTACAGTATAAGTATGACTTCGACAATGATTCATTCGAGTTGGATACAAAACTTCAACTAAACAAACCCAAACGAGGACGGAAACGCGTCCCTGGCCAGGTTGATTTACAAACACTCAAAAATGTTTATCGGTATCTATCACCAAGGCTCTCTTACACCCCTTTTTTGCATTTAAAAGTAGTATATGTCCTTCCTAAGGCTCTAGGGTATCTGTGTACTAATTTAATGTAAATCGGTTCAGTACTTTTAGCGTGAAAGCTACACAGACAGACAGAGTTACTTTCGCATTTTTAATTTTAGTAACAATTGTATGTCTTGACCAATTGAAAACTCGCTAAATTATAAGCTGACAATATTTAGGTTCAATTTACAGTGCTACAAATAACCCTTTTTCTTTTTTTTTCCGTGCGGCAATACCCTATCGGTGGCATGTCGGACACGAACCGACTAAAACCGCACGCCGTCTCGAGTACTAATAGCCGGGGAACCAGGTATACCCTAGAAAGGAAGTCCCTGGTGCCCCGACATACCTCGGGCCATCTACAGACGAGTAGACGACCCCCCCCCCCCCCACGCGTGGAAACACCATGTTCCCTCTGCTCCCTGGAAGCGCCACCCCGGCCTGCTTCTGCTAGGGTGACAGACAGCCTCACCTGTCACCCCCAGGCCCGCGCTTATGGAGGACGGAGGTCGTTCCGCGACCTACGGCGCCTGAGTCGCCTGCGGTACCTGGCCCGGGAAAGGTCCTGGCGGGCCGGGAGAGTTCTAAACCTCTCCCGGTCCCGCTCCGCCGTCTCCTTCGCGAGTATAACTTGCTCGCAGAAGGAGACGGCAGAGTTCCACGCACTCTCGCTCCGCACGATAGCCGCAATCAGGCTATCGAGCGAGAGAACTCCCACTCCGATGGCCGCCACGAGGTCTCGCCTCCGCTCAACCCACGCCGGGCACTCTGCCAGCGTGTGGAGATCCGTGTCCACGGTCTGGCCATCGCAGTGGTGGCACTCAGGCGTTGGCTCCTTGCGGATCAGACACAGGTGATCCCCGAAACATCCTTTCCCAGAGATCACCTGCGCCAGAGGGTCCCGTGACGCCTCTCGAGCCAATCCTCCCTAACGGGTCTTACCGCCGCGATGACGGCGTGCCCGGCTACAAATAACCCTGTAAAATTAATACAATATGCATCAAAACATAAATAGATAAATAATGTCAAATTTAAAGTAATAGATATGTGGAGGAACGGGTGTCATGTCCCTCCAACACAAAGGGAGGATCCTCCGACCAGGCGAGGTGATCATGCCTGGCGGGCCGCGGCCCAACGGTTGATGTTGGGAAGTTGTATATATGCTAATCGGCGAGGGAATTCTTTATATCGCGATACAGGATTAGCTATTCTTATTTTAGTAGTTACTCCGTAGTTCGGTGTGTCTTCATTAGATGGCGTTGTAGTATGTTTCTGTTTTTCGTATGTGGGAGTCGCCACAGACACATAAAAACTTTATTTATACATAGGTACCGAAATGGTTAATTTTGCTGCTTGCCTTTCATAACACCTAAAAATTATCATCGAATAAGCATGTAATTTATGTTTACCGTAATATTAAAGTCAGTTATATCATCGAATACGATTGCAATGTCATTTTACGAATAGAAAGTATATTCATATTTACCATGGAACAATATCATAATGAACGATTACTACAGCAACACCGATTTGTGATTACAGTCGAACACTATCGTAAAGTTAGTTTGCGTTAATTTTTTCCATAGCTTATTTCAGTAATGGACATTTTCACAATTTTCTTACTGATAAAGAAAATTTATGATAAAAATTTAGTAAAAATCTAGTGCAAAAAAATATTCCCTTATTTTTGATAAAAGAATCTTCTTTTTAGTCTTGATAGTATTCAAGATATTCAGTTTTTATTTTGCTCCTGTAAAATTGTCATTTTCCTATTACGATTTTGTTCGTCGGGGACTGCGATATATTCTTTTCATTAAAAAAGACAACTCCCGCACTAGGATTATATCCTGTGTCGCGGCAACTTTACAAACATACAATAAACCAACACAAAGAACTTAGAACAACAATTTGTAAATCACACGAAGTGTTGTCCCATGTGGGGATCGGACCCACAACACTCAGCGCAGTAGGAAACGGCAAGGTGACCGCTTAAACCACTACGCCATCCGTGCAGTCATTATAGATAATATCACATCCAAACACAGAACAAATGATCGTGCTCATAATACAATATTTGTCCTGGGTTGGATCGAAACCACGACCTCTAGCTTAGCATACCGGATCACTAACCACTAAACCAAGTTTCTCGTTATGTATTTACTTTACAAGAAAAAATCTAGCACTTATTTCTTTATCTATCTACATATAATAATCTAAACTCGGTTCCAAAAATAACGGGTCAGTCACATAAACCCGAATATCTCCCGAACTACGTATGCCATCCTAATGAAACGAAGACTGTTCAATTGAGAATTTAATTATACAGATAAAAATTAAAATAAAACTTAAATCTAAACTTTCTAACTCTTAACTTATCTCTAAATTAAAAAAAAAACTAAAGTAGTCATATTTTTCTTAAGATTAAATTTTTTTATGATTTTTTTTTTTTTGCTGTTTTTCATCACTTTCTTCATTTAATACTTTGTTTTGCCTCCACGAGCTCTTCTGACACCTTCCAGGCGATTAGGCATGCTGTACACCAAATTTCGGAGCCGGTGCTGAGGAATACCTTCCCATTCCTCCACCAGTGCTTGTTTGAGCTCGGGAAGCGTGATTGGTGGGGGGTTTCGACCTTTCACGCATCTCTGAAGCTCGTCCCAGGCGTGCTCGAAGGGGTTTAAGTCCGGGCTTCGCGCTGGCCACTGCATGAGTTCGATACCGACCTCTTCAAGGTAGTCATGTACAATTCTGGCGGTATGGGGACGCGCATTATCATGCATTAATATGTCATGCCGGTCCATCCTGGCCATGAAAGGACCTACATGTTCATTGAGGATCTCTTCCACGTACCTCTCTGCATTTAGAGATCCATTCTGAATGAGTACCAGCTCGGTGCGGGCCTCAGTAGAAATCCCAGCCCAAACTTGTACGGAGCCTCCACCGTACGCCACTTTTTCCTCCACACACGCTTGATGGAAGCGCTCCCCTGGTCTTCTGTACACCAACTGCCTACCATCATGCTTATAAAACATGAATTTAGACTCGTCCGTGAACATTACCCGAGACCAATCGTCTAGTGTCCAGTTTATGTCTTGCAATTCGATGTCCCCGTTCCAGTTTGGGGCCATTTGCGGGCCTCAATGGTTTCAAATTTGCTTCAGCAAGACGTCTTCTTACTGTTTGAGCTCTTAAATTGGCACCTCCAATGCGAATAAAGTGAGTTTTTAGACCAACAGCAGTTTGAAAACGATTTCGGAGCATTGTAGCCACCAGTTGTCTGTCTTCCCTGGCCGTTGTGCATCTTGGTCTGCCATTTCCTGGTCTTCTAAGGTGTGATCCGGTCTCTTGGTACCGCTGGACTACCCGCTGAACAGTCGACAAAGATACATCAATGTTTCTGGCTGTTTCACGCTGGCTCCGCCCAAGTTCAAAAAAAGTTAGGATTCTGGTACATTCCTCTAGCGTGACTGCCATGCTTCACCTCACAGAATAATAATTATGCACGTGGAAGACGTTCACGATAAATTTTTTTGTGACAGAATAGAAATAGAAAGCATCTATAATGAAATGAAACAAAAATTTTGTTTTTAAAAATAGTCTTTTTTTTTTAATTTTGTTTTTCTAATGAAGTTTTTTTCATCAACCAGTTTAAATAATATGCTATTAGAAGCGCAACTAAAAAGTCTTTATTCTGTTTTTGTTTCATTGATCTAACTTTTACAGTTCTGGAGGTATTTCAATTTTTGTGACTGACCCGTAATTTTTGAACCGAGTGTATATATATATATAAGAGATTTCCACGTATATAGTCACTCATCACGATATCTCTGGAACCATTAAAGCTGAAGATTTGAAATTTGGTAGGAATATTCTTTTCACCGAGTAGAGGTCAGCTAAGAACGGATTTTAAGAAATTTTTTTTTTTTTTTTTTTTTAATAATGTAAATAGCAAAACAACGTTTGCAGGGTCAGCTAGTTTATAATATAGTTACCTCGCTTTTACGTTAATTCAATATAAATAAATAACATTCCACCTTTTAGTGCAGAAAGCTAGAACATAAAACTAACTCGTAAAAATCTTGCTGTAAAGGTGCCAACAGACTGACTATTTTGGAGCACAAACGCATCATTATATTTTTAAGTACACTATTTACATATGTTGGTCCCACTTACTTAATTATCTGTTGCTACTGCCCGTTAATTAGGCCCATACATTTCTATAGCAAAGTAAGCAGCAATTTTTAAGCTATTGCATAGCTTCTATCGAGGGCCTTGAGCGCGGGGACCGAATCCAGAAATTCCGTAACGAAAAAAAACCTCACGCTAAAAACAAAACAAAAAACAGTACCAAAATCAAATGCTGAACGTCAAAGGAAATTTCGTCAACATAATGCAGAAAAATCTTACATGGATATCTAATTTGATTTAATAATAATATTTTTTATTTATTTATTTAAAAACAAATTGTAATATATGCTTCAATATTTTTATTTAATAAAAGAAAAAAAATTGTTTTCTTATCAGTCAAAAAGTGTAACTTGAATTAATATCAAAGAAAAAGAAATACTGCATAAATAAAATAAATAAATAATTATAATTGCAAAAGTTGATACAAAATGCTATGCAATAGCTTTACCGCGGCAGTCCCCGAGTGCCACACGTCTTTTTTTTTCTTAGATCTTTTACATGGCTAGTTTTTTTTAGGGCTAGGCTTTTACATCCAAAAACTACAATAGAATTTAAAACTAGCAAGTGGTAGATTTATTCTTGTTTTTAATTAAAAAAATAAAATTACGTAAGTACAGTCAGCAAAGACAAGGGTAGATAAAATACATCACAAACTATTCCGTTTTTCAAGTTTATCAATTTTGGCACTATTGTAGTATATAAAATAAATGAGTTACGCATGCGCCGATGATAATGAGTTCTAGTAATATGGATAATCTGATCATCTAGGTACTTTTGAAGTTAAGAAGTCCAACAATTATAAACCGACTGCTGTAAAAATCAATTCACGCATTATCAGTTGGCGAGGTGACTGCTTAATCAATCACGTATATATTATGTGACAAAACAAGTTAGGTTTTAACTACTTAAAACATATCTGTACCTTAAGCAATGTTCGTTTACCTTATACATATATAATTTATCACTTAATAAATTTCTTAATTAGCCTTAAGATACCTGTTAAATACGGCTTAATTACAAGTTTGTTCAATATGGCTTTGATCTAAGCATATACGCATTTGTTGTTAATTTATTCCTTTAACACGTAACCGGAAAACTAGTACAAATTTTGAATGTTTATAAGCAGCTTTCGTTGCCTGCTGATCCTGACCTGTCTGCAACGCAGTTGATGCTGTCGGCAACATGCATCTTATTGCAATTATGTACCTTAATACCAACATAAAGCTCCTTTCTAAGGAGAGGCCTATGTCCAGCAGTGGACTATTATAGGCTGTTGAATACCAACATAACACAACTAACACACGTACATACATATTACTCGATTGTACTATACTATACTGATCACAATTTGTTACTATACCCTTTTTTAGTATCTTTTATTCTTTAATAGTCCACTGCTGGACATAGGCCTCTCTTTAGAAAGCCTACTATACCACGCTGGCCAGGCCGGTTGGTATAGGGTTTGCTTTAAGTTTTCCTTCGCTTTGCAGTTCCGTTGTTTGCTCCCTTAGTAGGCTCTTACTACACCCACGGGATGAATGGTGGTATTGGCACTCCCTATACCTAATCCTAAATTATTTCATTGTAAAATAATATCACAAACACAAGTTAAATTATTTTACACAGTTTTGGCTTACTATACCACGCTGGCTAGACTTGTTGGTTGAAGTTTTCCTTCTCTTTGCAGTGCAGTGAGTGGTGATAATCCGTATTCTTAATCCGTCTTCACACGGACAAAAATGCTTTTTAAGTATATATTAATGTAATTTGATTAAAATGATGTATTTGGCATGTAGTCGCAATCACGAAGTTCATTCTGGAATCACTGATTTTCTTATCTGGACTGTTATATTTCTGTTAATCGCTAAGCTAAATGCTTGCACTGCAAAGGCTTCAAATCTGAAACTGCTAGATCTGAGTTCTGACACCTCATCTGTCACACTTAAAATTACAGTCGGATCATAACATTAATACCATAATGACAACTTTTTACTAACGTAATCTGAACATTGGACTTTCATTAAAAAAAACAATTTTGTCTGTAAGTCAGTCCGCTTCTTTTGGCGTATCTATGGAATGGCTGGAACGTTTTCCATGAGACTCACTGACAGACTCATGTTATAAGGGACAACTCTGATTATGATTTAAAAAAAAAATAGAGTTCCTTATAAATATTTATGAGAGCTAGGTGTAAATTTAATATAGAAAATTTATAAATTCCAGGATCCAGACATATCTGACGGAGATTACCCAATAAACGACGATTGGGACACCGATGAGCTAGCTGTTCTGGCTGATTCCAGTTCTACTGAGAAACCGTCCATTCTCGGTGTCACTCCATCAGCAATCACCAAGTTGGGGCCTGTCAGAACAGTGGTGTCGGCTGCCGCGTCGATCGCCGCTACAAATGTCAGACCCAGGATTATACCCGATCGTAAGTAATATTTTATTCCATTTCAGAGATGAGATTAAATCGGAACCTTAATATGGACTATTCGTTAAATCGTTTTTATCGACTGCACGGATGGCGTAGTGGTTGAAGTGTGGCTACCTACTGCTCTGAGTGTTGAACGTTCGATCTCCACATAAAACAACACATTTGTGATCATCAAATTGTTGTTCTGAGTCTGCGTGTTCTTTGTGTCCATTTCATGCATGTTTGTAAAGTTACTAAAAGAATGAGGCTACTGGAGGGTTAAACCACGCTCTCCCTCCTCCGGGGGGTAGGGGGCGTGTTAGGTAAATCAAAGGCCGACATCGCATTTGTGTTACTGGTGCTGCATTTGTCTCTGGTAGTCACTGACTATATCAGGTGACCGGTTTGCTCGTTTGCCTTATAAAGCATAATTATTTTTTACCGAATGTAATTATACAATGCAGTTATAAATGGCCTTTAATATTTTACTTTCGTAACGCATTCCAAGCATTGTTGAGCTGCTCATCTAGTGACCCCGACTGCTAAGCCGAAAGTCGTGGGTTCCATTCCCACCCAGGACAAATAATTGTTTGATGAGTACGATCATAATTTGTTCCACGTCTTTGTGTACTCGCAATTCATGTATACTATGAATGTATTTAGAAATATATATGTATGTTTATCAGCAGTCTGGTTACCGTAGTACAGGTTCTGCCTATGGGATCAGACGACTGGGTGTGAGATATCTTAAGTATTTATTATTATTATTTTGATCAACTAAACAATATTACGAATGGACCTACATTCCCACAGTCCTATCCCTATAAGCACTGCAATCTAATAAGTATGTGATACATTCTTTTTTAGCCAATATGTCACCGAAGGAACGTCGTCAGCTAATAAGCGCTGTGATGGAGCGAACAAATGCAATGGTACACTTATCAGAATGTCTGGTGCCCCAGCCTCGTTGGCTAATCGTCAGACAACTAGCACCAGCTGCTGACACCGCGTGAGTGAACAACTTTATTATGAACTGGCTATTGCCAGCAATCTAGTGTTTCTAAATTATTATTATTATACTATTTTACCCCCTTAGACGTGAAGGAATGATTTCAACATAAAAAGTATTAGTTGCTAAAATTGTAAAATATTAAATTTAGCTTATGTTACTCGCTGATAATGTAGCTTTCCATTGGTGAAATATTTTTTTTAAATCGCATTAGTGGTTTAGGCGTGAACGCGTAACAAATAAATTAATTTTCACATGTATAATACAAATCTCAAATTTCATACTTTTTACTGCACGGATGGTATAGTGGTTTAAGCGGTCGCCACGCCGCTTACTATTACGCTGAGTGTTGAGGGTCCGATACCCGCATAGTGTATACTAGTTATAGTTATACATAGTTTATACAGATGGGACGACACTTTGTGTGAACCGCAAATTGTTGTTCCGAGTCTGTCCCCCGCGACACAGGATATATTACTAACAAGTATGGAAGACATATTTTTACTCATGAGTACATTACTAGGATGCTCATTCTGTTTTAGATTTGGAAGAAGTAAAGTGATATCAACACGAATGGTCCGTGTTGGCATCAGGCGATCAATTAACAGTGAAACTCGGGTTTATTCTAACCAATATCGGTTAAGCTACACTATGCCTGGCGCCTGTATGCCGTTTGTATAGACAGGCCGACTCAAAACTATGGTCCTTTCTTCAAAAGGCCAACCCAGACCCTATACTATGCTCGCACATTTTTATTTAACTTTAGTTTACGGACTAAAAAAAAGGCCTCTGTGGTTGGTTTCGGCGTTTCTTCCCAAAGTGAGTTTTAGGAAATGGCGGCTTCTTCTATCTGTATAGTCCGGACTTCTAAAAATATCTATAAAGATTTACTTACAGAAATAAATATCATTTATAATTCGTCCTTCCTTCGAGTCTTTGCCCATATTAGGTTGGGTCGATTTGAGTCTACTATTAATTTTTTTACGCGGAGCAACTACCATTAGACCTCCACAGTCCAAGTAGGTGAAAACAAAGTTCTGTTGAAAGACTATTCGGTTTATTCTAATATAATATTTTTACTATTTCCAGTTACACACCACCCTGTGTCCAGCTGCATCGCTGTGCTCCTGACTCCGGCTGCTGCACCAACGAGGAAGACGTCTGCGCACCCATTGGAGGAGAATATATCCTTTTACCTTTTTATGTAAGTATTTGCAATGCATGTAAATCAATCAGGCCAGGTGGAGTGACGATTTGCGCGAGATGGCTGGCAGGAGCTGGATGCGAGAAGCCCAAAATCCATCAAGTGGCGTGCAATGGGAGAGGCCTATGCCCAGCAGAGCTGATGATGATGATGATATAAACCAATAAATGAACTAATAATTTATTATATAATTTTTGGTTTACAATTAAGGCGTTACATATTAAAGACTAGCTATTGCCCGCGTGTATGTCGGTTACTCCCTGATAATATAGCTTTGCATTAGTGAACGATTTTTTAAAATTGGTTTAGTTGTCAGTTGTTGTTGTATCTCATACAGATGAGTTCTTTGCCATTACTATTCGAAAATTCTTGCACTACACGGAATATCAAATGATGTCTTTTCTAATACAACAAAACAAAATAAACCAACTCTAACGAATGTAAGACTATGACACCTATTTAAAATCAGTATATTTCTTTACTTTCCAGCTTCACAAAGCGGATGGCTCCATGAAAGTAGTGAGGATGCAGTTCTACAATCATACAAACTGTGCCTGCGTCTCTAGAGACACTCTCCAGAGCACAATAATATCTAGAATGAGTATGGGAATGATGGGTGTGAGTAATCCTAGCACAAGTGAAAGCCAGGAAGAGGAGAAACCCACAAGAATCGTGGAACGTCAGAACGATTGGAGGACTCCGACACAGGAACCAGCTCTGGATAAAGATGAAGAAGAAACAACTGAACCTCCACAATTGCGCAGGTATCATTTTATTGTTAGATTTGGTCTATAAACTACAGTTATTATCACTCTTTGATATAGCATTTGTAATTTATTTTAATTTTATTCGTGTGGTGACGAATTAAGAATACGTAGTGTCACCCCTATTGTTCCGGCCGCCTGTCACTTCTCGATATTTCTAAACACCCACACTAAGCAGGACAACAGTACTGCAAAGAGAAGGAAAACTTGAAACAAACCCTATACCAACCCGTCTGGCCAGCGTGGTATAGTAGGCCAAAACCTCCTTTCTAAGGAGAGGCCTATGTCCAGCAGTGGACTAGTATAGGCTGTTGATGATGATGATGACACTGTGGCGCTCGTTTTCCAGAACAATTTGGCTCCAGATACCGACGATTACCTTATATGGTCAATATGAGGTTATCAATATAAGGTATGGTCAATATAAAATGTAAATGCACAAAAATCAGAATGCAGTTATAAAAAAAATCGACCCAAAAATGTTGTAGATTTTTTTTTAATGTTTTATGCCCACTGTGCAACACAAAAATGTTGGAGAAATAATTCTATGTTTTTACCCACTGTGTAGTTCACGCGTATGTGGGTAATCGGAGATGGTATTTGATTACCCGGCGGAGCCAGATGACAATAATCAGCTACCCGTTCTCTTTAAGGAGAAAACGGGTCGGTGGTACCACCCCGTTCAGCCTCGTCCGCAAAAGCTTACCATCTGGAGCTGAAAAATACCGACACCACAAGAGTACCAAAAAGCATCAATGTGTTTTGCCTTTTAAAGTTGGGCGCCACTTGTTCCGGGCCGCCTATCACTTCTCGATATTTCTAAACACCCACACTGTGGCGCTCATTTTCTAGAACAATTTGGCTCCCGATACCGACGATTACCTTATATGGTCATTATGATGTTATCACTAGTTAATGCGCGCGGTTTCCATTCGATCGTAACAACTATTACTTTGTTGGTCTGTGTGTAATGATCTTTTTTTCTTTATTTATTTATTTTGTAAGTTTGTGTATTTACTTTGTTACAACGTAACACTATTCATCCCGTGAGAGTCGACTAAAGGAGTTAACTACACAGGACAACAGTACTGCAAAGAGAATCAAAACTTAAAACAAACCCTTTTTTACGCGTGGAAACCCCCTCGGGCCGGCCGGTGTGTTGGAATCGGACTGACTTAAACCACAAGGTGTGCCACTCTGTGCCTGAAATAGGAGGGAACCTGAAACTGTTGTTATACTCGTAAGACATCCGGACCCCTCCTAGCACCTGCTCGCAAAGCGCGGGCACTATTTTCGTGTGAATTCTCTATTTAGGCGATGTACGGCACGCAGACGTCTGCGGATGGAGGGTAAAACCCGTCCTCGTCCACCCGCGTTACACTCAGTGCGGCATGAGGCGGTGGTAAGCGCGCCTCCGCTGTCCGGTTCCCCGGCGTTGAATTGGGTCCGAGTGGACGTTCTCCTCCCGTGCCCTCTCTGCCGCCTGAGATGACGTCTTCGCAGAAGGATGTGACCGTTGTGAAACATCTGTCATTACCAGCCATGTAGCATAATTATGATGGCCAGTAGCGGATCCGCCGCTGCGATGCTATAGCCGGGCAAATTGCCAGCCTGTGCTGAGCCGACTCCTCACTGCAATCGCAGTGGTGACAGGCGGGACTCAATTCCCTCCCGGCGATCGAGTGCAGCTACTTTCCGAAGCCGCCGTGCCCGGAAAGGACCAGCTACAGTTGGAAGGAAAGCCTGGCTGAGCCACTCCACGGCATCAAAACCAGCACGTGGAAATTTCAGCCGGGACGACGAATGAGCCATCGTAGCTCAGCCAGCGGCCATGCCGCCAGCGGCCAGCGCCATGAACACTTCCGCCTAAAAATTCCACGGGAAGATCCGGCTAGCGCACAAGCTACCTCCGTCGAAACAGTGCGATAACCGGGTATTCCTCTAACCACCAATATCCTCTGAGGGCGCTAGAGGCCGTGCACAGGATTATGACACTAGGTATGCGGCGGAGTAGGAAAACAATATAATTTAATCGGGTGTACACAACCACACAGCCATACATTTCATAACTTTTAACATGAAACTTGCGAGTTACATTTCCTTTTTGCTGGTTTAATTGTTGTAACTCGGGTACACACCTACTTTTAGATACAATTTTAATCTTTTTACTGAATGACAATTGTGAGAACTTTTAATTTTTAATATACACACATTTTCCACACATACCTCACAATCAAATAACATTTTTTAAAAATCAACGGAACTCAGTAATAAACTGTTAAATGTACACAATTTCAAATGTTAAAAATAAAAATAAAACTACAATTATACTGGTGGAAACAAATTAGTAAACAATGCTTATAACATGAAAATAAAAATGGCCCCCCCAAACACGGCGCACACGGCAAACGTGCATACATCTGGCGGTAAGTGACTACCGCTGTTCATATATATGTACGATAAGTGATTTAAGTGCCCCTTTAGTCCTTCCCCCCTCACTCCGCCTGCAGAATTAAGTAAGGTTTAAAGTGACGATAAAAGCGACAAGAGAATTGCTTAAGACTGGTTTTCTGTGTGATCATGGCATCATGGTATCACTCCAGACCGCTCATGTGTGCCGAAAAATGGCTCGATCGCGATTAACTTATTTAACAACCACTGACAGGACCCTCTTGTAGGGCGATCAGTAAGCTCTAACAGAGGACCCAAAGCATTAAATCCAACAGCATTATCTTAAACACCGTAGGCAAGCTAAGAGCGAATGCATTATCATGAAATACTATTTTGCTAAATCCTTTTGCTGTTTAGACTAGTGAGTGTCGATTGTTTACTATAACCCGGCAATCTCGTGCGCGACCGTCCCGCGGGGTGACAGACAGTGGCGGGGCCGAGGTAGCGCGTCATTCTAGGACACGGCTACACACGAAGAGAAGTGTTTCCCTTCCCCGCTACACCACCCGCTACCCGCTGACATCTTGAGTACCTCGTCCCCGCCACCGTCTATTACCCCGCAGGACGGTCGCGCACGACGTTGATGGACTATAGTTACGTGTGTCACTGCTATTGATCGGACTGCTCAGGAGTTACTACTATGGAAATGCCATCATTCCCATTGAAATAAATATCATTATAACTAGAATTCATCTTGTGGCACGGAGAATAAAAAACATGCTTATTCTGTTAAAAATTTAACACCGTTGAAGTATGAAATATTTAAAATGATGTTCTCAGCATGCAATTTTGGCTCCGGGCTCCACTGCAACTTAGTTTCGTAACCAGTTACGTTACAAGAAATATTGGTCTTTATCCCCAATGGGTTGCAACAGAAGAACCTAGATGAACTTTATTTCTTTGTTCGAAACCAGATACAATTCAATAAAGATTTACTACCAGCGACAGACGAGTTTATTGTCTTTGTATGACCTTTCATCATTATTGGTTGGCATACACATTTAAACCTCCTTTCTACGGAGAGGCCTATGTCCAGCAGTGGACTAGTAAAGGCTGTTGATGTGTAATACACATTTAAAATGGATACATTGCGTGCGTTCGTGACCAGTTTTGAATAAAGACGTAAAATTCTTCCATCGCAACCATTTAGATAGCTAGCAATACGTACATGTTTTTAACATATCTGCAACTTAACTGTTGTAGTTTTTTTTAAATATTCGTCAAAGAATTAGTTTTGTTATTATAAACTATCCATTTCGTTTGTCTGTTAGTTTAGAGATTTAGTTGAAACGACACAAACAGTACAAAAAAAAAAAATAGAATTTTAAAAAAATAATTGTATTAGGCAAAATTTCGGGTCTTTTAAAAAAAAAACTTAAAAGTCAAATATCTTGGAAATAGATAGGTAAGGATTAGTATTTCATAGTAAAATCAGGAATAAGGGCAACTGCAACCCCCTAAAGTATCTAGGTCGACTTAACCAGTAAAAGGCCTAAAAGTCAAGTGCAAGGCATACCTAAGTACCTTGTACGTAGTAAGTACCTATAGAATTAATACATTTTCATTTTTGTATTTTCAGATGTACTTGTCCGGGGCTTTTCCTGGCCAGCATGACAGACACTGTTCGGTGTTCATGTGTGTGCGACTGGCCTGACGCGAGCCGCCGTCGGGACTGCCAGTCATTGGCAAAGGGGAAGGAGCACTTCGGTCTCCGGGACCGTGTCTGCGTGCAAGTTGGTAACTGCACTCCTCCTTCTTGTGAATACGGAGTGTACGACAGAGCGCTTGGCAGGTGCCCGTTGCGAAAGTACAGAAGAGTCAGATACCATAGAGGAGGGAGATATCATGAGAAAACTTATACAGTGTGAATTAATTGACAGTGAGGAATTCCTGTGTTAGACAAGCAGTTAAGGGTTTTCGAATGAGTGAGGTATTTAAGAGAATGTGATTTGTTGTAATCGTTATAAACCAACGTTTTGGAATTATGTACTGAATTCGCCATAGTTTAATTACTTAAAATATTATACTGATTCACTGTTAAGTACAATAAACAAATGTTACACGTATAAGTCTTACAGCAGTCTTTGTAAAAATATATAACTTGAAGAAGTCAATTCCGAAATAGGTATTTATGGTTTTAACTCTTCGATATTATACCATACATTTTTTCAAATAAAAAACCCAAATGACTACACACAAATAAACTGTACAAAAATCACAGGAATCCACAGTTTTGCTATCAGATACCTCACTCAGTGTGACTTTTAGGTGTAATGCTATTAAAATGCTTTTAAAATAGCATGAAATGTCAAACTTTTGATAAAGATTTTGCATGCACGTTACTTAATATAAACTACTATCGAAGTGTCACGTTTAGATGGGTTTTTCGTTTAGTACATCTTATCGAATTTTTAGCTCCCGCTCGTGTTAGAGTATTCTCCTTTTTTTTTCCGTGCGTAAATCCCCTCGGATACCACCTATCGGAGGCATGTCGGACTTGAACCGACTAAAACCACACGCCGTCTCGGGTACTAATGGCCGCGGAACCAGGTATACCCTAGAAAGGAAGTCCCTATTGTCCCGACATAGAGAGTATTCTCCCTAACTGAAACCAATGTAAACCTTCTTCGTTAAGGCAACGTGTTTTACTGCTACTGAAAAAGATCACACACCACAGGGTTAATACCAATAGCCATTTATTAAGTTACACATTATCTTTTTCCAACTTAGTACAAGTAGAATGTGTATAAATATTATAGACTAGACAACTTCGTCTGCGTCTCTCAATAGAAATAAATTTTCTCCGTTTTTGAAACATTCTTCATTGGTGCTCCGCTCCTATTGGTCTTAGCGTGATGATATATAGCCTATAGCCTTCCTCGATAAATGGGCTATCTAACACTGAAAGAATTTTTCAAATCGGACCAGTAGTTCCTGAGATTAGCGCGTTCAAACAAACAAACAAACAAACTCTTCAGCTTTATAATATTAGTATAGATTCTGCTATTTTTTAAATATCGCAGAAGAAATTAATTGAAATAATTGTAAAGTGTTTGAATTGTCATGTACCCTTTCTCCATCTCTCAAAGCATGAAATATTATATTTGACGACCGGATGGCGTGGTGGTTTGTGTAACGGACTGTTATTCCAAAGGTCGCGGGTTCGATTCCCGCTCAAGTCAAACGTTTGTGTGCATGAACATTTAATGTTTGATTTGGTCTGGGTGTTTCTATGTATTTACAAAAAAAAAAGTATATATGTATTTATATCAGTTATCTAGTCCCCATAGTACAAGGTCTGCTTAGTTTGGGACTAGATGGCGTTGTGTGAATGTGGTAGATTATTATTATTATTATTCTTAAAGTTATACTCAAGATTGCTTCCTACCAATAACCATGTACATCAGCAACGCGACCTCATCATTTCGTTCATGTTATTTGTATTCCAGCATTTGTGTAATTAATTATTTAAATGATACAGCAAAATTTACATTAATATAATAATTTAAAATTCATCATGTGCCATATTGTGTCAATATTAACTGACAATGCAAATACTCTTAAATTTCAATAGACTTATTATTTATTATGAACATTTTCGAATTGCTGCCCGTACATCCTAAAGGATCTAGTTAAATTTAAAACGTCTAGCCAACATTGATATGTATTTAAGAATTACTATAACCCGGCAATCTCGTGCACGACCGTCCCGCGGGGTGACAGGCGCGTCATTCTAGCACACGGCTACACAAGTTTCCCTTCCCCGCTACACCACCCGCTACCCGCTGACATCTTGAGTACCTCGTCCCCGCCACCGTCTGTCACCCCTCAGGACGGTCGCACACGACGTTGATGAACTATAAATATTTCAATTCCTTAATTTGCTACTACGAAAATACATGCAATAATAATAAGAAAACATAACTTGGTACCAAGAATTGACTAAACATAGAAAAAATAAACAAAAAGAGATCATATCCTGTTGTCAGCTATATACTATTAAGTTGGCAAACAATCACACAGCCTGGACTTTCATCCATACTGAGTCTACAAACGTTTTGCAACATAAGGGTTGGCAGTGCGTTAGTGACCACCCTTTGGGAATGACAACTGGTCACAAATACATGGCTTTCCATATACTATAACATCTTAAAACATTCATCAATCATTTTAGGCCGTTTACTACCGGAGCCATACGAGATTTTTATTAAAACGCATAATATTCTGTAGGTATAGGTTATGTAAAGATAATTACTGTATTGAGATCAAATATTTGTAAGATATTTTTTTTAAGTTGTAAATAAATATAAATCCAAAAGTAATAAATTGTTCTTTTATTGAAAAGCAGTTTGACTGGTGGATTTTATGCGTACCCTCATCATAATGAGTCATCATGATGATTAAATTTCACTATTAAATTATAATAAATTTCAAAAATAATTGTATGGGTATCTTTTTTAGCAATAAAAATTACAAATAAAAATATTTTGTCCATTTTGGTGTCACGTGCATATTCCCTATTATTCATTTGGATGACAGTTGACTTACTATTTTCATTTTAAAATTGACTAAGCTTGAAACTATCAATATGTTTTTTCTGCCCTATGACATCCTATTTAATTGTTTGTATTGACCTAATATTTTTTTTTTTTACATTGACATAAATATTTTGATTTTATTTAAAGTTTTTGCATGCCACTATTCTGGTAAAAAATATTTGTATCTTCTACTACCCATTGTAACACCATTTGTCACAATATTTTTGCAAATAAATATGATTATGATTATGAATAAATTTTTATCAGATATAAGATGTGACACGGCTAGCCGTACTTATTAACTCCAATGCTAAATATACTTACCCGGAAGTGAAACATGAAACATCTACGTTAAGAAAGTTTTCGATATTTAATTTTCCACGACCTTCCGTTAATTTTAAGAGCATCTGTTCATATAGATTCTGTGTCTGCGACACTCACGATGCTTGCGAATACAGCATGATCTAAAAATTCCAATTTCGATTGTTTTTTTAATAGTATAGGGGGCTAACGAACAGATTGGTCACCTGATGATAAGTGGACACCTGCAAAGTCAAGAGTCATAAGTGCATTTATGTCCTTTAAGCTTCCGACCTAAAATCAAGAGAAGATTTGGGCTAGTTGGGCTCGGAAAACTTTACTCACCCGGTGAAAAGCAAAAAAAAATGTCTTTGCTTATGATCGTATTAAACTCGTAGATGCTCTAAAACCTCTACTTTTTAATAGATATCGGCAAGATTCCATAATCTGACAGCCTGCACTGCCTTGCCATAGAATATGGTATTGTGGTTTGGTACCATTAGCTCCAAAGATTCCGACGACCTCAAGGATCTTAGATGTGTGATCTGAGGAACACAAAACGTTCCTTTAAGTAAGGTGGGGTAGATGAATTGAATAAGATACTAAAAAGTATATAAAGAATATGTGTATTTCGACAAACTTAAATTGAGTGCCACTTGAGCAATTTACGAAATTCAGTCACATGATCATATTTGCGTAAACCAAAAATTACTCTAATACAGAAATTTTGAAGGCGCTTAAGTTTATCAAGTTGCTCCTCAGTGATGTCGAGATAGCTGACAATAGCGTAATCGAGTATAGGAAGAATCAGGGATTCAGACTATTGGTAGAGTTGCTAATTCTTCGTAATGAGCCCGTAAGTACTATGTACGTACTGTTAAGTATTATTAAAGAAATCAAAATGCTTAGGTTCTTAACACAACTACTAAACGAGAGTACAACGTCATTGAATTTGATATCATGTAATTTAGACCAGTTTATTTTAGAGTACATCGTGGGACAACAATGACTTTGGCTTTTGATAGATTAACAACTTAGTCCATACTAGCTGCTCCGTTTACACACTCGCGCCAAATCCAAGTTCATAAAAAAGAAAGCTTCATACTATTTGTTTAATGGAGCTTGCGTATAAATTTGAAGATCATCTGCGTAATAGTGGTAGAATGAGAGTAAGGATTTGAAATAGTTTTAATAAAAATGATTAAAAGCAAGATTTTTATTAATTGCACCATGAGGAAAATGATTCCTCAACGCGCTGCCTTCGCCCTAACAGGTAACTTAGAAACCAGTCAATCACCGTTGGAGATATGTTAATAGTGTGTAAAATGCTTAGTAAGATGTCGGAGTCTACCGTATTAAACGCATTGTTGAAATCGAGTAGGGAGAGTACTTTAAGTTTACCGTGCTCCATACTCAGCCTGATATTATCAGTGATATTGATCAGTGCGCTTACCGTGCTGTGGCTAGTACGGAAGTAAGCAACTGAACTGATTATTACAGCTCTTTAAATAAATGAAGATCGTTTGGGTGTTTGTAATATCCTTTCGGTACCCATTCATGGCATTGTTTATCTATAAAAATAAATAAAATTGGAGTGCCTGTTTGTAACATTAAAATAACCGCTTTTACTAAATGCATATGTATGTTTACACGGTACATATGCCAAAATAACATTTTTTACAATTTTTGTCTGTCTGTCTGTTTGTTTGTTCCGGGTAATCTCTGGAACGGCTGGACCGATTTCGACTGGATTTTCACTGGCAGATACCTGATGACATAAGGAGTAACTTAGGCTACTTTTTTTAGACTAGCTTCGCTAGCGTTGCCCGCGGTTATAACAACAAACGCGGGTAACATCGCGGGTCCCAGCTAGTCTTAAATAAAAGGCAAGTGTACTCGACTGCGTGCATTGCAAGACTAAAAACAAACTTACACTTACCTACAACTTATACTCGTATATATAACAATTTACTGTATATTCGTGAGTACCCAATTCAGGTCTCAAAAAATCCTTGCTTAATTTATTTCGTCAAATATCTCTCAATATTGCTTAAAATTATTTAACCAGGTAGGAAGGTTTACGTTTCGTGCTCTTTATGCAAAGATAAGAGCTATTAAAAGCCTCTATTTCTCTAGCCTTCTATTTCTATACAAAAAATAATACAATGTGGCTGTGGCTAGTACGGAAGTAAGATTGATAGAGATTTAAAAGCTGATTTTGCATCAGGTAAGAAGAAAGGACAATAAGGGAATTAGACGATATTTTCTTAGGTAGGGGAATTATCTGTCAGGCCTGGGGGTGACAGGTGAGGCCATCTGTCACCCTAGCAGAAGCAGGCCGGGGTGGCGGCGAGCGCGTTGCGAAGCGCGCTAGCTTCCAGGGAGCAGAGGGAACATGGGGTCCCACACGGGGGGGTGGTCTACTCGTCTGTAGATAGCCCGAGGTATGTCGGGGCACCAGGGCCTTCGTTTCTAGGGTATACCTGGTTCCCCGGCTATTAGTACCCAAGACGGCGTGCGGTTTTAGTTGGTTTGTGTCCGACATGCCACCGATATCCGGTGGTATCCGAGGGAATTTCCGCACGGAAAAAAAAGGGGAATTATCTGTGCCTCTTTCCAGGTATCGGGGAATACACTATTAGTGAGGGAGTGATTTAAAATGTGGCAAAAGATCGAAAGGATTTCATAGACAATAGGTTGAATCATATTACGACTCATGCAGTCACTTCCGACAGCATTGGAAGTTATGGACAGGATACACTTCTTAACATCACAAGCAGTAATTTGATGAAAAAAGAACGGGAAGAAGTCAGGAGTTGGAAGTGGCGAAAGATATTGTAAGGTATTAGCTTTAGAAGTCTTACTATAATTAGACGATAAAGAAAAATCTGCATTTAACGAATCAATATTTTTGAAGTGAAAACTTCTTTAGCGGCGTTGTACACTTTTTTTGTAATGGGTAAAAAATGTTAAACTCGCGTCAGGACACGTGACCTGATCTAAAATTCGTACGACGGATGGAGAGTAGACAGCCGGCGCGGAGTAGGAGAGGAAGTATCCCCCTCTCTTTCTACAGCGCGGCGAAAATGTATGCCTGCGCCTGCTGTTTCGTTTAGGCGGCGCAAGGGCGCTTGCGCGAATGTTCGTGTGTGTTTATGTTACAGCGTGCCATACGCGTCCATGGCTGGTGACAGCGTCTCGATAAATTGTCATGTTTGTGTACGATAGCGCAATAAATAAATATTGTATTCTACCACATAAATGATAGTACTTTACTGATAATTAAAGCAATTCGTGCAAAATTATTCCCTAGCCATTCCACAATATCAAAAATGCACAACGTTAACATTCAAGTTTTCACTTCTGACGGCACTCCCAGAGTGCAACCCGTCGTTTTTTTGTATAAGGAACAGTATTTAAATGTGACTTTCCATCTCCAAGGGTTCTAAGATATATAGAATAAACACAAATATTCATACACATTATTGTTTTAAACGAAATTCACGCGTACTCTAATTACAAATATTCACCGCATTCACATATAGACAACATAATAATCATAAAAAAAAACGACGGGTTGCACTCCGGGAGTGCCGGCAGAAGTGAAAACTTGAATATTAACGTTGTGCATTTTTGATATTTTAGAATGGTTACCCCTATTTCATTTTAAGATGCTGCAGGTGCAGCCTCCAATGGAATTACAATTTTCCTTATGCCAATGTTTGTTCAGATGTCATGACGTACCACCGAATTGCGTGTTAATGACTTATTAGCACAAATGTTCATTTAATATAAATAGCTGTTAAACAATTGTCGAGGCACAGAATACATTGAGCTATAGAAACAGAATTGTTTTGGCAATTGTATCTGAATCATGAAGTCTGCTATCGTTTTGGTGGTACTAATCGTGAGTATATTTCTTATTTGTATCTAGTTCTATTCAAACTTTCTTTTAGTATAGACATTAATTTCTACTGAGTCTCGCCTTTTTGTCATCTTCAAAATTTAAAACATTAACCTCAAAAATGATTCAATATAGAAATATTTGTGTTCTTGAATATTCTTTCATGAGAATTTCTCGTTCAAACCTATCGTTTTGTATTGTTTAACGTCTTTCTATGAGAAAGAGAAATTTCTTTTTTGAAGTAAATCTTCTTTTTGAAGTAAGTCTTTAGGCTCGTTTGGCATTTTGGAACAACAAACAAAATAATGTAATTTTTTAGATGGGAAAAACCATCGCCGCCGGCAGTTACCGTTACCGACACCTCTGTATATAAGTATCTACATACATATATTGGCCCTGTTTATACAGGAGTTGAGTTTGGGTTGAAATACATTGAAAATATGACTATATATAATATAAACATAGATACCAAATAGATATATATTCATGTCGGAACTTTACGGATAGAAAATAAAACAAAAGAAACTCCTGTTATAATCATTTTTTTTAAATTTTTAAGTTTTCACTGTTGTCGGCACCGCCGGCTTGTTTTTTTTCTGATTTCTAGGTATTTCATCACATAGGAAAGAATTCCAATGTGATGAAAAAATTGACAACGAATTTTTTACAACACACACAGACACATGGCCTTTTTTGTTTCTTGTTAATAATACAGTGTGCATATTGCGTAGTTAGTAGTAAACCTTAAAAAGGCTTTATGTTCAGATATTTAAACACAATTGCTCTACACGAATAATTACCTAATTGCTAAGTAGGTATGATTTTCAAAACGTTGTCACCTTTTTAAAATGTATAATCTACGTCATGACATAATTTAATTAAAGTACTTAACTCTGGAGTAACATATAAATAATAACAATAACATTGTGCCACATTCACACAACGCCATCTAGCCCCAAACTAAGCAAAGCTTTTACTATGGGTACTAGACAACAGATATAAATACATATCATCATCATCATCAACAGCCTTTAATAGTCCACTGCTGGACGTAGGCCTCTCCTTAGAAGGGAGGTTTTGGCCTACTATACCACGCTGGCCAGACGGGTTGGTAAAGGGTTTGTGTCAAGTTTTCCTTCTCTCTGCAGTGCTCTTGCCCTGCGTGGTTTGCTCCCTTAGTCGCCTCTTACGACACCCATGGGATGAATAGGGTTGCTGACACTCTGTATTCTTAAATACATATATACTGATATATTCCTGTTGTATTTTTTTTCTGAAATAGAAAATAATGCAAATTTTGCTTCGAAGACTGTTAAATAATTAACAGGTTTAATCAAATATCAATGTTTATATCGAAACGAGCGAGCGTTTAAGTTACTCAAAGTAATTCAATCAAAATCTAGTTTGTCTGCACTGGTCAGTTTTTGTGTTTTCTTCTTTCTATTTATATATATTATACCATGGCGTACTAAATCAAAAACCCTTGAAGGTAAAAATCAAAGTGCTTAACCAACTTTTGAACGCGTGTCTCGTCACATTCTGTGTTCATTACATTTATTAGTATTCAGTGGTAGCCACCACAATTCACAAACCTTATATTTTCAGGCGGCCGCGTCTTTGGCGGATGCTTACATTAACAACTCTAAACGTATGTATAAATTTACTTATTGATAAAATTCAAATACATAATAATATTTGTTTTCTATTTAGACAAGATTAATATACTGGATAATGTAGATATAATATAATTCAGTTTTGAATATCCTTATTTTAACCGACTATTAGAAAAGGTTTTGTTTATGTTTGTTACCTCAAATACTGTGAATTTATGAATCGATTTGGAACGCCTTCTTTTATTTGTAAGGGTAAAAAAAAACACCCATATAAGTGGAAAATTGAGGAATTAATACAAGTTACTACAATTTAGAATGATGGCTTATTGGAGGTGGTGATACTGTTATAATAGTTAATTATACATGTTATGTACTACATTTTATTACGCAGGTATTGTTTCTGTATCGGATGAGATCGCTGTGTTTCTTAATGCGAAATATGACCATTAATCAAGAAGATTCTGTCAATTTATAAAAAATATTTCTTTAAATATTATATCACTATTCATACTTTCGTCTTTTCGCGTTAAGAAAATAGTGACTCATCGACCAATCCCTGCCAACCATATGGTAGCTTGTGTGTACTGAAAAGGTGTAGAGATGATAGGAGCAGATGGACATTGATGGTAAGAAGCTACCGCGGCAACACCAGCATTGTCAGATGTTACATATATTGTCTACAATCGATGTGTTTTTAATCTGGGTGGGTGTTTTTTTATGTTTCTTACTTCAGATTTAATTCAATTATGAACCGATATGAATTTTTTTTTATTCTCCTTTCGTCTCATTAATATTTTTAGGAAAAAACACACATACAGGAGTTAAATTTTGTGCGGTGTGTCGCATTTAAGTCTGTATTGCTTTAATAAATATTATTTGTGTTTGTTCCTACAACAATAGAAGTTTGAAGCAATTCTATTTATTTCGGCGTGATTTTGTTTTGTTTTCCCTGGACAGGCGTCGCGCGAGGCAACACATTGTCCCTTTAAAGTTCGTTCAAGTTTTAGGCCGTTCGAGTGAGCAGGAACTGAATGCCGCTAGTTCCATTTTCAGAGTTGTCATCTTATTGTATTGTAGTTGGTTTGGTACCTTTAAGACGAAGGTCTCTGCATCAATCATCAGCCTATCGCCGTCCACTGCTGAACAAAGGCCTCCCCAAAGAACTGCAAACCATCCCGGTCTTGGGCAGTCCGCATCCACACGCTGTCAGCAACTTTCTCCAAGTTGTTGGTTCATCACACCGCGTGGTGCTCTACACTACTTTTCTCTAACCGCGGCCTACACTCTAGCACATTTTCAGCTCCAGGGATCATCAGCTTCTCTTTCAGCTCTATGTATGGTGGTTTTCAAAACATTAATTGAGTAGCTACGTTGTGTCTGGCTGCAGCAAGATGTAAACTCTCTCTTTTTAATTCTTGGATAAAGCTATAGTTGCATCAGGTGCATGTGCTGAGTCAAGTCACTCATTGGTCTGTACTTGGATATGTTATTTAAATGTTGAACATGCTGCCTGGCTGAGTCTAATTACTGATCAAGGCTGTAACTGGTGACTGTCTGACTGAAAGTCACCAGTAGTGGTGTCATGTTGTATGGTTTTTAAAGGAGATCAGAGAAGTCACAAGGCCATATGGCTAAATAAAGCAAAAACTACTGGAACTACAAATTACCGTGCTCACCACACAATATTTGTCATAAATAGGAAACGAATCTACGATTTAACAGCTAGCAGTCACTAGTCGCTAACCACTAGGCGAAACTACGAATTATTTTCTTTATATAAAAGAATAATCACAATAGTAGTTACAGAAACTAGTGGGTCACGTATTACTGGTATACTCTGTAGTCCTCCATACTGGCGATGGAATTACTCGAGTAGCAGCATTATCTGTTACGCCTTCTTTTATGCTGTATATTAAAACGTCACTAAAATTTATAAGCTTTTCTGGAAGATAGTAAAACGTTTAGTTGGGACTATTAGACAACATGTTTAACAAATTCAAATACCAGTACAACAAGCTACACACATCCAGTAGATATGACTTCTGTCATAGCACGTACGTCTTAATAAAAACTACGAACAAAAAATTTCAAAAGGGTTTTTTCCATTAGGTAATGGAAACTGATAGGAATTAAAACAGCGTTTTTACTTAAATGTGGAACAAAGTCTCGAGTACGGTATTTTCGAACCGATACAACCCTAAAGCCTCCAAGAAAGTAGCGTACTCTTACTTCAAAGGCCGGCAAAGGACTCTCGACTCTTCAGTTACAGATGTTCGTGGCTCGTGGCAATAACTGAGTACTACTTACTTACACTTATCATCAGGTGAATCACTTTCTAGTTTCCAGTAAACATAAAGTAACATCACGTTGTTTGCCGGTTCAAAAGTTAATTGTCTCTGTTGATGATGCAGTGAACTGTCATTTAAATGTTCTATGTAATTTGATTTATATCCGCTGGGTAGCATTGGCACCATGATTTCTAAACGATTATAGGTATTTTGAGCTAAGTTTTTTGTTTGAGAAGCGACTAGATCAAGGATTGGAATCATAACAATCCCGATCGAAGGTTTTATGATTCTTAATTTAAATCGCTTCACAGATAAGTCATGAGTAAAAGTTATCTTCAGTGAAGTGGACTGGCGAACGGTGAAAATCAATTCAGTAAATGGATTTAACTTCGAATATTTAATCAGATAAAATTATGTAACTTATAATATATGTAATTCGAATACTTTTGCTTTACAGAAACATTGTCCAGACAACGTCGTCTAATTTCTATTCCGAAGTTAAATATCATAGGCAGAACTACACCAAGGCCCGTCATAGCCGCACCACCATCTTCGGTTGTAGAAATAGTATCACCCATTTTACCAAACAATCCCAATGGCCCAAGCGATGTAGCCTTAGATGATCCACTTCAATGTGAATACGAGGAAGCTGAGTCACCAGCAGAATCACCAGCACCATCACCATCACCAGCACCAGCACCATCACCAGCACCAGCACCAGCACCAGCACCATCACCAGCACCAGCACCAGCACCAGCACCAGCACCATCACCAGCACCATCACCAGCACCAGCACCAGCACCAGCACCAGCACCAGCACCCTCACCAGCACCAGCACCAACACAACAGAAACCAAACAGGCCAGGGTTTGGGATTAACTTAGGCTTTGGTCCAATTGGGGTAGGGTTGGGAATAGGCCTTGGGAAATAAAGACAACCTTGGCAAGATTCACCATTTAACACTCTCCGCATATAATATAGATTTGTTAAAGCATTAACTAAAGCTGTGTTTTTGATACGTAATTGTATAAATAAGATCTGGCATGCTATACGTAAAAAGTAAGTTTTTTATCAAATAACTACTTAGAATTTCGAACTCTAACACCTGGACCTCCTGCCTCTTAAACTTCATATAACTGTTACGAACAGTAAATCAGCGTCGTAAGGCACCTCCACTGCTTGAATCTATTAGTAAAGTTCTAGATATCGAAGATTCACATGGAAGGGTCACAGGGTCAAGAAAGTCCAGTCCAGCTTATGTACCTTCTTAGCTGTTTAGTACAATGGACAAAAAGGACTTTTGGCAGCTAAAACTTCAGAAATGTAAGGTAAGTGGAAGCGTAACTATAGGAACTATTGACTATTTGATTATAAATTATGTAGAAAAATTAGAGAGTAGTTATCTTCGTTTAGACATGTCTTTCGGGGATACTTGAAAAGTATTGTAACTGGTGAGGTCTACTCGAGGGATAAGCGAATTTTCGGACTAAAAAAGAATTTAAAAATACATTCAGAGGATTCAGGGTTCGTAGAAGATTTCGTAGTATGTACCTATATTAAATTTCAGATATCATTATACTTCTCTAGGTGTGACGCAGATGCCACGTGGCTTAACGATTGACATAGTTTGTTCATAATAATCGACAGGCGACACGTTTATGTATATACTTACAAGCGTTGCCGTTTCAACGTTCTATAAAAATATAAAAATTCATTATAGTTTTAGAAAATCCAAGTTGATAAAAACCATCTTAAATTAAATAAAAAACCTTTGTAAAAACCACATTTTAAATGTCAAACTTAATAGTTTTGAAGTAAATACACACATTTGCCTTTTTCCCTTCGAGACAAGTAGAAATAACCCGCCATTAGCTTTTGACTTCCATACTTCAACACAGCACCAATTAGCAGTTCTACAATCAAGTATGGAGTTAAAGTTCATCATTTGAATACTTTTCAGACTTCGAGCAAGCAATTGGAGGTGACTTAAACTTGAAGATGTTGATGGTAGAAGATGGCTCACCTAAGGGTAAATGTTACTGTTCATGCAGCCTGAACAATCAACCCGTCTTCATGGAAATAGATCCCAGCACTTTGCCCGGTAATGATATGATGACAGTCGTATAGAGGAAGAAGGAACGTTCCATTAACGTGTCAATGAGCATGGCTTCAAGTATATACGTTAAAAAATAAATGTTATCTATACCATGTCTTGAGTTTATTTTTAGATATACTACCTGTTGACGCTAATGTATGGTCGCGGTCATAAGTCCAGTTCCATTCTTACGACCTTCGATTAATGTATATCACACACACACACACATGCTACATGCTTGAAAATATAGGAATTCGAGGCTTACCACTCACTTTGCTTAGAAATTACTAAACTACTATCCCATACCTAATAAAGTATCATGCGTCAAGTATATTAACAAGTGTTATAATTGACGATAGGTTAAACTGTTATAGTCATCTGGAACAGGTTTTAACTAGATTGAGAAAATGAATGTGGATTTTAAAGCTTTACGGCATATTGCGACAGAGTTTGTATTTAATAGAATATATATGGCACTGGTTGAATCTGTAATAGCATACTGTATTCTGGTTTGGGGCGGTGCTGCCAAAACAAGATTTATTGAGTTAGAAAGAACCCAACGCTGATTTAAGATATGTATAATTTGCCCAACCAACCCAACTACTACGCTCTACTCAAGGGCTAACGTCCTGACAATAAGAAAACTTTATGTAATGAAATCCACACTCAAAACACATAAAACATTACCTTGTAACCCCAAAGATTTTGTAACTACAACCAGGCAATCTCGTGCGCGACCATCCCGCGGGGTGACAGACAGTGGCGGGGGCGAGGTAGCGTGTCATTCTAGCACACGGCTACACACGATTCCCTTCCCCGCTACACCACCCGCTACCCACTGACATCTTGAGTACCTCGTCCCCGCCACCGTCTGTCACCCCGCAGGACGGTCGCACACGACGTTGATGGACTATAGACGAAGTTACGCTGTTGTGAAAGTTAATGGCTGCAAATCTATTTTTGTTAAGAGACAGCTCAGTGTGCAGGCAGCTCATTTGTACAAACAAAATCTTAAATACTCGTATATACCAAATGAAATTAAAAAATGTAAAAGAGACATTGATGGAATGGCTTATAACCTTAGATTCTGGAACCAGTGGTGTTCAGTGTGCCTCAGGGTAGCGTCCTTGGCCCAACCCTGTTTTTAATATTTCTGAACGATCTGTGTAAACTTGTGCTTACAAAGTGCAAGATTATTACTTACGCTGACGACACTGTTCTCCTGGTACACGGTGATACCTGGACAGAAACAACTCGGTACGCTCAAGCAGCTATGTGTACTATTACCACCAAAAATATCTCAACCTTAAATGTGGAGAAGACCAACTTTGTTACTTTCGCGCCAAAGTGTACCTCATTGTCTACTTCTATAATTTTGACGGCTCATAGTGAGTTATGTGCCCAAAATTTAAGTTGTTCTTGCCTGCAGATTACTAATGTAACCAAAGTAAGCCACCTTTCCTGGAAAGAGCACTTAAAAATTACTACCATCAGAATTAGAAAGCTGATGTTTGTCTTTAAAAATCTAAGAACAACCCTTGACCTCCATACATTAAAAATGGTATATTACGCTCTTGCTCAGTCTGTTCTATCGTATTGTATAAGCGCCTGGGGTGGTACTGGTAAAAATAAGCTCCTTGCTCTGGAAAGAGCTCAGAGAGGAGTACTAAAGGTTATGACATTTAAACCTATCCGCTATTCCACCGTCGACTTACATATAGTCAATTGAATATCCTTACGGTAAGAAAATTGTACTTATTAAATATGATCTTACGCAAACACAGGGAATTACAATATAAGTTGAATCCTAATAGAAGAAGGAATGACAAAGTATGTGATGTGGAATTCTGTAGATTGGAGCTGTCGAAAAGGCACTATTATTATTTGGCTCCCGTATTATATAACAAGGTGAATAAGGTGTTGCGTATCTACCCTTGTATATTTCGTGAATGTAAACATAAAGTAACGCAGTGGTTGCTTGCCCTAAATTATAATGATACCGAACGTCTCCTGACACGACCTCAATGAGAAATTCGATCAATCTTTAATTGATGAGTTTTGGAAACACAGGCCCAAAGACACACACATGTACACATACATATGCACACACATAACACACACATATGCACACACACAAACGCACACATGCACACACACACACACAAATATGCACACACATATGCACACACACAAACGCACACATACACACACACACGCGCTCACAAACACACACACACACTAACAATTTTACGTATTCTGACCCATACTTTTTACAACATTGTTAATTTTTTTTTTTTTTTTGTTTTATACCACATTCACACAACGCCATCTAGTCCCAAACTAAGCAGAGCTTGTACTATGGGTACTAGACAACTGATATAAATACATATATACTTTTTTTTTTGTAAATACATACTTATTATACATAGAAACACCCAGACCAAATCAAACATTAAATGTTCATGCACACAAATGTTTGACTTGAGCGGGAATCGAACCCGCGACCTTTGGAATAGCAGTCCTTTACACAAACCACTACGCCATCCATTGTTAAATTAATTTCTAACTTTGATTTGGTTTATATTCAGCAAGCATGATGAAACTTGAAACCTGTAACTTATCTTCCGGAGGTGGGCGTTAATGGCTGCAACACAGTTATGAACTATAGCAGTCGTTATCAACCATATTCTACTGTGCCATTTGTTACTTTTAGTTACAAAGAATAGAGTTTTTATGTTTATGTTTATTATTATGATAATGTTGAAAAGTTGTTGTTGTAATTGTAATGTGGATGTATTTTTTCATTCTATTTTTTTGGGTTTTTTATTCTTGTTTTTGTACAAGATGGAGTCCCCTATCACAAGTATTTAATACTTAAAATGAGACCCTCTGTTTAAAGAAAATGAATGTAAAGAACCAATAAAGATGCTTATTATTATTATAGTAACTAGGCGGTGTGGTTAACGTTGATGCAAGTTCAAAACTCAAGAAACGTCACAGTAATTGTTTTGAGAATTTATGGCAATTTTGTTATAATAAGTGAATATAATGAGTGAGAACAAACGAGCTTTGAAGAATACAAGTCAATGATAACATATTTTCAACTAGTAATCACTGAAATTTGAGGGTAGATTTGAAACAAAATGAGTTTACTGACTGTAACAAAAGGTCATAACGTTAGCTGGTGAAATTAGTTACGGGCATGTATGTCTTACAAGCAACGGATTTTAATACGGTTGTCACCAATAGAGAGAGTGATTCAAAACAAAGGTTTATATGTATAACACATGCACTAGAGACAATTCGAGAATTTTAAAGATTTGTCTTAAAAACATGTTTTTGGGGCTTAAAAAGGACACAAAGAACACCCAGACTCAGAACAACAATTTGTGTATCACACAAAGTATCGTTCCATGTGGGGTTTGAACCCACAACACTGAGCGTAGTAGTAAGCGTCGTGCCGACCGCTTAGAGTACAGTACATTATAGTTAAACCGCCGTAAGCTTGGCCCTCCTGATGGTTTGCGGGACGCGGGGCGGGTGATGCGCTCGGCTATACATGACACGATGTACTAACTCGATATCTTCAGATTTATTTGTTTGAGATTTAATCTACACACGATGTAATAAAAATCAAATTTATTTCCATGTATTATAATGTCAGTGTATTGTAAGTTTTTATGATTAATTGTAAAATTTAATACTGTAAAATAATTTTAATAAAATCACCTTATCTTCATCATGTAAATTATGTTCAGATACAATTTTAAAAATTAAGTAAAATAATAAATATTCTTTATTAGAACTTTGACAGTAGAACCTTTGTAAGCCGAACTTCAAGTTTTTAAATCTTTTTGTGACGCAGAGTCGGCAGATTATCCATGTTGCAAAATAATACCTTGTGTAGCAGTCTTAAGAAAAATAACACGTACAGCCATGCTTTCACGTCAGTCACTGCCGGCGGACAGCGACGCACTAGCTAATTGGTTGAATGCACCCCCGCCCCGCGTCCCCCAAACCATCAGGAGGGCCAAGCTTACGGCGGTTTAACTATAGTAGTATTATAGTTAGGGTTGCCAACCATAATGTTTTAAACAGTATAATACTGTTTTTTAATAAATTATACTTTTTACTGTTGAATCAAAATGCTAACACATTATGTGTTATTAGACGCTCACACAAATTTGTTTTTATTTAGTCAGAGGGCGCTCACTGCTCAGTGTAGCGCAGCCACAAACAAATCAATTTAAAAAATTAGAAGGAAATAATGTAACTATCTTAGATGTTTATAACATTATGACTGGTTTAAAGACTGAGCTAGTTTAAAACCAAAATGATAAGTATTTTGGCCATGAAACAAAAAAAGTATTAAATACTATTACAGAGTCTGTCCAAGAAGTTTATAATAGAACCATTAATAACTTCATACTTTTTATTGATAAGGCTAATTTGTATTTAGAGAAATGGTTCGATTTCAGTCAGACTAACTGGCTTTCTTTAATTAGCTGTTTGTCATTGAAGTCTTCTGTCACATTTGATCATTTTGAGAAAATTATAGATAATCTAAATTTGTATCAATATTGGTATGGATGATTTATATTCAGAATTAACAAATTTCAAAGTAATTTATGAAAAATTATCAGGTGACAAAGATTTTCTTGAAATGAGTACTGACCAAAAGTGGAGCCATTTATTAGTAAACACTTCAGAAGAATTTAAAAACATAACTAAAATTGTCTCATATCTACTTTCTGTTCCCGCCACCTCAGCATTTACTGAAAGACTTTTTTCAGTAATGAATGCTAAGTGGCGGGAGGATAGAAATAGAGCATCTATTAATTTAACAAAAAATTAGCTCCTCATTTATTTTAATTTCAGTTATGGTTGTGATGAGGCGTATGAAGTTTTTAAAAAAGATTGTAAATTAGTAAGTTGTGCGAAAAGTTCTAAAAAATATGTTTTTAAAACATAAATAAATAAAATACTGTTCATTTTTCTAAAATACTGTTTAATATTCTTCATAGACCTGAATATACTTTATTTCTTGTAAAAAAGTTGGCAACCCTAATTATAGTCCATCAACGTCGTGCGCGACCGTCCTGCGGGGTGACAGACGGTGGCGGGGACGAGGTACTCAAGATGTCAGCGGGTAGCGGGTGGTGTAGCGGGGAAGGGAAACGCTTCTCTTCGTGTGTAGCCGTGTGCTAGAATGACGCGCTACCTCGCCCCCGCCACTGTCTGTCACCCCGCGGGACGGTCGCGCACGAGATTACCGGGTTATAGTAGTATATACATTGCACCCGTACGAAGTCGGGGCGGATCGCTAGTTATCGTATAAATAATTAATCACTAATAAGTTTTAGTTATGTTCAACCGCCTATCTGACACCAACTATTGACTCCTTGGGAATGTAACCGTTTTCAGACGGAATTAAAGTAGAAGGCGAATTTCAATTTTTGAAGAGAAAACTTCGTTAGGCACATTGGGCATTTTTGAACATCAAACAAAAAAAAAATTTTTATGGTTTAACAAACACATTTTTTGAGATTATAGTAGTAGAAAACTTTAGTAGCGTTGGTAATTTTTTGAGATGGGAATAAACAATTGAAGTCGCGACACTGTTACCTTTACCGACACCTCTGTATATAAGTGTTCACTTCTGTAGAATTTAACTGTATTTTACACCAAAAACGGCAGTGGTTAAAGTTAACGCCACATTTAGTGAATGAAAGAAATATTTGCAGATTACCCAAACATTTCAGCACAGCAATCACATTCGCTGCCACTGCACCACCGAGCCAGTTTATTATAACCAATTTAATTTAAATATAAACAATATCATATCTCACACTGAGGTTGCATTTGAGAACTTTTATACTATTATTCCTGTGTGAACGACTAAACCTATGAACTCCTCACCATGCCTTCCTGAATAAATTTGAAAAGAAAATGTCAGAAAGATCGATAGTGAATTTATTCTCCCTTTAAAATTATTAAAGTCTTTAACACTATTAATGTTATAAACACAACCAACCTATCGGGCGATTCTGTATTAATTACTAAAACAATTATCATTCAAAGCAAATACCAATTATCATTTACATTCAATCAATCAATCAATTACAAATCAATTAAATCAATTAAAATTATACCTTTATTCAAATCTGATAGTACATCTGACCCAACTGACTTTAGAGCTACTTTGGTACCACCAGCATCCAGTTTTTTTTTTTTGAAAAAAATAATGTATGATGAACTACAAAGCTCTTTTAATAAAAATAATTTATTACACAATAGACAATTTGGTTTTACAAGGGGCGCTCCACAACTGATGAAAGTGTTGAGCTTGTAAAATACATATATTACCCGTTTGTTCCATGGAGTTTTAGGATAGTTTTTGTTTGAGGATTATCTAAAACTTTTGACTGGGTTATTTATGAAACGCTAGTCAGGGAATTACAGAACTATGGTATCAAAAATAAGGCACTGGAACTTCTTGCTTTATATCAAAGTAATAGGATTCAACAAATTGATATTAATGGTGAGCGGTCTTCGGGTTCTATAGTTGAAATGGGCATACCACAAGGTTCTATTCTGGGCCCATTTTTGTTTTTAGTATTTATTAACGACTTACCTCACCTTGTCAAGAGCAATCACAGGATTGTGTTGTTTGCACTTACTAATTTCACAGACGTAAACAGCGCCATTTTGAAAGTGGTTCATTGGTTTGACGTTAACTATTAGGTCCTTACATGTGAAATTAGCGTTTTGTCGTACTGACCACTTTGATCTGAAACTTGCTTGCTTGTACTTGGTGCTAACTCAACTATACCTCGTCTTTGTAAAGCAATAAATAGTTACTCTGCGGTCATAGATGTACACGCGGACTCGCTTGCCACATTCCGCGAAAGTATCACGAGTGTGTTGTAATGTGTATACTGTACGATTTGTTATCATTTATCAACCAATTACTGGTTGTAGCAAATTTTTGATAGGAACCCTAATGTGCAAATGATTATTTTTGGTTTTAAAGTAGCCTTAATCACTGTTTTGTTTGTCTTAATAACTGTATAACTTCAATTTATCAGCTGTAAAAAATTGTGCATGCTGTGCTTGACTGTAAAAGGCTATAATATTATGTAGCTTTGTAATGTAAAAGAAAATTATATTAGTATAAGTAGTTATTGGTAAGTCTAATAAATAAATAAAAATATCTCCTCTTTGATTTAGAATTCCAAATTCAAATTTATATATTCATTTAGCTGGTATATGTGAGTATTGAAAACAATCATCAACAGTCAGTCAACTCATTATTTTTTTCTTTGGCGTCGCTTATTACCGCACAATGGAAAACATGAAATATCGGTATATTTACGAGTACGAGTTCTACCGTGGCATCAGTGCTGCAGAAACAGCTCGAAGGATTAATGATGTGAACGGTGCTGGTGTCGCAAAAGAAAGCACGGTACGTTTTTGGTTTCAACGTTTTCGTCCTGAAAATTTCGACCTTCAGAACAAACCCCGTGGACGGCCGGAGACCAAAGTGGAAAATTAAGAGTTAAAGGCTATTGTGGAAGCGGATCCATCACAAAGCACTTCAAAGATAGATGCAGGGGTAAGTGATGAAACTATATTAATCCACTTAAAACCAATCGGGAACGTAAGAAAACTTGAACGATGGGTACCTCATGAATTGAGTGAATCGAACTTGCAAACACGCGTCGACTGCTGAGTTACTTTGCTCAACCGACACAATATTGAAGGGGTTTAAATCGAATCATTACTTGTGATGAAAAGTGGATACTGTACGATAATCGGAAGCACTCGTCGCAATGGCTGAACCCTGGAGACCCACCCAAATCCTGCCCTAAACGAAAATTGACTCAGAAAAAGTTACTTGTGAGTGTTTTGTGGACTAGCGCCGGTGTCGTTCACTACAGCTTTCTAAAATCTGGCCAAACGATTACGGCAGATATCTATTGTCAGCAACTACAAACCATGAAGGAAGAACTAGCTGCTAAACAACCGAGATTGGTCAATCGCTCTAGACCACTGCTGCTTCACGACAACGCAAGACTACACACTGCACAACAAACAACCACTAAGTTAGATGAGCTACAATTGAAATGTCTGCGATATCCACCGTACTCCTCGGACCCTGCTCCAACAAATTACCATTTTTTCCGGAATTTGGACAACTTCTTACAAGGAAAAAATTCAACTTCGATGCGGCAGTCCAAACCACCTTCAGAGAGTTTATTGATTCTCACCCCCATAGTTTTTTTAGTAAAGGGATCAATGAACTGCCTATGAGATGGCAAAAGTGCATAAACAACAACGGTGCATACTTTGATTAATTAAATATATTTTACAAAAAAAAAAATGACTTTATATTCCACCCGTACAGAACGCCAATTTCATATGTAAGGACCTAATATTTGCTTTTGAATGAATAAAAAACTAAGCGAAACCACTGTAATGTATAAGGATGTCGAGTTAGACCTTGTGGATACTACGGCATTTCTAGGAATGACACTAGATTCTAATAAATAATAAATAAATATTCGGAAAAATCCGAGAATTTACTAATATTCATAGCATAATGTCGTACGGTATTCTACTGTGGGGAAGTGCTGCTGACATTCAAACTATTTTTGTGCTGCAAAAGAGAGCGATTCGAGCAATTTATAATATAGGCAATTGTTTTTCAATGAGGCAGAAATTTAAAGAAATAAACATAATGACAGTGGCATGTCAACGGCCTGGCGAACCGGGAGAGTTCTGAGCATCTTTAGGTCCCGCTCCGGCCTCTCCTTCTCGAGTATAAGTTGCTTGCAGAAAAAGGTGGCGGAGGGAGTGCCTCCTACTATGAGGCAGGCTCCCTCAGGTTTGGAGAGGAAAACCCGTCAACATGAGTTTACACTCAGGACGGCATGAGGTGCTGGAAGGCGATCCACCCATGGAGCGTGTAACGGCTGGTAGCGAGAAATCGTCGTGTGTGATGAGCCTAGTTCTCACTGCAGTGGTGACAGGCGTAACTCAATTCATTCCTAGCGTTCGACTGCGGGTACTTCTCCCAGCAGACGTGCAGCAGACACGCTTACAAAGGACTTGCGACAGTCAGAAAGAAAGAGTCCCGTGCTGACACCGTGATCACTCGACGATGACCAGCTTGTGGCTAGGTGAGCGGCCTAACGCTACTCATTGCCACCTCTAAATTCCCTTCGCCTTCTGAAGGTGCTAGAGGCGCGTTATATTCTGGGCGTTCAGAGTTTCCACTCACACTAGTGCACCGTATAGTGACCGTGCACTAAATATGGTTGGACATCCTTAGTCTGTTACCGATTCATAGAATAATCTCCACTACAGCTGCAGTGCTAGAACTGCAGCTGTAGTGGAACTGGATTTTTGTACACAAACTCAATCTTCCTAGGTGCAAGCAAAGAAGTAGTGACAATTACGTAATATAAACCCTAGATGTCAACCTTAAACATCTCTATAGAATTAGGGAATTGTTTAAATTGTGTAAGTATGTGCATACTTACTGACACAGTTCTTTTTATGTAAGGCGTATTTTTGTTTGAAAAATAAATTGTTACCTCGCGCCCCTGAGCGAGTGACTACTTTGCCTTAAGGATAATCCGATAAACAAACAAACAAGATAAAAAGTATATATTTACAATATACATATATATATATATGCATTTATATCAGTTGTCTAGTAGCCTTTTTTTGTTTTTGTACGTGTGGAAATCCCCTCGGACCGTCACCCCGCCGGGGTTCTCTGTTCGGCGGGGCGATGTGTCGGACTCGAACCGACTAAAACCGCACGGTGTGCCCTCTTTGCGCTTCTATTTTAGGGGCGGTCCTGGTAGTTATCGCCTTCTGGACCCCTAGTTGTCTAGTAGCCATAGTACAAGCTCTGCTTAGTTTGGGCGTTGTGTGAATGTGGTAGAAAATTATTATTATTTATTAAGTTTATTAAACCATTAAAGATACATTTTGATAAGTGCTGTATCTCCTAAACTAGGTTGTTTTACCTGTATCTTAGGAGTCAGAGCCTTAATTAGAGGTACAATAGTTTTACAATAGAATTTATGATAATGAAATGTATTTGTAGACATACTTGTATTTGTCAGTGTGTGCGAGTGTGTGATGGATTAAGAATACGGAATGTCACTACCCCAATTCATCCCGTGGGTGTCGTAAGAGACGACTAAAGGCGCAAACAACGCAAAACACCAGCACTGCAAAAAGAAGGAAAACTTGACCAAACCCTATACCAACTACTGGACTGGGTGGACTAGTAAAGGCTGTTGATGATAATGATGATGAAGGAAGCAAACACTACAGGAAAAAAGTAGCTCTCCTACTTTAAGCGCTGCAAAGAACGAAAACTTGATACAAACCCTATACCAACTCGTCTGATCAGCGTGGTATAGTAGGCCAAAACCTCTTTCCTAAGGAGATGCCTATGTCCAGCAGTGGAATATTAGAGGCTGTTGATAACTCATCACACAGTACTATACCTTTTCTATATAATATAAAGATGCCCGTTAATATACCTACAAAATTAGTTTTTTTTAATGTCTTGGATTTAATCGGATTATCAAAAACGTTTATAAAGTAAAAATCAGAGTAAATCACATAGATAACACCAATTGACAGGTAGAATTAGCGAAAAAATCCTGAAAAATCCGGCAAATTCCTATTGTAGCGGATTTTTTTTGAAGAATAAACTATCAGTAATATATTGCAATAAATATTATAACAAAAATTCTCAGCTAAGTTCAGTAAGTTAAAATATGTCAAAAATGCTAAAAATCAGTTTTTCGCGTCCGTAGCGAAAACTAAAGCTCCTACGAAAATAAGTTGACTTGACTTGAGTGCAGCAGTTGACTTAGCCGCATTAAGGTTTTTTAGACGATCAGGTGATTGGCTGACATTTTTAGTACACCTATATTCTTTAATACGAATTTCAATGCATTATTAGCGTTTAACATGTTGTGATTGCTTGATTTAGAATCTGATATGTTTTCATTTTCAATCAAGAGGTACAAAATTATTTTCACATATAAGATGTAACAAAACTAGTCTATTTGCTGACTCCAACGATAAATACACTTGCCCGGAAGTAGAACATAAAACGTCTACAACCTTGAGGAAGCAATATTTAATTATAGACGGCCTTCCATTGACTTTAAGACCACCTGAACCTATAGATACTGTGTCTAGTGCAATCATGATGCTCGCGAATACAGCATGATGTAAATATTCGGGTTTTGATAATGTTTCTTTTTGTATAGAGGCGCAATCGAGCAGACGGGTCACCGCATGGTAAATGACTAGCGCCGCGCAGCCCGTGGACATCTGCAAGTCAAGAGCCAGAAGTAAGATGCCTCTGAGCTCCTCCTCAAATTCAGTTGGAGGAGGGGTTTGGGCTCGGGAAACCTCATTCTCTGGGTGAACAACAACAAAAGAAAGTCTTTGTTTCATCAACAACCTTTACTAGTCCACTGCTGGACATAGGCCACTCCTTAGAAAGGAGGGTTGGGCCTACTATGCCACGCTGGCCAGTCGGGTTAGTATAGGGTCTGTTTCACGTTTTCCTTCACGTTGCAGTTTAATTGTACCCTTAGTCGGCTCTTACGAACGAATAGGGGTAATGACATTCTGTATTCTTAATCCGTCACCACACGGACCACCGTCTTTGTTTATGATCGTATTAAACACGTAGATTCTCTAAAAGCTCTACCTTTTCATTCGATCTATAAAAACAAGAGTTATTGTTATTTCTTGTCTTTTGTATTGTTTAACCATACGTTATATGTAAGTAAATTACTTATATGAAATTTACTTAGTTCTTCAATCGCAATCTTGGTAATTGTTAGTAGTTCTTTGCAAATAATTAGGTTATGACATTTTCATTTAACTATTTTTTGTATGAAACGCAAGAAGGTCCGAAGAGTATTTTGTGATTACAAAAAGAGTAACTATACAACTAAATCATCGTATCGTAGGAAACATCACGCTTTAAAGTGCTCTAAAGCAAAGTGCGCTTTTTCTTCTCAAGAGTACAAACAAGAAATACATTTTGTTTTATGGTTCCCGTTGACTTCAGAGAAGAAAATGACTCCCGAGAAGTCATGGACGAAGTCGATAATTACGTGATGAACATGAACGCAGCTCTGCACAAAAGCTTGTATCCTATGCATTAAATAACTTAATTATATCGCATTCAAAGCAACAAATACTTTACAATTGTCGCCATAAGGATAGCTCCCAAGCTCAAATTTAAAGAAGTAGTTTAAAACCAGACTAATATCCTAACAGTCAATTATCTGTGACATATCTTGGAAGTCCGATAAACTGTGGAAACTTACTTCTTCCACATATCACACATTAACTTAAAGAAGTCACAAACGCGTTGCTGCCTTTTAGGAGTACGCTCTTTTCTTGAAGGTTTGAAGGTCGTATCGGTCCCGAAATGCCACAGACGATAACCCGTTCCACAGATTAGTTGTGCGGGGCAAAAAGTGTCTCGAAAAGCGCACAGTAGTGGAGCGCTAACTAAAAATAACCACACAGGTGATGAGGATGAAAATATGGCCGTGTGAAAAAGTTTTGATGGTATTAGATTGAACAATTCCTCGGAGCACTCTTCATAATAATAATATATGCGATAGAGAATGCAGCGTGAAACCACATCTCTACGCAACGCCAAAGATCGGAGGTGTTTGGGCAATCGACGATTCGAGTCGCTCTTCGTTGGATACGGTCCAGAGGGAGTTCAGCCTGTATTAGATATAGCGTTATGAGCCTTGGGCAACACGCACACACTCACACACATTGGGCCATCTATTTTTTATTTATATTAATTAAGTTTATTATAGTTTATTTTAACCTTACCCTCTATTTCATTTTAAGATGCTGTAACTGCAGCCTCCAATTAAATTTCAATTTTCCGTGTGCTAATATTTGTTCAGATGTGGTGACGTACCACCGCATTGCGAGGAAATGACTTATTAGCACAAGTTTGCGTTTAATATAAATAGCTGTTAATCGATTGTCGAGGTACAGAACACATTGGGCTATAGCAACAGTATTGTTTTGGCAATTGCATCTCAATCATGAAGTCTGCTATAGTTTTGGTGGTACTAATCGTAAGTATATTTTTATTTGTTTCTAATTGTTTTCAAACTTTCGTTCAGTAGAGATATTAATCTCTACTGATTCTTTCCTTTTTCTCATCTTAACATTTTATCACATAATTGTGTTATTCAATGGTCTTTCAAGCGAGTTTCTCTTTCAAACGTATTGTTTAACGTCTTCCTATGAACGTAGGAGAGAATTACAATGTGATATAATATATTTTTCTGTCATCCACCGTTATTATGATGATTTGTTTTACGATTTCTACGAGAGTATCAATAACATTCCTGATTCTAAAAAAATTCAAACAATTATTAAACATAGTTAAATTTCTAAAAGAAGCAGCAGAAAATCGATTGAATAGAAACTTCAGAGCAAAGAAATGTAGACGAAGTTTTCACTTTTAACAACGGGTAGTTGTAAGTTCTAACTATGGACTATCTTGGCCTTATTTTATTGTTCTCCACACTACAGTGTCCATATTGCGTAGTTGGTACTAAATATTGGACTTTATATTAAGATATTTAAACACAAGTGCTGTACACGAATAATTACTTAATTGCTAACTAGGTATTATTGTCAAAACGTTAACTTTTAAAATGCATAATTTACATCAGAACAATGACATAATTTAATTGAAGTACTTAACTATGGAGTAACATAATTATATACGCTTGTTGATTTTTCTTTTTATTTCTGAAATAGAAAATCATGGAAATGTTGCTTCGAAGACTAAGAGCGCTAATAATTAACAGGTTTATTCAAATTTTAAGGTTTATAGCAAAATTTAAGTTATTCAAAGTTATTCGATCAAAGTCAAATTAGTCTGAACTGTTTTTCTTCTTTCTTTTTTTATATACCGTGCGTAATAAATCAAAAGTCATGAAAGTAAAAAGCAAAGTGCTTAACCACCTTTTGAACGCGTGTCTCGTCACATTCTGTGTTCATTGCATTTATTAGTATTTAATGGTTCAATTTGATTGCACGGATGGCGTAGTGGTTTAAGCGGTCGCCACGCCGCTTCCTACTACGCCGAGTGTTGTGGGTTCAAACCCCACATGGGACGACACTTTGTGTGATCCACAAATTGTTGTTCTAAGTCTGGGTGTTCTTTTTGTCCGTTTCATGTATGTTTGTAAAGTCCCCCGCGACACAGGATTTATTCCTAATGCGGGTGTTGTCTTTAAGAAAAAAAAAAAAAAAATGGTAGCCACTACAATTCACAAACCTTATATTTTCAGGCGGCCGCGTCTTTGGCGGATGCTTTCATCGTCAACTCTAAAGGTATGTATAAATTCACTAATTGAAACATTTTCAGAAAAATACCACCCCTACCTTCAATTTACCATGATGGCTCATTGGGGGCGGTGATACTATTTTAAAATTTAATTAAAGTAAAGTTATGTAATTAAACTGATTAAATTTATCCAGTAATATAATAACATAAATGCGGTACAAGTTATAAAATAATCATAAACAAATAACATTCAACATACAAATTTTTACAAAAACTTATTGATGCTAAGGTTCGCGTTGTGGTTTTACTCGAAAGAGTAACAGCATAAATATATTACATTTCCACAACTAATAACAAAAGAAAACAAAAATAAAATCATAATATTTTTAATATTTCACACACATCCCACACACGGCGGTCTGATCCCAAACTAGGCAGAGTCTGTACTATAGTAACCAAACTGTTGATAAACATACTTATATATTTCTAAATGCATACATATTATAGATAAAGTATGGATTCTAAACGAATACAGATATGTATAAAATTTTATTAGTGCTGAGCAACCGTATTACTCGTATAATCCGTATTATAACTCAGATAAAATTATATAACTTTATATGTACTAATTCCAAAACTTTTGTTTCACAGAAACATTGTCCAGAAAACGTCGTAGAATTCTAGGACTCAGCATCCCGAACTTAATTGGCGTTGGTGTCACCTTAGGCAAAACTACACCCAGGCCCACTGTAGTCGCACCATCGCCTCAGATGTTACACTTCAACGAGAAGTCGAGGCACCATCACCGACACCGCAGCAAACAAACAACGAAAATACTTCGGGAAATACCAATCGGCTTGGGCTAGGGATTACCGCAGGCTTGGGGAGTTTATTGGGAATTGAGGCAGGCATCGGAATAAATCCCAACTCTAACAGACCTGTGATAGAGATTGGTGCAGGCATTGGGAAATAAAGACAACCTTGGCAAGATTAATAACAACACTCTCCGCATATAATATAATATAGATTTGTTAAAGCATTAACTAAAGCTGTGTTTTTGATACGTAATTGTATAAATAAGATCTGGCATGCTATACGTAAAAAGTAAGTTTTTTTATCAAATAACTACTTAGAATTTCGAACTCTAACACCTGGATCTTAAACTTCATATAACTGTTACGAACAGTAAATCAGCGTCGTAAGGCACCTCCACTGCTTGAATCTATTAGTGAAGTTCTAGATATCGAAAGTCTTATAGAGGAAGAAGGAACATTCCATTAACGCGTCAATGAGCATGGCTCCAAGTATATACGTTGAAAAATAAATGTTATCTATACTAAGTCTTGAGTTTATTTTAAGATCTGTTGACGCCAATGTACGCACAGTATATCGTTAGCGTCATTTTCCTACAAATTTCCCAATTTCATTTGTGGTCCCGGGAAGGTGTAATAATGCAAAAGGTTTTAACTAATTTTCAGTCTCTCAGTCAACATGAAATTGTTACAAATTGTTTTCTTGTACACAAACTTTCAGAGCAGAGGTCGGGGATATGAATAAAAAAACAGTTAAAATTAAACGTTATATAATAATTAAAATTAGGCATAACTAAAATAATATCGCATACAGGCGGAATACAAATATCACTGCAATCACTGGGATATAACTAATTATATTATAAAGTAAGAGAGAATTCCTCGCTCTGCTGCATTTTATTTCGCAATGGGAAACATAACACATCGTTGTTCATGTAACACAAACAGAAGTAGCTGTGTAGACTATGTTAAATCAAGTTCATTTCATCCTAATTTGATAAAATTTTCTTGACCTGCTAAATATAAGTTATTTTTCATCCACTTTATTGAAACAACACCAAGATGAGCTCTCACCTCTCATAGGATATGTCCTTGAACATGTGTGGGGTAAACTTTAAACATTGACCGTAATCGCCACAAATATGTGGCAACATCTAGAGCAATTTGATCTACGCTTTCTTCTTCTTCTCTTTCCGCAGTAAGTGAACAGTTATATTCCAAACTATCTTCATTTTTGACGTGACAACGTCTTATAATTCGATGGAGCCGGCTGCACGCACGAAAAAACATGACTCATGCGGCGTTACCTCGCTCTGAGGCGTTCCATTTAAGGCTTGAAGTGCAAGCGAGAGCGCGGTAGGAGCGACAAAGAGGCACAATCGGCCTCCGCGGTTCGGTAGCGTTCGACATCTGTCTCTCTCCTACTTGAGTGAGCGATGCGTCCGCGTGGACAGCTGCTATACAATAATACATTTACATGTTTTCGTCAAGTATGAAGTGCAGTGAAAAGTGAATGTGGTGTCTTATGACGTTGTCACGTTCAACTATCGTCAGTAAACTGACTTTACAGACAGCAGATTTTTTTTCATTTACATTTGTGTAACAAAAATCTGTTCATTTTTGAGATTCAGGGTAAGTGCACACATTTTTTATCACGCAGAAATCTTACTTTCACCCAAATAAAGTTAGTTATAAAATAATTATAGCTTTGTTTCGCTATATCTCCACTACTAATTATGTCGTTCAAATAGAGATTTCTATTGAGTTGTACTTAAATTGGTCGAGTTGTATAATCACATTGAGCTAGTGAACATTAAAGTTATACGATCAGCACAATGGTGCAGAGCCACCCCGCGAATACATTTATGCGGAGAGAGTGCAGAGCAGGGCCGTGCCGCGCTTGACCCAGAAGTCGGCGGACTCCTTGCCAGAGGGCAGGTCCACGGCCACCACGAACGCGCCCTTACGGAGAGGGTAGTAGTAGCACGGACAGATGTACCGATCTGAGGACAAGCGTAAACAATGACTCACAATTAAATACAATTTTTGCAATAGATCCTATTGTGATTCTTCCCTAAGCCGCATTCATGTTCTTGAAGACGATTTGGATAATTGGCTAACATTTTTATTACACATATATTGTTTAATTAATAAAAGGAGCTCGTGGCCAATTCTTAACTGAATCGGTTAACATATCGCGAAATCAAGTATTCCTAGCCAGGTCAGTCTAAGACCATGAGAGATAAAGATGAGTGACCATTCTCAACTTATTGAGACACGTCTGTGCCTCGGAGATCACATTAATTCATCAGTTGAGAATGCCATACTAACATCTGTGGGAATCGTTACGGGTGGTTGGAAACCTAAAAAGCTGAACAACAATCTTTCTACAGAACTTCGATATCGCCTAGTACTTGGGTTGTGCAGGTCTGCTGACAGTCGCTTTGAGTAAAAATCGAAGTTCAGTGGAATCGTGGTAGACTTAACGCCGACTCCAACCTAGTCAGGAAAAAAGAAGAAGGATGAAGATTTAATTTTTGATATTTCAAACATTGTTGATGTCCAAAAATTTTCTTCTCGCGTTTCTGCTATCTGTAACAGTAATTTCTTGAAAAGTGACGGAAGTGTGTAACAGGAAGCCTGACAAAGGTACACTATTTTTTTTTTTAAATGAGTTTGTTTGCCCTTTCTTCTCATAAGGCTCAACCCCTTGAAAACGGGCGGTTGTAGATCGGCGCAGGCATATCTAGATTTTGTATGGGTTTCATTTTTGTTAAATTTATTTGCTTACTATTTGACAAAACAGTGATTGTTGCTTTTGTGTGTGTTGATCTATGACTTTAGAGTCTACATAAAAGACGATTTGGAACAATTTTGAAAATTTTATGAAATAAAGAGAGTTTGAGTTTGTGTTTATTATTTTTTTCACATTTCATTAAAAACTAACAGGATACATTTAACCGATTTGACCAATAAGCGCGTGCGCCTACATGTCCATCAGATGCTAGATGAAATGTCAGATGTTTTTTTTTTCCACATACACACAACGCCATCTAGTCCCAAACTAAGCAGAGCTTGTACTATGGGTACTAGACAACTGATATAAATACATATATACTTTTTTTTTTGTAAATACATACATATTATACATAGAAACACCCAGACCAAATCAAACATTAAATGTTCATGCACACAAATGTTTGACTTGAGCGGTAATCGAACCCGCGACCTTTGGAATAGCAGTACGTTACACAAACCACTACGCCATCCGGTCGTCATGTTACACATCATATGCCAATACTGTAAGACTGGCTCCTTACTACATTGTTGTAGTATCTAAAAACTAAGGGCATAAAAGATTGGTATTTGCTGTACTTACTGCGCAGCCGCTTGCCGGTGATCCGCACAGGTTTGAAGTGTATGGGGGTCATGGGAAACACAAGCTGCATGGGCAACGGCTCCGCCAGGTAGCCCTCCTTGCGGAACCAGGAGGCCCCCTCCAGGTACTGACCTCTGTGATTATTATAAAACAACCATTGTTATTTTTAGTAAATATGCACCGTATGTAGACGCACGGAGTGTCAGTGTGAGCGTGTGCGAGTGAGTGGTGAGTGGCGCACCGTATGTAGACGCACGGAGTGTCAGTGTGAGCGTGTGCGAGTGAGTGGCGAGTGGCGCACCGTATGTAGACGCACGGAGTGTCAGTGTGAGCGTGTGCGAGTGAGTGGCGAGTGGCGCACCGTATGTAGACGCACGGAGTGTCAGTGTGAGCGTGTGCGAGTGAGTGGCGAGTGGCGCACCGTATGTAGACGCACGGAGTGTCAGTGTGCGCGTGGTGCGAGTGAGTGGCGAGTGGCGCACCGTATGTAGACGCACGGAGTGGTCAGTGTGAGCGTGTGCGAGTGAGTGGTGAGTGGCGCACCGTATGTAGACGCACGGAGTGTCAGTGTGAGCGTGTGCGAGTGAGTGGTGAGTGGCGCACCGTATGTAGACGCACGGAGTGTCAGTGTGAGCGTGTGCGAGTGAGTGGCGAGTGGCGCACCGTATGTAGACGCACGGAGTGTCAGTGTGAGCGTGTGCGAGTGAGTGGTGAGTGGCGCACCGTATGCAGACGCACGGAGTGTCAGTGTGAGCGTGTGCGAGTGAGTGGCGAGTGGCGCACCGTATGTAGACGCACGGAGTGTCAGTGTGAGCGTGTGCGACTGAGTGGCGAGTGGCGCACCGTATGTAGACGCACGGAGGTGTCAGTGTGAGCGTGTGCGAGTGAGTGGCGAGTGGCGCACCGTATGTAGACGCACGGAGTGTCAGTGTGAGCGTGAGCGAGTGAGTGGCGAGTGGCGCACCGTATGTAGACGCACGGAGTGTCAGTGTGAGCGTGTGCGAGTGAGTGGCGAGTGGCGCACCGTATGTAGACGCACGGAGTGTCAGTGTGAGCGTGTGCGAGTGAGTGGCGAGTGGCGCACCGTATGTAGACGCACGGAGTGTCAGTGTGAGCGTGTGCGAGTGAGTGGCGAGTGGCGCACCGTATGTAGACGCACGGAGTGTCAGTGTGAGCGAGTGTGAGCGTGTGTGAGCGTGTGCGAGTGAGTGGTGAGTGGCGCACCGTATGTAGACGCACGGAGTATCAGTGTGAGCGCGTGCGAGTGAGTGGCGAGTGGCGCACCGTATGTAGACGCACGGAGTGTCAGTGTGAGCGTGTGCGAGTGAGTGGCGAGTGGCGCACCGTATGTAGACGCACGGAGTGTCAGTGTGAGCGAGTGTGAGCGTGTGCGAGTGAGTGGTGAGTGGCGCACCGTATGTAGACGCACGGAGTGTCAGTGTGAGCGTGAGCGAGTGAGTGGCGAGTGGCGCACCGTATGTAGACGCACGGAGTGTCAGTGTGAGCGAGTGTGAGCGTGTGCGAGTGAGTGGTGAGTGGCGCACCGTATGTAGACGCACGGAGTGTCAGTGTGAGCGTGTGCGAGTGAGTGGTGAGTGGCGCACCGTATGTAGACGCACGGAGTGTCAGTGTGAGCGTGTGCGAGTGAGTGGTGAGTGGCGCACCGTATGTAGACGCACGGAGTGTCAGTGTGAGCGTGTGCGAGTGAGTGGTGAGTGGCGCACCGTATGTAGACGCACGGAGTGTCAGTGTGAGCGTGTGCGAGTGAGTGGCGAGTGGCGCACCGTATGCAGACGCACGGAGTGTCAGTGTGAGCGTGTGCGAGTGAGTGGCGAGAGGCGCACCGTATGTAGACGCACGGAGTGTCAGTGTGAGCGTGTGCGAGTGAGTGGTGAGTGGCGCACCGTATGTAGACGCACGGAGTGTCAGTGTGAGCGTGTGCGAGTGAGTGGCGAGTGGCGCACCGTATGTAGACGCACGGAGTGTCAGTGTGAGCGAGTGTGAGCGTGTGCGAGTGAGTGGTGAGTGGCGCACCGTATGTAGACGCACGGAGTGTCAGTGTGAGCGTGTGCGAGTGAGTGGTGAGTGGCGCACCGTATGTAGACGCACGGAGTGTCAGTGTGAGCGTGTGCGAGTGAGTGGTGAGTGGCGCACCGTATGTAGACGCACGGAGTGTCAGTGTGAGCGTGTGCGAGTGAGTGGTGAGTGGCGCACCGTATGTAGACGCACGGAGTGTCAGTGTGAGCGTGTGCGAGTGAGTGGTGAGTGGCTCACCGTATGTAGACGCACGGAGTGTCAGTGTGAGCGAGTGTGAGCGTGTGCGAGTGAGTGTGAGTGGCGCACCGTATGTAGACGCACGGAGTGTCAGTGTGAGCGTGTGCGAGTGAGTGGTGAGTGGCGCACCGTATGTAGACGCACGGAGTGTCAGTGTGAGCGTGTGCGAGTGAGTGGTGAGTGGCGCACCGTATGTAGACGCACGGAGTGTCAGTGTGAGCGTGTGCGAGTGAGTGGTGAGTGGCGCACCGTATGTAGACGCACGGAGTGTCAGTGTGAGCGTGTGCGAGTGAGTGGTGAGTGGCGCACCGTATGTAGGACGCACGGAGTGTCAATGTGAGCGTGTGCGAGTGAGTGGTGAGTGGCGCACCGTATGTAGACGCACGGAGTGTCAGTGTGAGCGTGTGCGAGTGAGTGGTGAGTGGCTCACCGTATGTAGACGCACGGAGTGTCAGTGTGAGCGAGTGTGAGCGTGTGCGAGTGAGTGGTGAGTGGCGCACCGTATGTAGACGCACGGAGTGTCAGTGTGAGCGTGTGCGAGTGAGTGGTGAGTGGCGCACCGTATGTAGACGCACGGAGTGTCAGTGTGAGCGTGTGCGAGTGAGTGGTGAGTGGCGCACCGTATGTAGACGCACGGAGTGTCAGTGTGAGCGTGTGCGAGTGAGTGGTGAGTGGGCTCACCGTATGTAGACGCACGGAGTGTCAGTGTGAGCGAGTGTGAGCGTGTGCGAGTGAGTGGTGAGTGGCGCACCGTATGTAGACGCACGGAGTGTCAGTGTGAGCGTGTGCGAGTGAGTGGTGAGTGGCGCACCGTATGTAGACGCACGGAGTGTCAGTGTGAGCGTGTGCGAGTGAGTGGTGAGTGGCTCACCGTATGTAGACGCCGCCGTCGCGCGGCGGACGCACGAAGCTGCTCTCCTCGAGCGGCATGACGGTGAACTCCCAGCACAGCGTGTCGATCGGCCACGACTCGCCGCGCGCCGTTGTCTGAGGGTCACACGCACACCGTTTGACGTTACAGCTCATCTTATACATCCCTACTTTTAAACGTGTGTGGTAACAAGAACGTACTCGGCTTTAATATAACATAGCATTTTATGCATCCGCACATTGTCGTCACATACGAGACCGTTACCGTTACTGACACTTCTGTCGAAGTGAAAACTTTTGAAGTGAAAATTTCTTTAGGCGCGATAGGAGTTGTTTGAGATAGGAAAAAGCAATCGAACTCGCGACACAGTTACCTTTACCGTAACCTCTGTGTATAAGTTTTCACTTCCGTGCCACTTTTTTTTAATGCTACACTTTGCGGCAATCTCAAATGTAGTCAACAACGGAAAGTAGTGATCCTCGGTGTACCTGCATGACGGCGGTGAGGAAGCCGGTGGGCACGACGAAGGCGGGCAGCCAGCACAGCGTGGGCGGCCCGCGCGGCGCGTTGGCCCAGCCCTGCAGGTGCGCGCCGCGCAGGAACAGCTCGCGGCACCACGACCCCAGCGGCTTGATCGACGGCCGCCCTGAGACCACACGCCACCCGAGTCAACCCACTCACTCACCGACACTACGACAAATCTAATCTATTCCGACATCGATGCATTATACGTAGGAACAAGCACAGCCTAAATCGGAAGAACAGGGAACTGAATAACTTTTTTTAAAATATATAATATAATAAAACAACAAGTAAAGCAAAAAAATACCTTTAAAAATTAGGAACGGTTACCTTTCAACCAAAAGTTAGGAACCACTCCCTGGTTGATACAGGTGTACATCATCTCCAGTAGCTCGGACATCACCACCAACCCTTCGATGGCACGACGCAGTTCCTGTACAATCAATCAACACGTACGACACACTTCCCCTTAAAGAGCGATTGGCTTAATAATGGTATTGACAATAGTCCATAAATAGATGATTCAAAAATGATCCAATTTTGAAATTATTCCAAGGAAAACTACAACAGATCCTGCTCCTGAAACACTCATTAATTAATTAATTGCTAATTTATTTTGAATATGAGGAACAATTGGGTGTGGCAGAGCATGTGGATATAACAAAAGATACTGTAATTTCCACGTACAGCATTTTAGAGCTATAAAAGCTTCGCAGATTCAGATTTATCATTTATTTGGAAGACATTTTACGAGTAACTTGAATAATTATTAATTTCTGTAATTTAGTCATATTTAACAATTTAGATACTATTTTACGAAAGTAGTTTTATACCGCGGGCAAAAACAAGTATTAGGTAATTCCCGAACTAAGAATATATAAGCGCGGAGACTTTACAAACATTGCTTCAAACGGACACAAAAGACACCCAGACTCAGGAGAACAACTTTTTGATCAAACAAAGTGTTATCCCATGTAGGTATCGAACCCACGACACTCACCAAAGAAGGACGAGGCGAGGTAAATGGACTATAGTCAAAAAGTTAGAAACCCATTGAACCAGCACTTACTTTAAGTCCAAAAGTAATAAAGCTGATCAGACTGTTGAAGTAGCCAATCTCCTGAAGCAGAGAGACGCACATGGGCATCACGATTTCAGGTCCCATCATACGCTCGGTCGTCTCCACGTCTATCTTATTCGGGAGCTTCGTCGCCATCTCCGCAGCCATGTCGTTTACCTTACAAACAAATATAATTGTTGAGAGGATAATTAGAGCAAATATTTATTTAGTTTGCCGTAGGCTTGTCCTTTTGAAGTGAAAACTTCTTTAGGCGCGTTGGGCATTTTTTGAGCACTGTTACCGTTACTGACACCTCTGTATATACATAAGTGTACAAGTTTTCACTTTTGTCGGCACTTTCGGAATGCCACTGTTTTTTTTCATTAGTTCTTGTTGACCTTTTTCTTTTACACATTCCTTGTTATATTCACACATTCCTTAGCATTTTTTATGTACACCTGATGGCAAGTGACTACTGCCTACAAGAGATTTCGGGATTTACCCGAGCGTGTCAGATTAACATAGGAGGTATAACATAGGAGGTATACCTTACACGAAGTTGAGTACCTCCACCATACATGAGCCCTACACACAGGGGGGAGCGTCTAGGGCAGTCAGATTAGTTCAAAAACAATGGCCAGAAATACTCGAGCGTGTAAGATTAAGGTAAGTTGAGTCAATTACCGTGTGGTGACGGATTAAGGATACAAAGTGTCACCGCCTCTAGTCATCCCGTGGGTGTCGTAAGAGCTGACTAAGGAAAAAAACTACGCGGAACAACAACACTGCGGAGAGAAGGAAAACTTGACACAAACCCTATACCAACTCGTCTGGCCAGGTTGGTATAGTAGGCCAAAACCTTCTTTCTAAGGAGAGGCCTATGTCCAGCAGTGGACTAGTATAGGCTGTTGATGTGATGATGTGTGATGTGATGTGTGATGTGAGTCAATCACATACACATTAGTGTGTTTTCAAAAATCTATTTGTGCGTGACATAAAGCAGTGGGAAGATCACAAAGTTCCAAAAAAAACCATGACTGACATTTTTTTATTTTAAAGTTAACAATGCAAGAAATCTTCTTTTAATGTTTACAAAGCTAGTGAAGGATTTTTATCTGACATTATAAATACTGTTGGTTTCTTTATATATGGTATATATTTCGGACAGTATATATATATATGTTGTGTGTATGTCTATTGAATATGTATGTATATGTATATTTATAAATTTTGTTTATGTATGTATGTATGTATATGTATTTATCTATGTGTAGTGTGAACAGGTGTTTATTGTGTATGGATGCTTTTGTTTATATTTTAAATATTCACGTGATATGCGTTATGTGTATGTAAACTACTCAACTTTTAAATAACAAATATCCGTATCAAGGTTGTCTGGAAGAGATCGCCGTGAGCGATAAGACCGCCGATTGTTAAGTCTATATATTTGTAATGTCTTATGTGCTAATTTGTAAACAATAAAGATATAAATAAATAAATAAATAAAAATTTCCGAGCCTTTATTTGCCACATTTTATAAAAATCCAAGTCAAAATACTTCTTATCGCCACATTTAAAATACCCTGCAAAATGATCGTCAGATTTTCGACTAGCACGAGTATGAAAGGAACATTAAGCTGAACCGTCTGTATAAAATCTAACACGCTCAGGTATTTCGAAATGGCTAATTCGCTACGAGCTTGTGTCATGTTTAATTCGTCAGACCTTTCAATGGGAGCATTTTTCGCGTCCAAATAGTCATCACATCAACAGCCTTTAATAGTCCACTGCTGGACATAGAAAGGACTCCTTAGAAAGGAGGTTTTTGCCTACTAAACCACGCTGGCCAGACGGGTATAGGGTTTGTGTCAAGTTTGCCTTCATTTTGCAGTGCTGGTGTCCTGCGTTGTTTAACGCCATAAGTCGGCTCTTACGACACCCACAGGATGAATAGGGGTAGTGACAGTCCGTATTCTTAATCCGTCACTACACGTCCAAATAACCCCAAAATATCTTACATTTTTGAAAATCTGTAGAAGCCTTTCCCACCGCTGAAAGTGGATACACTTTTATTCATTCTATTATTAATTTTTTTTTTCTATTATTAATTTTTTCATTTATTCTATTATCTAATCTTTCAAATGCAATAGGTCCCCATGACGCTTGAGTAAATTTACATTTAGCACAATGGGCTCCCCTACTATGAGGGAGCTTACCGCTCCGGTAACCTCACTAGCTCGATGCAAATTGAGTAACCCCGGTTATCTTCTACGATAATTCACAAGGATATTGGTTATAAGATAATTTGATAAGGGATTTGGCAATGTGTGGCAAACATGAAAAAATCCTATTTTTAATACAGCGTGTTACAATAATATTACATACACACATAGTATAGTTGATTTGATTTGATTAAGGATTATTCCTAGTGTTTGAATCAAATCAAAATTCAAATTTTAAAAATAGCAAAAAGGACCTGCCGACTTTCAAAATTTCAGCTCAATCGGTTTAAGATATCTGCTTCAAAATTGAGCTGCAAGATTCTAGCCGAACAACTCATGTACGTAACATTGTAAGTTAATAAAAAGCTTGTAAAAAGATAACACGGAATACCTTCTGGTCATCTCCACCCCCGCCTCCACTACCTCCAGTCGAGGCGAGCGCAAATAAGGTCGAACACATGATCAGTGCATCCTGGGTGATAATTTAGTAATCAGAACTTAACGCAATAAAAATACATAGGCAAACTAAGATTTCGTTTCATCTTCCATCTTTTTTAAAAGACAACTCCCTAATAAGGAACATATCCTGTGTCGCGGGGGACTTTACAAACATACATGAAACGGACACAAAGCACACCCAGCTTCCGAAAACAATTTGTGGATCACACAAAGTATCGTCCCATGTGGGGATCGGACCCACAACACTCAGCGTAGTAGTAAGCGGCGTGGCGACCGCTTAAACCCCTACGTCAGTCATATTTTAAAATTATTTTATTTACTACTAAGCATCACAATAATACAGGCAGAGCCTGTACTATGATAATCTGATTTCTGGTAAAAATAATTATATATTACTTGTAATGGGTGTAATTTACACAGACACAGAACAAATGATCGTGCTCGTAACAATTATTTCTCCTGGGTGGGTATCGAACTTACGACCTCTTGCTTAGACGTCAGAATCACTAACCACTAGACCAACAGGTCAGCCAGCTATTAAAGTTTTAGTATCCCTCATGGAACCTGCTATCGTTGGACCAACGTTGGTAAATCCAACGTGCGACTCCTCAAAATTTGATGATATATGTCTCAACTTGATTTGTTTATCGAAAGCTTTTAAAGAGTTCATCAATACATCTGTTAGCTCCAATATCAGATGAAATCCAGTTTGCCAAATTGTAGTATTGTCATTCGAACTATATGCCAAAGAAAGCATCATAACGATTTCACAATATTAAAAATTTGTTGAAATTTCATTCAATGAAAATTCAAAATAATAATTAGCAAAACCTGCGCAAGAGTAGCGACATCAGCAGAAGCATGTTGTCCCACAGACTCAGCGCGTTCGTACCCCGGCCACAAGTCCAGGAAGTCCCGGTACGATTCCAGGCTGCCGTCGCGCGGGATATGGTACGCAGGAATTGATGATAGTCTGTCGTAGGTCAAATTTAAAAAAAAAGATACAAAACGGTGTGTGAATCGAGACTATTAAATTACAATGCTGAAGAAAATAATTCGCCAGAATTAGAATTATAAAAATTATGCTACTAGAGTGTGTAAGGGGTTTCTCTAGTTTCTAAAAATTTATTCATCAAATTTCTGACAGCCTTGAACTACGGTGAGTATCTCTAGTATAAATGTGGTAGCTATAACGAGTCAAAGTGGAGATTGTTAAGATTCTCCGGCTTATCCCTGTATCTGTAGAAAGTTCAAATAGTTTCAGGTACTTTTCCGAGAAATCTCATATTAACACCACTGACGCGATACCCGCCTGAAAATTTCTAAAGTATTTATATTAGTATATAATTTTAGTGTATTCCAGAAAGTTAGTCCAGATTTTGGAATACTCGAACTCTATCTAGGATATCTGTTCCATATGTCTTGACCGTAACAGCATTATCAGGCAAACTATTTATGAACTATCGAAGACAAATTTGCCAAATACATACCTATAAAACGGAGTGTCCAGTGCTTCTTCGCAGAAAAATTGATTAATGTAGGCAATCAAGACTCTCTTGTCCCAGTCATCAGTGATATGGCCACCGTAGTTAATTATGGCGAAGAGGTAACGCAGCGCGTCCCACGGCACATCGTCATACTCTTCTAGATAGTTCGCTAGAAGATTGTCTGACACCTGGATCAAAATTACGTACGATCAAAATTAATAGTACATTCACGTTAAGAAAATAGTGACGCATCGATCAAAACTATCGTTTCGTATAAAAGCTAGGCACCTGATTAGTCAGGGTGCGAGGCTTAATACGTCACTATTGTCATAACGCGACTGGGCTAGAGAACACGTACTTATACTCTAACGTAACTTAAACATATTTATTAAACATAATTTTATCGTTTTATTCTGTTCTCGGGATATCCCACTATAGGGATTTTACTTGTGAATAAAAGTTGGTTTGGATTTTGTGTATGAAAATGGAGCAAAATCATTCTATTCTGGTGGTAAACTGTGCCCCATAATATTAACCAAATTAAATAAACACAAATTCAAAAACTATGCGAGAAAAATAGCTAGGTGAACTTGTAGTACCTATAACCATTACGAAAACTTCATTCTTAATCTTTGGATTTCTTAATCTCAAATTGCGACAGAAAACAGTAGTTATACGTATTTAGCTCACGTCAAAGTCAGCGTCATTAAAGCTGTAGACAGCATTGTAGCCGAGCTGTCGGAACCTCTTCCGCGCGATGAGACTGCAGTGGAAGAACGAGACGCAGAACAGCAGTCGCCTGTACATAGGCGTGGCTGAGTCGTACTTCTCCTCGTTTAAATTCGCAAAGAGCCGGACCATGTTGCCTTTCAAGCCCTGCGTATCAGAGAAGACACAATTCTAACGTTAGAAATTTTCAGGCAAGAGTCGGCAAGTGTACGGTATTAACTCAGTTTTGGTAAAAAAAAATGTTTAAACGAAGCATAAATTTGTTGGACTGGAAACTTCTTGTGTAAAATAAACGGTTTTGGCATTATCCGTCACATACAGTCCAGTATACAGCCAAAATTGATCTAGTTGGCGTGCAATGGGAGAGGCCTATGTCCAGTAGTGGACTGCGATAGGCTGATGATGATGACAGTCCAGTGTTTTGTAATGTCCACATTTAGTATCATCATGATTACACCTCACATTTCTCCGTCTCTTTTCACGAAGTTATTTCTATAGATCACAAGTAAAGATGATGAAAATGGCTTTACATAAAAACAAGCAATTTCTTGTGTGGCGCCTTCCACATAGAACGAAAAAAAAACATACTACAGAGGAAGACACCGACCTACGGAGTAACCGCTAATCCTATTTTGCAATATGAACAATTCTCTCGCCGAACTTCCCAACATTAATAGTTGGGCAGCGGCTCGCCAGGCATAATCACCTCGGCTGTTCGGAGCATCCTCCCTTGGTGTACGAAGGACATGACACACAATCCTCTAAACGTCTATGGAGAGGGCACATTCAAAGTGTGTCCGAAACCATTATACCAGTAACTCACTTAACTGTGAAATCAATAAAAAAAATATACTTATATCCCCAGTACTTTACGTCTCACTGCCACCGTACACTGCAGATACAATCCAAATCTTTTTTTTTATTGAAGTGAAAATGTTCAAAACTGTTACCTGCGGAGGTTCTGTGGTCATCTTAATGCTCCTCTGCAGCACAGCCAAGGGGAACTTATCGTCGGGCATGGAGGAGAGCCAGAGACGGAAACGCGGGTGTATCTTAGGGTTGTCCAGTCCCCGCAGCCCCCCCAGCCACGTACACGCCAAGTGGCAGTTGGCCAGGAACACCCATCCACCTTCCTTCATGCCGTGGGACAGCATCCTGTACAAACACATTGTACATGCTGCAAATACATACGTAAAAGACAGACTACCCTGACTGAGGTTGTCTGTAAGAGATCGCCGTTAGCGATAAGACCTGTTGTAATACCAAAATGTACATGTCCATCCATGTCTGTTATATGTATATTATATAGTGGTGGTGTACAATAAAGATGTATAAATAAACAAATGGAATACATTCTATCCTAGAATTTTCGAAGTTAAAACTGAAGGGTGAAGGGTGCCAATGCACTTGTGACTTTTGAGTTGTAGGTGTCCATGGACAGCGGAAGTCACTATTAGGTGAAGCGTCTGCTCGTTTGCTCCCTAAATTTCATAAAAAACTGTATTCCTTGGTGGTCGGCGTATTGTGAATAGCGAACAAACCGTTCGGCGGTGGGCGCCTGGCCCTGTCCCAGGCTGAGCGAGGCGAACTTGTCGAACATCTTGACGTCAACGGCGAGCTGGATCAGCGCCGACGTCGGGTCCACGCCCGGCGACAGCACGAACAGCAGCGATGTCTTGTACGACGACTCCTCCCAGGACGCCTGCAGGTCATGCACACCTCACTCTCTTTCTTCAGTTCTTACGCTTACATTATACAGGGTTACTGGTTAGGTCGACCTAGATTCTTTAAGGGGCTGTAGGTGCCATCATTTCTGACACATTTCACTATGAAATACTACATCTTAAAACCTAACCATTTTCATTTTATTACCATACCAAAACAATAAAAATTAAGGATATAAGTTTTATTGTATTGTATTGTAAAATTGTATTAGGCAAAATTTCAGAAATTTGTGAAAAAAAAGTCCAATAATTTGAGAATGGTTAGGTTTGGCATGGGCGACGCAGCGCCGGGCCCTCACTGCAGTCATCGGAGTCGATCTCTCGCTACCGGCCGTAGTACGCTCCATGGCCGGTAGCGACAGTTGTTTTACCGCGGTCGCAACCTTCTGCGAGGAAGTAATCTCGCAGAAGGAGGCGGCGGAGAGGGCCCGGGAGGACGACCTCCACTCGGACCCGATCCGCCGCCGGCGAACCGGGCGGCGGAGGCGCGCCTATCTCCGCCTCATGCCGCCCTGAGTGTGGCCGCGGGTGGACGGGGTGGGTTTCCCCTCCACCCGCATTAGTTTGGCCAGCCGCGAGGGGGCGGCGTCCGCGTGTGCCGGACGTCGCCTAAAGAGAGGAACATCAACAATGAGACGGAGCCCGCACCAGGAGCGGGCTGGCGCTAGGAGGGGTCCGGATGTCTTAACAACAGCTGTTCCCGGATCCCTCCTGTTACAGGCGCAGAGTGGCACACCGTGTGGTTTTAGTCGGTCCGAGTCCGACACACCACCCCGCCGCAAACCCCGGAGGGGTGACGGTCAGAGGGGATTTCCACACGTTAAAAAAAAAAAAAAAATGGGATATGATATTTCTTAGTAGTATCCATTAAAAATGATGGCAACTACAACCCCTTAAAGTATCTAGGTACACTTAACCAGTAACCCTGTATATAACTTTCACCCCGAAGAATATTATCGTTCCCGAAGGATAGGCATATCGACTTATTGATATAATAACAGGACAACTGTTACTGAAACTAAGCAAATAAACGTCTGCTCAGTATTTATTAATATAGTTTTTCCTTATTACGTAAATAATAAAAAAAAACGCATTTATTAGAGCAGCTGTTTGCTGCCGTTCCTGTTTTTGATAAAGTAGGGGAGGGGGGGGGGGGCAACGCTTTTGTGATCCTGAGCGTCCATGGGCGGTGAAAGTTACTTACCATCAGGTGACTCATCACTCGTTCGCCCCCTATACCATTAAAATCGTTATAACTATTGAAGCACACCGTGTATTGTAAACGACACCAATGAACCGCACCACTGGGGTGTCGTTTACAATTTTTTTTGTTAACGACACCATTCCTGACTAGTGATGTTTAACGTAAAGTAAAACAATTCGTTGCGTGTTAATTTTTAATGATAATGTTGAAATTGGTCTAGTTCACAAAGAATTCATAACACTCATTAATTGTATCCTTTGAAACAAAAAAACTAGATTCATTTAAAAAATCTTGATCCGATATTTTCCAATAACTATTCCTTTTTTATAACCCTATCTTTGATTCACTTCGTCTGATATCTTTAAAGCCATTTTAAGAAAAAAGTTTTCCAGAAGTTAATAAAGTGATCATACGAATGAAAAACAATTGATATCGATTAATGCATACGTTTTCTATTAGAACTGCCTTACGGTGGTGTCGTTACCAAAACAAATTGTAAACGACACCCCAGTGGTGAGGTTAAGTGGTGTCGTTTACAATTTGTTTTCGTTCGAAGCACCCGCACGAGGAGCCAGTACCTTGATGTCGAGCACGGGCGGCTCGGTAGCGCGGGCCCAGCACGTTGGTGATGAAGGTGGTGACGCCGACGACACGCGCGTTTCCCCGCGCAGGCTGCGCACAAAAAGCGTTTTTTTGGAAGTCGTTGCAGATGTCGTTCCAATCGCCTGATAACGAACATTACTGTCATTCGATAGATGCCTTCTTTTGGTGACGGGTTGGAAAATCCCTTCGGATCTCCGGCTATTTCCGGCGACACAGGAGCCGTGAGTATGTGGTGTTCCCACTAAAAACCATCCTGACGGCCAGCCTCAAGCACCCTACTCTGCAGGACCCGGACCACTTGATTTCTGAATCGACGTCGGGCCTGACCCTATCCCGGGAAAATTAGATAGATACCAACTACCATTTTCCTTGCAGTTTTTGGTTGCAATTCCAAAATAATTTGTCCTAATCGTACGGACCCAAAATTCATACTGAGATTCTACTGAATACCTAATTTCAATAATCTATTTTTTATTTAAAATCGGGTCTGAAGTGACTTAGCATATGGAAGGACTTGCTCCTCCAGATGTTCTTATAATTCTTTCTTCTGTAACTATTTTTTATTTCCACCAATAAAAGAAAATAATGGTAATTAAGGAAAATTGTAATGCAGAAAGTTCCACTTACCGATAAGCGGTTGTTGCTCAGGTTCAGGGTTAAGATACCATTCCCTCCATTCCTTGCTGAAAATCTCGAAGGAATCATTCACCCCGTGGAATCCAGGCAGTTTATCAAGTTCGGTGATGTTGTCCCAACATTCGTCTGGTAGCCAATCTGAGATTTAACGATTCAATGGTTTAATATTCAAATGGCTATTGCGCGTCAATGATGATAAAACAATCACCAAGTTACTAATATATATTTATTTAGTCAAGTTAAAATTTATTCCTATTTCCATTGTCCCGCGCTAGGAATATATCGTGTGCGTGAGGGCCTTTACAAATATACACGAACACAAAGAACACCCAGACTAAGAAAACAATAAATAGAGATTTTTATTATATGCTTTCTCTTATATTATTAGTAAAGTGAAGAGATAATAGTAATATTGCGAGTAATCTTGTGTTGCACCAAACGTTGCAACTTCTGAAGTGACTCTCCTGAACGGGCCGGTTAGCAAGCCAAGACGGGCCGGTACTACCGCAGGCCCCGCGGCCAGGAGGGCTACTGTAAAGGAATGGGTATCATATCCCTTGAACACAAAGAGAAGATCCTCCGAACAGGCTAGGTGATCATATCTGTCGGTCCTAGGCTACACATAGTTATAGTTCGGCTCACTGGTAGGGTTGTCGGGCTGCTCGGACCTGTCGAGCACGATTCCCCCCCGCAGCAGGAACAGGTACTCGTTGCGGTTGAGCTTGTCGCACTGGAACAGGATGCGCGACACCATGTGGAAGGACAGCAGCAGCTTGTGGCGCTCGAACAGCGCCCGGCACGTGTTCCTGCACATTTGTTACTCTTGTGGGGACTCCTCTTGACTTTAGAATAATTGAGATGTTTGTTTCTCAATTACGATAGAACGGCTGAACGAATTTAGGTGAATTTTGTAACAGTGATAGATCGTAACACGAAATATTTATTGTCGAGGGTAAAAGCTAGTAAGCGGTGAAGGACTAACTTGTAGACAGCGTAGGTGTGGAACTCGTTGAGGTTGTTGATCCTGTCCTCGAGCTCCTGCGACTTGGGGCTGCGGTCGATGGAGTAGGTGAATAGGTCGATGTAGGCGTCGAGCGAGAACTGGTACATGGGGTCGATGCGCGACAGGTCGTTGAGCGCGAAGAACAGAACCGACGCGCGCACCGCCACCGGCACGTAGCCCTGGCACAGCCACACGACACTAATATACCAGTATACTTTGGGGGAGGTGGATTGGGCCTCGGTGTAGAGGTCCTTTTTCAAGGACTGGAACGTCAAACATTACGTTACTCTGGAGAGAGTGACGACTTAATACTGACGGGTCAGATATATCTATACAAATAAATAAAACACGTGTCCGTTTTTAATGTTAAAATAATAGGTAGTTTTTCATGCTCACACGATTACTTGTACGATACCTATGCCTAAAAATAAATTTAAATATTTTTTCGTTCTGTCTCTTTGTTCGGGCTAATTTTCAAAACAGCTGGACCGTTTTTGATAATATTTTGCTATCAGGTAGCTGTCTATATAAGGGTATTTTTTCTCTCAGATAAACTGCAGACGCGTACCGTACTACACCACTAAAACAGCGCTTTTCAAATTCCACGTGAACCAAATCGCGGGTACTAAAAAAATAAGAGGAAGGAACCACCCACGAAGTTTCGGTTCTGATTTATCATCATTATCATCTCAGCCGATAGAGGTCCACTGTTGGACATAGGCCTCCCCCCCACAGCTCGCTACTACGATTGGCTCTGCTCTGCTCACAACCAACGATTTCCCACCATCTTCATCAGATCATCGGTTCTAATAAAAAAAAAAAAAAACAAAACGAAAAAAAATATTACCTGTCTGGCGACGTCGATTTCCTTCTCCGTGACCTGTGAAGTGATGAGTGCCTCTTTCACTTCCAGAGAGGTCCGCTGCGAGGTCTGCAGAGTGGTGAACAGCTCTTCATTCTCCAGCAGCGGCACTTGAGACTCGTACATTATGCGTAGCAGGTCGTTCTCTAAATCCAACTGTAGGACATGGGTTCCATTATAATCTGCGTCCTGCCACCGGGGTTACTACGGTCACTCCGAGATGTGCCTCAGACATGGGGTACGGCAGGGAGGACTACCCCATGAAGAACTCGCCGATGCGTTCCTGGAGCTCCTCCTGACTGCCGAGGTAGGCCGCCGCGGGGTTTAGTGGTACCCGCACCTTTTTTTTTGATAATTTATATGGCAGAACAATATTTGTCGGGTCAGCTGGTTAATAATAATAACCTCTCACATCTCACACACGACTGTCTGATCCTGAGCTAGGCAGAACCTGTATTATGGTTACCAGACTGCTGAGAAATAAACTTATATATTCATAAATACAACTATCTGTCTTTACCTATAAAGTTGATTATCTGTGGATTGAAGCCTCGAAATTCAAATAAAATTTATTCGAAAGCCATGTTATTTTCATTTAACATTCAGATAGTGTTTTGTTTTTTGGAATTGAGGGAATCCTGCATCGAATTCTTACCTTGCGATGAAAAGTGGATCCTGTACGAAAACCGTAAGCGTCTCAGTGGGTGGACCCGGGTACAGCACCTAATCAGTGCGCCAAAAAAGATTACCCATAGGAAGATGATGGTGACTGTCTGGTGGACCCAATAGATCTCTACTTTATTATAAAACTTAGTCAATTTTTTTCAAGAAATTCAACACCCGAGAGGCAGTACAAAACGCTTTCGACTTTGACTTCATAGCCTCCCGTCCAGCAGACTTCAAAAACAGTAAAAGGATAAACAAAGTGCCATCAAAATGGTAAAATTGTATAAATAACTTTGATTAGCTAAAATAAACTAATAACCAAAAATTTTATATTTCAAAATTTTCATTACAATCCAACTTCATAGGTAAAGACCTAATATTATCGATAAATTACACTAAGGCACAGAACAAATGATCGTGCTAATCACATAATTGCTGGGTTAGCAGTCAGGGCAACCACTAAACCATCAGATCAATCAGTGGAACCATTTTCTCTTAATTTTCTATAGAACACTTACAAGCACTTTCTTGTTGTTGGCAATTGTCATGACAAGGTTGTCTTTCATCTGTTCTAGTTGGGGCCGCTCCTTGCGAACCACGATGCCCAGCAGTTGCGCCGTGAGCCCCTGCTCCTTCACAGCAAAGTTCACCATGGTCGTCTTGGTCAAAGTTTCTGGAGTGTACACCGGGTTACCTGACCACATAAGCAAACTACATCACACCTATGTAATTATGATTATACATTCTTGTGGGCAATAGTTCTCCACAAAAGTAATAAAATCTGTAAAATAAAAACTGAATTAATGGGTATTGCAGACCTTTGAACAGTGACCAAGGTCAGTGCAACGTTAGGTAATTCAAATTAATAATTACTATTTACTAGCTTCATAATAAAAAAAACGCGTTTCAAGAAATACACTCGTTTTTTTTAAATTGTGAATTAAAAGTGATTAAACAACTTATTAATGATGAAGCCATCTTTCGATTGCGCTTTTACCTCCTAGATGGCTACAGCTTCTAAGAACTCATGAATTTCAATGTCACAAGATCTTTTTTTTAAAGACAACTCCCGCATTAGGAATATATCCTGTGTCGCGATGGACTTTACAAACATACATGCAATTGACACAAAGAACACCCTGATTCAAAACAATAATTTGTGAATCACACAAAGTATCGTCCCATGTGGGGATCGGACCCACAACACTCAGCGTAGTACTAAGTGGCGTGGCGACCACTTGAACCAGTAATGGTTGGTGGTCATCGCTTTTTAAGAACTTTACCAACAGCACGCCTATTCCTGTTCCCTTGTTGAGCCCTACAGTTATTGACATCATAAGTGTGGAATGGCGAAGTACCAGAAATGCACTGCATAACACAGTTTACAAATAGCCGTCTTATCCCAAGTAGACTAAGCATATAGTATGGTAACCAAACGACTGATAAACATATATATATTTCTAAATACATTCAGGAGGTTGAGTAACCACAATATAATTATACCTTGGAAAATAATACGAGATTACTTTCCATCTTAAAAATGTAACAAAACAATAATAAATAAACTCACCAAGTTTGGTAGTGAGGTACATTCTGAAATTTTTGTTGTAGGTGACCATTTTATCATTGAACTTGATGACTTGCGCAGACCCAATGGTGACGATGGCTTTGTCCAGAATGGGAGCGATCGACGGATCTAGAACCTCTCCCACGTTTTGGACCAAGATGGGTGAGCCTGACGAAAGCGCGCCTTCCATGATCTTCAGGTAGTTGGGTTGCCCAAAGTCTACAATCTTGTGAAAAAAAAATGATATACATAAAAAAATGCAGCTTTTTTGAGTTATTTAATACTACATTTGTGTTTTTTTTTATTAATGTTATCTATTCTTTTAATATCTGTAGTTTTGACAAAACCACGTATTGTTTCGCTAACATTGGTGCTAATTCTGTTGTTCGAAAACTATCTAAACTAAACTAAAAATTAGTTTAATCCTGTCAAGTACTACGTTTTCGTCAAGAATACGTCAAGAATAGGAAACGTTGTTTGACAGCACTAAACAAATTTTTAGTGATTTTTAGATTAGTTTAGAGAGTTTTCGAACAACAAAATTAGTACCATTGTTTGTGTTTGAGCTATATATTGTTTTAGATGATTTCAAACAATGTGTTCAAATATTTAAGGGCCATCGAGGGCAAGCCGCCACCTCTTACGTAAGTACGACTAAAATTAGTCGTTTAACTCCTCACGTGCCACTGATCAGCGCTCACCCGTGAAGGCACTTACAGTGTGGCGATATTTCGCGTCTTTTCGCGGCTTATGAGAGGTTAATACGGCCCTGTCTAGACCTACAATGTTAATAAAAGTCTATACTTATGTGTGTATTTAACGTAATAAATGTGATTAACCATTGACTATCGCCATTAATACCGTAAATTAATAACAATTGATCTATTAAACTCTCCATTATAAATGAAATGTGAAAAGTCCAAATAGTCCAAAAAATTGAAATGTTATATTAGCTGAGGACTTGTCAATAGGTGTCCACAGTCATCGATGTATTGTGATGTAGTGTTGTGCAGCGTAGTGTAGTGTAGTGTAGTGTAGTGTAGTGTAGTGTAGTGTAGTGTAGTGTAGTATAGTGTAGTATAGTGTTGTGTAGTATAGTGTAGTGTAGTATAGTATAGTATAGTGTAGTGTAGTGCAGTGTAGTGTAGTGTAGTGTTGTGTAGTGTAGTGTAGTGAAGTATAGTGTAGTATAGTGTAGTGAAGTATAGTGTAGTATAGTGTTGTGTTGTGTAGTGTAGTGCAGCTGATGTACCTGCATGTTGCAGCGTTGAAAACGTGAGATTCATACAAGTACTTGCTCCGGCAGGTCCACAGCCATCGGAAGTGTGGCATCTCTATATTGCAGCTCTTCTCTCGATCCAAATGAGCTCTAGTCCCAGGACTCCACAGCCATCAATGTAGTATATTAACGTAATGTGTGTGATGTTGGTGTGATACCTGTATGTTGTTCTTCTCCTCGAGGTGTGAGATCCAGATGAGCGCTTGTCCCTGCGGGTCCACAGCCAATGGCCAGCGCGTGGCTCGAACAACAATGATACCGTTTTCAGCGCTGAAGTTGTCATCTGTACAAGGTAACAAAATCCATGAGAACGTATGTAAATGTTCACCATTACGCGATATCGTACAATCTTGGTGTCTTTGCAGACTCTTAGGATAGTATTATTAGAATTGTTAGGCCAATAGACTGCCTGGCTTTTGACTGCCTCGGTGGTGTAGTGGAAGCGTATGCGACTGCTGTGCTTAGGTCTCGGGTTCGATTCCCGGGTCAGAAACAACTGTTTGTATTATCTGCACATATTTGTTTCGGAGTTTGGGTGTTTTCTAAGTATAATATGCATGTATTTATAAAAAAAAGTATATAAGTATTCTATCAGTCAATCTAGTTTTGATAGTGCAAGCTCTAATTACGTTGAAACTAGATGGCGTTGTGTGTCAGACCTCAGGAAATATTATTATTATTGTAGATCTTCCTATCCTAGTTTATATATATATATATACTAGCTGACCCGGCAAACGTTGTTTTGCCATATACATTATTTAAAAAAATAGATGTTGGCCGATTCTCAGACCTACCCGATATCAACACCGTGACACGAGGATTTTATATATATATATATATGTAAAAGTAGATATGGCAGTTCCATTTGTAAGATGTGGTAATTTTTAGATATCGACCTGGAAGTCCCATGTAGTTCCATTCTCTTAGTACAGCATCGTCCAGTAAGAAGGTCTTCATACTCAAGCCCATGGTCACAGGTACTGATTCGTTGAACACCTAACCAACAATAAACATTACATTAAAAACGATATCCTATTAATTTTTACATAGATTAAGACTGCACGGATGGTGTGGTGGTTTAAGCGGTCGCCACGCCGCTTTCTACTACGCCGAGTGCTGTGGGTTCAAGCCCCACATGGGACGACACTTTGTGTTCCGAGTCTGGGTGCTCTTTGTGTCCGTTTCTTGTATGTCCTAATGCGGGAGTTGTCTTTTTAAAGAGAATACATTTCACAAATATTACACTTTTTAAACCATTTTGTTTTTTCTTTCAACTTTTTATTTGACGGGCCTGCTGACTACTTTACTGGAGGTTTTGGGTTCGATTCCCATCGAGGACAAACATTGTATGATGAGCACGATCATCAACAGACTGGTTACACAGCACAATACTCTGCCTGGCTCTGGATCAGACTGTGTTCGTATGGCATATGTGAGATTATTTTTATTTTAATTGTGTTGTTTTTAAATAGGGCTGCCATCCGTCCGGATTTCCCCGGATTTGTCCTAGTTTGGAAGACGTACGGGGAGCGCGTCCGGGTTTAAATTGTAGTCCGGTTTCTTAAAGTTTTCTTCTATCAAGTACGGAGTAAAATATATTTTAATAAAGATATAAATTAATGAAAAAAGTATTGAAATGTCCGGGGTGCAAGCTCCAAAATCCGAGGAACTTACGCTTCCGGTCCTGGGGTCCGGCAGTTTTAGGAGATGCCAGCCCTATTTTTTATCATACGTACATGTATTTTTTAGTTATTTTTATTTTATTTATTTACTTTTTATCAGCACTATCGTTACAGGCTAATGTGACAGTGTAGTTCTTAATTACTATAGCATGTAATAAACATGGTTACTTTTGTAAACTTATTCAGAGAACAAGAAATAAATGTTATCTAATATTTTTTGCCACTTTGTTTAGCGTAACTAGAGTTCTCGTTAAAGAAGCTTTGCTTAACAAATTATTTTATATTGTACTAGCTGAGACCCGCGGTGTTACTAAAAACAGTAGCCTAAGTTACTCCTTATGTCATCAGCTAATTGCCAGTGAAAGTCCCGTCGAAATCGGTCCAGCCGTTCCAGAGATTACCCGGAACAAACAGACAGACAGACAGACAAAAAATGTAAAAAATGATATTTTGGCATGTGTACCGTGTAAACATGCACATGCATTTAGTAAAAAGCAATTATTTTAATATTACAAACAGACACTCCAATTTTATTTATGTGTATAGATTTAGGACAAAACCTCCTCTCTATGGGGAGGCCTATGTCCAGTAGTTGACTAGGAAAAGCTGTTGATGTGATTATTTTAATAATTAATCCAGAATTTCAATAAATTTCAAAAAGAACAGCAAGCCAAGGTCACTGGTACCTCGTTGAACCAATCGTCCATGAGCAGCTCCCTGTACTCGGACATGAAGGGCCCGAGGTAGGCCACGAAGCCGGTGGCGATGAGGCAGTCGCCGGGCAGGTTGTCGAACTCCTTGTCCAAGCGCTCCACTGTCGCCTCCCATCGCTCCTTTTCCCCTGAATTATTTAACTTATTGATTTAATCATCATCCTGGCCTGTTTGTACTTTGTTTGTATTAATGTGGGTATAATTTTCGTTTTGACGACCGGCTGGTGTAGTGGTTTGTGTAACGGACTGCTATTCCAAAGGTCGCGGGTTCGATTCCCGCTCAAGTCAAACATTTGTGTGCATGAACATTTAATGTTTGATTTGGTCTGGTTGTTTCTATGTATAATATGTACGTATTTACAAAAAAAATATGTATTTATATCAGTTGTCTAGTACCCATAGTACAAGCTCTGCTTAGTTTGGGACTAGATGGCGTTGTGTGAATGTGGTAAAAAAAACAAAAAAATACTGCAGAGATGTTTTTGGTTGTTGGTTGATGGTGGTTTAGGCAGTCACCTCGCGCTTGCCTTCTGCACTGATTGTTCGGTTAGGTAGGTTCGATCCCGGGCAATTTGTCGAAACCCCCGCGACACAATATAAATAGACCCCGTGTGCGAGAGAGAGATCCTAGTGCGGGAGTTGACAAAGGAAGTCAAAGAATTAATACTGTAGTCACGTCAGAGCCAAACAAGTCAACGTTACACGCATTTTGAAAACATACTCGTATATTGAATATTGGGTTTTGTCTCTTATTTTAACTCAAACTTAAAATATCTTTATTTCATTTAAAAAATTGTTTAAAATCGTCTTTGAATCAATATTTTCCTTTTTAAAGAACAATCAATTTGGTGATACTTACCTGAAAGTCCAGTGATGAGTGCCTCAGCTCTCTCCAGTTTCAATTGCAGGAGTCTAGCTTTGCGCTCCAACTCTTCTTTTTGTGCGACCTTCTCGTCGTACTCCTTCTGTAGCCGCGCGATCATCTCACTCAACTCCTTCAGCTTAGCTCTCGCCTCAGCCAAGATCTGTTGCTTCATGCGCAGGGACTCCAACGCTTCTTCTAGACGCTCCTTCTTTGGTTTTACAATCCTATTACCGAATGACGCTTAATAAATAACTATTCACACCATAACTACCCATGAATTCGTCTATCTAGTATTTTGTCCTTTCAAAAGTTGGCAGAATTCATAATCTGAGAGTATTGATCATCATCAACAGCCTTTAATAGTCCACTGCTGGACATAGGCCTCTCCTTAGAAAGGAGAACAGCAAGGTTCAATGAGGTACCGGTGACAATGGCTTGCTGTTCTTTTCTTTGAGAGTATTGATCAACCAAATGAATTGTATCCATAAGTGCCTACATCATTTTATAATAATTTTACATCTAGATCAAATTTTTAATATACTAGGATAAAGAAGCTCACTTGTAAACCTTGCCATATTTCTCGATGGCCCGGACCCACAGACACAGCGACTTGCAGGCGGCGGAGACCGTACCCACGATGTCCGGCTCGAAGTCTGGCTTCACCGTGTATGTGCCAATCTTCTTCAGCGTCTTGTCCGATATGTTGTCCTTGTCGAACTCCCGCAGCCGGTCTAAGAAGTACTGGTCGCCAAGCTGGCGCTTCGCCTCAGCCCAAGTTGGCTCTTTCTGAGTAATCATTACTGGTTTAGTGTGGAACATATTATGAAATTTTTAATTTAATTAATTATTATATATAAAATTCTCGTGTCACAATGTTAGTTACCATACTCCGATTTTTATGAAATTTTATGTGCACATCGGGTAGGTCTGAGAATCGGCCAACATCTATTTTTCATACCCCTAAAAGATTAGGGTGACCCACCCCTAAATATTTTTTCGCTGTAACAACGTTTGCCGGGTCAGCTAGGTTTTTTATAAAAATTGGGTCCTCATTAGTTTTTTTCATATAATTTTATTAATATTTTGTAATCAATCTAAAATGATATGATAGTAATAATTTGAGGGCACAGTAGTGCCCGCCAACGCCAGAGCCACATATTTCGACTAAAGTGTAGAGTTTGTGAAGTTAGAGCTTCTATAGTTACGGCATGATGTTAGAAGCTAGGCTCTACATTAGATCTGACAACTTTTGGAGAGTGCAAGCCATAGACATGGTTTCATGTTGGCAATATTTTCCATAAAAAGGATTTTGGTGGGATTGATAATGTCCAAGTAATATAATTATCATTGGTTTTCTTACAAATAAACATTTTGGATTATTAATTTAGATAAATAATAAACTGTTGAAAAAAATTGTGTGCCTTGTATCAAGAATACACCATTTTAAAGATCAGGTATTTATTATGTTAGAGGAGGCAGACGGGTCACCTGATGGAAATTAACTATCGCCGCCCATGAACGTCTGCAACTCAGGAGTCACAAACGCGTTGCCGGCCTTTGAGGAAGGAGTACGCCCTTTTCTTAAAGGTTTGAAGGTCGTAACGGTCCGGAAATACCGCAGAAGATAACTTGTTCCACAGATTGGTTGTGCGGGGCAAAAAGTGTCTCGAAAAGCGCACAGTAGTGGGGCGACAACTATCCAGGTAATGAGGATGAAAATTTTGCCGTGTGGAACGATGGCGGAAAGTTGCGGCCGGTATTAGTCCGAACAATTTCTGGGAGCACTTCTCACTTTGAAACCAAACCAGTTGGTTGGTTGAAATTATGTAAGTAATGTTGTAGTAGCCATGCTTCGGCTCAAATGGACCGCCTCGACCTGCGTGATACCACAACCTCACCGAAAACAGCTGTTGCAATTTAGCAATTGTTTCTTTTCACCGAGACAGTGAGGTTACAGGAGGTCAAACCACCTCTCCCCCTTTTTTTTCCGTGCGGAAATCCCCTCGGATACCACCTATCGGTGGCATGTCGGACTCGAACAGACTAAAACCGCACGCCGTCTCGGGTACTAATGGCCGGGGAACCAGGTATACCCTAGAAAGGAAGTCCCTGGTGCACCACCTCTCCCTCTGATTCTGAGGAAGAATACAATTGTGATTCTTGAGTTGCAGGAGTCCATGGGCAGCGGTAGCCGCCTACCATCAAAACTTAAAATTTGATAACTTTGGTAACGTATGTGACTGCTGTGCTGAAGTCTCGGGTTCGATTCAATCTAGCTTTCATAGTACAAGCTCTATGTAGTTTGAAACTAAATGGCATTATATGTTAGATTTCCAAAAATATTATTTTCATTATTGCTTTCTCTATTCCATTGAATATACATGTAAATTACATTTTTAAATATATTGATGTACAAATAAAAATACATTAAAAAATATAAAAAAATGTGTCCCATCGGTATCGGGTTTAAGATTTCAAGATATTATTATTGTTCTCTTTAATTATAATTATTACTTAAAACTCATACAAAAGTGGATACCTTAAAGTAAAAAACCAGTATAGTTTGAAAATACCTGCAACAATATAAGTACGGCTTCCATAACCATTTCGACTTTCTGCGGCGGTTTGGCGTAAGATTTTACCTCAGTGATGTCCTTTTTGTTCAACGCGTCCAGAGCCTAGGGACAAAATTGAAAGGCATTTTCAGAAATAAATATCCGAAACCTTTAACAGAACCTGGTATACAAGTTTGAAGTAATTCCGGATAGATACGGAACCTCCGTGTTTTTATTATTTTTACCTGGCTAACTTTCTAAACTTTTAAATTCTCGCATATGGGAATTTACAGGATCGTTAGGTTTTATATGCCTTTGACTACCTGACGTTTTGACCAGCGGGTTCTGGCCGTGGTCACAGTTAAATAGTCGTGAGTGATGAATGATTTAGTGTTTATCCACAGAAAGTTGCATAATAAAATTGATAGTTAATATTTGACTTCAAACGTAACCATTAATGTACCCAGAAGATCTCCACGTAATCCTGTTTCCAATCTCTTTACTGTACCCTTATCTCAAAACTAACCTTGGCCTAAACGCAAACTTAAGTGGAATGTTGATTTGAACTCGTTCCTAAAGATTGTGCCTGATGCTAACGTGTATCATGACAGAGAGAACCAGTTTTGTATAAAAATACTGAAATTATTTGTCAGACCTCGAAATCTAAGCTGAATTTTGAAATTTAAACTGATAAGTACGTACTGATTGTTAATACAACCACTAAACGCACGAGATTAAGAAAATGTTATGTTTGTTAAAACCTTTAATAATATAACAATTGATTTTGTTTTAATTTTGTCTAAACTGTGAATGCTGTGTTGGCTTGTAAGTGGCATGTATATCAGAACTTTATTACTTAAATTTTACCATAAAAGTTACATACTCGTATACATTATTAGGTTAATTATTTCCTTGAGTACTACTATTTGTATTTTTATATCAAATACCCGAAACTATCCGATAACCCGGGATAATTTTTTACCTGAAACCGTTTTAGAAATCGTTCCTGGTGTACAAACATTACCTTGATGGCCTCCTCGAGCGCGGGCATGGCGCTGGCGAGGTCCCTCATGGCGGCGTCAGCGAGCTTCTTGCACTGCACCTCCTCCTCCATGGTCTTCTTGCTCCTCGCGGCGACGCTGCGTTGTTGTTCGTCCGCGTTCCGTTGTTGGACGTTGATCACGCCCATGTACTCGATACACTGTTCTGTGTACTCGTTTACTTGTACCTGAGTACAGTTTTAAACATTAGTTTACTACTAATGTATAAGGCGATCAAAAAATTCATTATATCTTAGTTTTATTTTTATTTTCTGATTAATAACTGTTGTTAAAGACGTCGACGTTGTTGAAGACGTCGTTTAGAAACGGACAAATAGAACTTGAAAATAATATTTAGTAACAAAAATCGGGATATCCTGTCAAATTTCAACAATTTCTTTTTCTCAGAGCCTTTTTTCCCAAACACGGTTGGGGTCGGCTTTAAGTCTACTACGATACGGCTGAACTTCGATTTTTTACACGGAGCGACTGCCATCAGCCCTCCACAACCCAAATACTAGGTGATATCGAAGTTCTTTGAGCAACGACTGCCACAGATGTTCGTATGGCAACTAGGACCGACGGCTTAAAGTGCTCTCCGAAAAAAAAAGGTCCAAACAAAAAATTAAAAAAAAAAACATTTTTTTAACTTTGTTGAAACCATTACGTTTTCAACCTTCCTAAAATATGCTGTAAAAGATCTAAATTTAAAGAAAGGTATAGTATAGATATATGTGTATCATATTTTTCTTCATATAGTCTTACTATCAGGTGAGGTAGAAGGCACATTATTTGTTTACCCAATAAAGGGCATATGTTATCTTACCTTTGCCTCCCTTTAACTCCCAGTATTCGTCCCTTACCTTAAGTAAGTGAAGGATAGGTGTGGGCGTTACCGAGCTTCAGCCCAGCAACAGTTCTCTTATAAAAAAAACTACGAAAAATTACCATAATTCTACCTAAGTATCTAATTTCCTAGAGGTAGAATGTAGCCGTGCCTAATAATTAATTATTATATTGTAACACCTTAATGTACATAAATAAATAAACTTTTTCGCAAAAAAATTGATTCATTGATTGATTGATTGTAATTTGCCTCACCTGGGAAATCGCCAGTTCTTCCGACATCTGTCCCACTAACTTGGTGGTCTCCTCGACCTTACCGAGTCCATTGCGCAGTTTGTTCGCCTGCAAGGCGACTTCGAATCGTTTATTTTTTAGCATCCTATGAAAACAAAACAGTAATTGTATACTATGTCTCAAAAGCGCTGAGTACATTTTCAAGATTTTGAATACAGCCCTTTTTTTGGTGACGGGGGTAAAATCCCTTCGGATCTGCGGCTCCTTGAAGACAAAGGAGCTAGGAGTATGTGGTGTTTTGACTAACACCACCCGACAGCTGGTTAAGGACCCGGACCATGTACTTTCCCTGATCGACGCTACACCTTTACACCCTATATCTATACCAGCATTTAGTAATATGCCTTTGGCTTCCCCCTGCATATTACTAAATGTTATCACATTTTTGGTGCGATGAAGCCGCTATCCTTACCGCAGTAATACATCAGACTCCTAGAGGTTCCCACTGTCTTGAGGACCTTACAAGCAGTAACCTTACTTAAAGATCTCAATAAGTAATAAGCTACCTACCAAGGTTTGCACCCGACCATATAATGAGATTCTTCTAGAAAGGAGTGATATGTCACTGCGGACTTACTCTTTATAGCCAGACACCAGTTCTAGATAATTAGTTGGAGTGACATAGTTCGTTCTTCGCATCTCCTGGTACATCTTAACCGAGTACCTCCCTACTGAGGAGTGTATAAGAGACATGATGGACGCTGTCGAAGCTCTCAATCCATCCTCACGACTTTCAATCAATGATTCCTTTCTGCGAACCTAAAGAATACAATAAAATTAAATAACTACCTATTTATAAAACAATTTTTACAGTATTTCAAAGAAACCAAATTGCCAAAGACAAGTCTTAATATTTCTAGTATTAAAGCATGGGGGTACTAAATTCGTTGCCACAATTCATACTTTGGTGTTCTAGATAAAACTTTACCCTCGGTCCAGTGATGGAAGCGAGCAGTTCCACTCCTTCCAAGAACTTGTAAGCGACTTCTAACAACGCTTCTCGTGGCCACTCCAGGAACCAGTTTGTTGTCGTAGCGTTAATTAAAGCTGGGTACTGGCGGATACGATTCCTGGTAACATTGACGCCTAAATTAATCAGCTAAACATGGTTAAAAGGACACCACTATGAAATTACCAGAAACTGTTTAGGCTGTAGGTGGTAGGCGATTGTAGGTGTGCTACCTCTTCTATCTCGTCAGCCTTGCTAATTCTACCCCACCCAGGGTTGTCAGAATACCAGGCTGCCTCTTTTTTTACAGTTCGACTGGCGGATGACGAGAATGCAGGTTTAGAGGTGAATCTTATATGAAGTTCACGCCTTGATCAAAGTACCATTTGGATTATAGGCAAGCAAAAGAGGGCCGCACCAACTGTCGTTGATTAGTATCATTATTACAAATATTTATTTGTTAAACCACATATCATGTAAAAACACTGTTTGATAAATAAATTGTTATTAAAGTAATAACTTCTTAAGGGAGGGTAAACCGCTTCGTTACGTAACGCGTTACGACGCCAGTCTGTCTGGCTTCCCTTTCTCTCATGCATATGGCGCGGCAGGCAGGCTCCTCCTCTCTCACTCTAACACACAGCGCTAGCCGTATTTCGGACAAACGCTTTACATACAATTTAAGTAATAACATAAGCTTTTCTCAATTTAAACAATTTCAATTTTAAATAGTTTAACTTAGATTAGTTTAAGTTATCACTTCTGTCGGTCGTTTCACACGTTTTTATTTTTTATTATTATTCCATCCTTATGGAGACGGATAAAGAATACGTAGTATTAACACCCCTATTAATCCCGTGGGTGTCGTAAGAGCCGACATCGTAGTATGGTATGCCAAAACTTCCTTACTAAGAAGAGGCCTATGTCCTGCAGTGGACTATTAAAGGCTGTTGACCATGACGATGATTATTTACAAGACTAGACATGGGGCGGTCGCGAGAAGGCCATCATCATCATCATCATCAACAGTCTTTAATAGTCCACTGCTGGACATAGGCCTCCCCTTAGAAAGGAGGATTTGGCCTACTATATTTGGTATTTGGTATTTGGCCGCGAGAAGGTAGGGTAACAAAAAACGAACTGCACCTGATGTCATTTTTGACGTTCAAACTCCTACATAAGAGGCTGAAAAATGACGGCTGACATCACATCACGCAGAATTGAAGAATAATTATAGTTGATACATTAATACGTGAAAGACTTGGTTTGGATCTTGGTTTGTTACTAATGATATTGTAACAGATACCATCGCACATAACATATTTTGTATAACTTGGTACCTACCTTTTCAATAATTAAATTATTTTCAAATTTAATATTATGAGTGAATTTTGCAGTCATATTATACATACCTAAATATTTCCCCGATAGGGCTAAAGCAGAGCACTATATGCAGGTTGGCTCTGACTCTGTCTACCAAAAACAAATACACCTGTTCTTGGGTCTGCAGAATATTTGCGGCCTTCATTGGCTTCTCTAGAGCCGACTTTACCTGTAAACAAAGTCTTTACTAAACTCCAAATGTTTTATCCACTTTATCCACTAACATATACACTAAGCAAACTACGCAGTACTAGAGTATAGCAAAGAGAAGGAGAACTTGACACAAACTGTATACCAACCCGTCTGGTCAGTGTAGTATGGTAGGCCAAAATCTCCTTTCTAAAGAGAGGCCTATGTCCAGCAGTGGACTATTTAAGGCTGTTGATCATGATGATGAATTCACAGTCGGACTCAATTAAGCGACTTATCTGTAAATATATTTAACTAGACAGTCACCTACTCTACTTCAGGTAGTTACTACATAAACCACTAACATCTTCAAACTCATCAGCCTTGTACAGATTGGTGACTTCTCCGCTGCTGAGTAAGTTGTTGATGATCTCGGTGAACGTTTCCTCAGTAATTTGCGTATCGCAGAATATAAACGTGGTGGTCTTCTGGTCTACGCCGCAATTGGTGTATAGCAGCTAAACAATAAATTAAATTGTAAACACGAAATTCAACCCATTTTTTTTATTATTTGATGACCAAATGGCGTAGTGGTTTGTGTAACGGACTGCTCTCCCAAAGGCCGCGGGTTCCCCATGGTACAAGCTCTGCTTAATTTGGGACTAGTTGGCGTTGTGTGAATATGGTACAATATTTTGCATTATTTTAATTATTATTATAATGAAAACACGTGCAAATAATTTGAGAATGAGTTCGGTGAAAAAATAACAAAACTTACAGCGAGTTGTGCGATAATTACCCGTAGGAAAAGAAATCAGGGATGCAATGTATCCAAGTTTTAGTCCAAAAACATTTGTTTTTAAACAATATTAACAAACATTAGTACCCTGTTTTCTGAAACTAGTAAAGAACAATGCTAAGTTTAATTCAAGCTAGCGCTTTTTCTATTCCCCAGATTATTAAAGTATTATTAATCAATGAAACCTTTAAATCTTCTCTGAAGTCTTTGACTCCATACGTTTTGGTGACGACAACTTGGAAGGCGTAGTACTCGCAAATGTAAGTCGCCACACGGGTCAGACTCTGACGGCCCGACCCACCTGTACACACGTATTAACACTTTGAAATTTACCTTTTGTATCACTAGTAACTATTCTAGAAATAATTTTATTTATTTCCATTGCATTAATATAAATCTTTTCAATCTATTGCGGTATCCCCCGGGAAGCATTTGGCATTTCTATTGCATGTAAATCTTTGAGTTATGTTTAACACAAATATTCACTATTATTATTTGTTTGTAAAATGTAGCCATGATTTATATTTAGTATATTCAAATGTTGTTTCATAGTGAGTGAACTGTAACTGTTCTTATGAAAATAAAGAATGAAATCATAATAAAATGAGAAATGAGACTAGAAATGGGAATAAAGGTAAATAAAGATTCTAAAAACTAAACTTTATAGTATTTCTTTTCTGAATAAAATTTACCTATGTCTTTTTCTGTATGATGTACATTCATATGTGCTCTATCCTATATGATCCGTATGGTGACGGATTAAGAATACAGAGTGTCACCACCCCTATTCATCCCGTGGGTGTCGTAAGAGCTGCCTAAGGGAGCAAACTACCTAGGACAACAGCACTGAAGACTGAGAAGGAAAACATGCCACAAACCCAATACCGACCCGTCTGGACAGCGTGGTAGCCTCCTTTCTAAGGAGAGACCTATGCCCAGCAGTGATCTATTTAAGGCTATTGATGATGATGATGTGATGTACATTCATGAAAATTTCATGACGGTTGCAGTAGTTAAAGCATGAACACGTAACATACTAAAAAGCTGGTGGGCCTGTTGGTTTAGTGGCTTGTCATTTGCTATGCATTGACGGTCGAACTCTACCCAACAAAAATAATTGTGCGATGACCACGTTCATTTCCACTTTTTTTTTTTTTTTTTTTTTTTTTTTTTAATCTTTATTTGATTTGGGGTTTTGATCCAGTAAGGATATGCCAACCCCATTGTACCTTGATACATGGTAAACACAAATAATTTTTGTTAAAACAGTCTGGTATATTAAATCATTGCTGAACTACTGTAATCAGGTGACACAATTTTTTAGCTGCTTCTGACCTTGGATAACTCATTATGCTTTGTATTAAACCCACATCTAATAAATTTATATTTAGTTCTTTGAGCAAAGCCTCGCGTTCATTTTTATTCCTGTCACAATCCATCAGCAAGTGCTGCACATCTTCTATTTTATTACAAACAGGACAATTAGGTGAGTCAGTTTTTTTCATTAAATGTGCAAATTTTGCTGATGGATAGTGACCAGATCTAATTCTAAGAGCTAGTTTCACATAGTGTCTGCTTAATCGAGCGTCATCAAACCATGCGACCTGAGGAGGCATTGCCTGAATGGTTTTGTACCAGATACCTTTTTCCTTAGATCTATCGTTAAAATAAATAACCCAGTCATCATAGCAGCATTTTTTAAATTTAGACACTAATTCCCAGTCATCAGGTAGATAATTTAGAGCGCTTCCATTTACAGCTGCCAGTTTAGCTATTCGGTCTGCCTGTTCGTTTCCCTTAAGACCAATATGTGCTGGAACCCATTGCAACCTTACATCTTTTTCACTTTTATTTAAGGAAATAATAGTTTTTAAGATTTCATAGGCTATCGAAGCACCTCTGAAGCCAGAAGCGCATCGAGCCATATGCTGCAGCGCACTCTTACTGTCCGAAAAAATTACAATTTTGTTTAAATTTAGATTTAGGTTTTTTACATAAGATAATGCCTGAAATATTGCAATCAGCTCCAGCGACATTATGCATGCCTCATAGTTAACTTTAAAACCAGCCGCATATTCCAAATTTTTATCATAAAAACCAGCTCCCGAACCACATTCACTTTTAGACCCATCCGTAAATATCTTATGCCACTCGCTGTATGTACTGTTTAATTCTGACACTATGTTATTCAACAATAAATTAGGCTCATAATTTGTTTGTGAGGATTTTATACATTCCAGGTTTACTTTAAAATAGTTTTTAGTTTCTATATCTGTTACCCAAACATCCAAGGAAAACATACCATGAAGATGGAATGAATTAATATTGCATTGGCTCACATCACTAAAAGTCTTAATAAGCAGCGGTTTTCTCTTATTCGCCCAATATCTATCAGTAGACAGGACGTTTAAATTTGATATTAGGTCAACGATTTGATTACTATCCCAAGAAGCCGCTTTCAGACTATATTTATAAGCCAAGAATTGCCTTCTCAGAAACAATGGCATTAAATTTAACTCACTTTCCATAACATGGATCGGTGAACTTTTAATAAAACCCCCTATAATTCTTAAGGCCTGGTTTTGCAATCTGTCCAGTTTTAATAAATGTGTTTTTGCACAACAATCAAAGATGAATGATCCGTAATCTATTCGACTTCTTATCAAATTAATATATAACCTACGCAAATGTTTTGTGTGCACCCCCCATGCGCTACCAGCTAGTACTTTTAAAATATTTAAATATTTGGAACATTTTTCAATAGCTTTGTTAATGTGCTTACCCCAATTTCCACTTTCATTCATCATTACTTTCCAAGCAGCTCAATGATAAGCTAAGAATAGTTTTTGTCTCCTTTGAACTTAAATAATTTAGTTATATCATAATGTAATTTTAACTTTGTCTAATATATGTATATAAATATTAAAGTATGTTTACTTTTGAAGGTTAGAGGAGTACAAAACAAATACATTTTCATTCTTTCTTCTTCTTTTTAGGGTTCCGTACCTCCTTAGGTAAAAATAGAACCCTTATAAGATCACTTTCTTGTCCGTCTGTCCGTTTGTCCGTGTGTCACCACCGATTTTCTCAGGAACGGGTAAACCTAGCAAATTTATACCAGATACTGAGGTCTATGGTCCCTATAAGGTGTATACAAATCAAGGATCTGAGTCAACACGGTGAAAAGATATGGGCAAATTTCGATTTTCGCGAAAACTTGTAAGTACCAAAATTTACCTTAATTTTTATTTCTACTTTTGTGCCGTATCTAGGTAGAATAGTACACATAAATTTCAATTAAGAATTCTTCTGTTATGTTAAATGTTGAACAATGGTTATAACAGTCTCCACTCACCGATGCCCACACACAGCATATGGCCGCGTTGCTGCGAGATGACTCGCACGATACGGCAGATGTGGTCTATCGCATCCTTGAACAGTACCAAGTCCATTTTCACTACGCCCGGGGAACTGTTGTATTCTTCCAACTGATGTAGGATGTATCTACAGATATAAGAAAATGCATGTATGTATACGTCTGCCGAATATTATTTGTTATAGCCCTCTATAAACCCCTCAAACGAAACTATTTATTTCGAAATGGTCGCATTTAAATTTCATATGGATCTGATGATGAGTTTCGGAGACAGACAAAGGAACTTCAAAAAGTGATAGCAAATGAACCGCGATTGCTGCTAGGTTTTTAGCGCTCTTTGTTAGTATTTTTTCCAGTCGGTTAAATTAAAACAAAATGGATTTATCTTGTTAAAATGTTCAGAACCCACCCAACCCAGGTTAACTCTCAAGGAAATCGCTTTCACTGATCGCGCTATTTACTTACCTTTTTGGTAAATGTTCTTGTTCATTTAACACAAATTGTAATTTGAGTTAGGCGTTTGTCACTCTTCGAGTGTGATATTATAAACATTTGAAATTTAGTAAATAGACAAAAAATACTTCTTCTATTACTTATGTCTTTGACATTTATGTATTTAGATTAAAAGAAGTGAGCAGAGTAAATTGAAGGAATTAATTACAATAAAATGTTTTCTTTCTGTCACGGCAAGCTTTATTGATGACATTGTTGTAATTTTCAATAAATTATGGAGCTCCCAAATTCTGGATAGATGACCCTGTGAGATTGCTCTGACACTTAAATGCAATAGATGATAGATTTTTAAATACTTAACGTGTACTTACTTGCGCAGTGCCACCGGGTCATTAAGGTCATCGTAAACTTCGAATGGGTTAAGGAAGTGTCCAAATATGGGCGCGCTCTTGGAGGGGCACAGCGCGTGGAAGGTCAGCTCGAAGTGCTTGCCCAGCATGTCGCCCACGTGGTTCATGAACCAGTCGCGATCCCTGACATATCATGAATGGTTTATCACCGTACACAATTTTCAACTATAGTCCATTCGCGTTAAGAAAATAGTGACGCAACGATCAACACTTAACCAATCAGGTTCAAAGCTTTCGTACGTAACGATAGGATTGGTTAGGGGGCGGTCTTGATCGATTAGTCACTATTTTTATAACGCGAATGGACTACAATCAGTTTACGCTTCTGGAAATCACGATTTCATATTTTTTATTATTTACATTATTTTTAAGTGCAGTAAATGTTATAAACATTTACTTATAAGGATCATCGGTTTTATCGATCAGGGCAATTTCTTCTAGACTACCTTTGTACGGATTTATTAAGTATATTTATAGGTAGTCTGTGGTGTACAACAAATATGCACAGTTAGCTTTAAATTATAATTTTCTAAATTCTTTTTGTCCAATTCATACATATTATAAAGTAATATATACTAGTAATATGACGGGCCTGTTGATCTAGCGGTTATAGGTGAACGTGAGATGTCGTAGGTTCGATTCTCACCCAGGACATATTTCATCATTTGTTCTATATCAGGCTGTAACTTACATATAAAATGTATGTATTTAGATATATTAAAGTTTATTTTTCAGCAGCCTGATTACCACAGTAAATGTTCTGCCACCAACCAAACGGCCGTGTGTGAAATGCGTCAAGCTTTTTTTATTACATACCCGTGTTACCCGCGTTTGTTGTTATAACCGAGGGCAACGCCGCGGGGCGAAGCTAGTCTAAAAAAAGTAGCCTAAGTTACTCCTTATGTCATCAGCTATCTGCCAATGAAAGTCCCGTCGAAATCGATGCAGCCGTTTCAGGGATTACCCGGATCAAACAGGCAGACAGACAAAAATTGTAAAAAATGTTATTTTGGCATATGTACCGTGTAAACATACATATGCATTTAGTAAAAAGCGGTTATTTTAATATTACAAACAGACACTCCAATTTTATTAATATGTATAGATATAATACTAATAATAAAACTGAAGTTCTTTTTCAGTTGAACGAACTAATTCCTGGCACCATCTTATTCCATTTAAGCTATTGAATTAAAAAATAATATTTCAAATATCCTTATTAATTTTATGACAAACATTTTAGGTATAATGTTGTAAACAAGTATTTGTTCCTACGTAATCGTGAAGATTTTGTTCCTACAGAATCTGTCCGTGTGGTGACGGATTAAGAATACGGTGTGTCACCACCCCTATTCATCTCGTGGGTGTCTTAAAAGTCGACTAAGGAAACAAACTACGCAGGACAACGCACGCAAGAAAAAGGGAAAAAACTTGACAAAAAACCCTTTTTTTTTTTTTTTTTTTTAAACGTGTGGGAAAATCCCCTCGGAACCGTCACCCCTCGGGGTTTTGCGGCGGGGTGGTGTGTGTCGGACTCGGACCCGACTAAAACCCACACGGTGTGCCACTTCTCGCCTGTAAACAGGAGGGATCCGGGAACAGTGTTGTTTTAAGACATCCGGACCCCTCCTGCGCCAGCCCGCTCCCTGGTGCGGGCTCCGTCTCAAGTGTTGTTCCTCTCTATAGGCGGACGTCCGGCACACGCGGACGCCGCCCCCCGCGGTGGCCAATAATGCGGGTGGAGGGGAAAACCCCCACCCCGTCCCCCCGGGGCCCACATCAGGGCGGCATGAGGCTGTGGTAGGGGGCCTCCGCCCCCCGGTTCGCCGGCGGGGGATCGGGCCCGAGGGAGGTCGTCCCCCCGGGGCCCCTTTCCGCCGCCCCTTTCCGCGAGTTTATACCTCGCAGAAGGTTGGGGACGCTTTTTTTAAAAAAAATGTCGCCCCCCGGCCATGGAGCGTACTAGGGCCCGGAGCGAGGATCCACTCCGATGATGCAGTGGGGCCCCCGGCGCTGCGCCGCCCATGGGGGGCAGACCGCCAGCGTTTTTGGGGCCCGAGTCCCACTCCCCCCCAGTCCGTGGTGGCAGGGGCGGGACTCATTTCCCCTCCTGCGACCGGGCAGGTACTTTCCGAAGCAACCGTCCCGGGGAAAAAGCACCTGCGTCAGTCGGAAGGGAAAAGGGGCCCGTGCTGCCGCCCTGCCCCCCCCGGCGAGACCGGGGAGAGCCTCCCCGGCGGGGAAGCCAGCGCGTGGAGTCTCCAGGCCGGAACGACCAACGAGCCATCGTGGCTCGGCGAGCGGCTTCGCGCCACTCGCGCACATCCTCGGGCGGAGGGCGAAATCCGCTCTCCGCCCGGTAGTCAGCCACTCGCCGATAAACTTCGGCGAGCACTTCCGCCTCCAAATCCCACGGGGGAGTTACCCCTATACCAAACCCTATACCAACCCGTCTGGCCAGCGTGGTATAGTAGGCCAAAACCTCCTTTCCAAAGAGAGGCCTATGTCCAGCAGTGGACTAGTAAAGGATGTTGATGTGATGATGTGAATCGTGAAGCGATAGAATATACTAACTTCTCCTCCGTGAGCCTATCGTAGAAGACACGGAAACACTCGTGGACCCACAAGCGTAGGAACCTTGCCCTTGTGTTTGTATAATCCTTATTGCTGCGGAGCAAACCCTGCCAACAGTATATTTCCAAGCTGAAGGTTATGCGATGTGCTCTCTCTAGTTAAATCGGCTAGTATACATGAAATAGGTTTTCTTTAGAGGTCTGTGCTCATTTACCTAGTAGTACTTACATACATATTAGGTCTTTACCTACGAAATTGCCGTTTTGTATGCAATAAGTGAAAGTACTTATTTTTTCAAACTTTTTTATTTCTGTTATTCGAAGTAATCACCCATGCAATCGACGGATCTTTGCCAACGCATTGGCAGTTTATTGACGCCTTTCTTGTAAAAATCAGCTGGACGGGAGGCAACAAACTCTTCAAAGGCATTTTGTACTGCCTCTCGGGAATTGAATTTTTTACCCACTAAAAAGTTGTCTAAATTTTGGAAAAAGTAATAGTCGGTAGGTGCAAGGTCTGGTGAGTATGGCGAATGAGGGAGTGCTTCCAACCCCAGCTCTTGCAGCTTGGAGACTGTCTGTTGCGCAGTATGGGGTCGCGCGTTGTCGTGAAGGAGCAGTGGGGACGACCGATTGACCAACGCTGGTTGCAGATGTGACCACCAGACCTTGCACCTACCGACTATTACTTTTTTCCAAATTTAGACAACTTTTTAGTGGGTAAAAAATTCAATTCCCGAGAGGCAGTACAAAATGCCTTTGAAGAGCTTGTTGCCTCCCAGTCCAGCTGATTTTTACAAGAAGGGCATCAATAAACTGCCAATGCGTTGGCAAAGATGCGTCGATTGCATGGGTGATTACTTCGAATAACAGAAATAAAAAAGTTTTGAAAAAATAAGTACTTTCACTTATTGCATACCAAACGGCAATTTCATAGATATAGACCTATTATAAAGCTAAAAATAAAGTTCAACTGCTAAAGTTAATATTTAAATCACTACGTAATATAAGTTACTTCAAAAGTAATAAACGGATTCTGATATGAATTTCACCTACAGATAGAGTGATTTAGGAGAAGGTTTAGGTGTTTAGAACTAAGACTACTACTGTTCTGTTAAAGATATAGAAAAGAACTCAATTAGGAGCTTAAGAATTTTATTACGAATTTGTTCATTTTAGCAAGCCGGGTTCATCTATCACGCGATGAACCTGGCATCCGCACGCAAAGCTAAGAAATACGTCTATTAAAATATAGCAGCTTTATATGACTATCTTTAAAACTTAACGCATAAAAAAGAAAAAATATTGGCGTATGTATATCACTCTGCTAGTATTTTGAATCTATTGGACATGGATTTGGATCGCGTAAATAATGATGAATTGTAATGAATTTTCCTACGGTCTGAATAAATCTACGTTCATGAATCAACTATTTTTCTTTTTACATAACAGTTATTAGTTACGTTGCAAACAATTTAGATTCCAGCATCACTAACTTGGAATATTTTAGAGATATCTCTCAAATTGAACAGATAGTGCATCTTGCTGGGAGTCGGTAGAAGTTTGCTGACTACGTTGTTAAACATGTCTATTGTTGCAACCAGCACTGTTTTACCTGCAACAATAATCGATAGGAGAACCTTAAATCAAAACATTTAGAGGATTAAGGAAGATGAGATGATGTCCGTGTGGTGATGGATTAAGAATGCGGAGAGTCACCACGCGGACGGAGCCGCAGGCAAAAGAATTTAATATAAAATAAAAATTAAAAATGCAGTTGTTTGTGTGTTTGTTACGCTTTCACGTCCTAAAGAACTTATTGTGCCTGAAATTTTGTAGTTTACATAAAGGCAAGAACGCCTTTGATCCAGAAAAAAATAGTGCGTAATAAGTTCACGTTTACCGTTATCGGACTATACATTTTAAAATGAAACCCATCGGGTACAGATGTAATAGAACATACCGACAGATTTGGTCTCCTCATCGAAGTCGCTGAGGTGCTGGCTGAGCATGGTGCCGAAGATCTTGACGAGCTGCTGCGTGGTGGGCGCGGTGAGGTAGAAGGCGTGGAAGCAGGACAGCAGGCGCGGCGGCAGGTGCGAGCGCGCGCCGCCCGGCGGGCCCGCGCATGCGCACAGCACCATGTTCTACGGACGTGACCTTCACTCTGTATATCTGTTTGTCTGTCTGTGAATCTGTATGTCTATGAGTCCGTGAGACTGAGTCTGCTTCTGTGTGTGTTTACATTCCCGCGTCTCTTTATCGATAGAGAACGATCATGTATAAGATAAAACTTCTGAATTATGAAAATTCTATTAAGTAATGTATTCCTTTTATTCCTTGTAAACAACCTAAATACCAAAAAAATTATCAACACTATTCCGTTTATTCGCTGGTTAATTTTTTCAGCGCACTACTGATTCTACTACATTCGTTTACAGTGAAATAGCTATTTTTCCATTTTTCATCTATTTTTCTAATTCCGTTTTATAATGTATATCGGCAGCGCTTTTTAAATTTCACGCGAACGAAGTCCAGCAAGGTAGCAGCTAGTTAATAACCCAATAAATAGTGGAATGGTATTTAATAGATGGGTTGCATGACCTTCAAAACAAGCAGGAGACGACCTACGAATAATTATTATTCGTAGAGAACGACCAAAGAAAAGATGGATGGTTTGTGTAAAAGTAGATATGGTTCAAAAGGAACTAAGCAGTAAACTGACGAGTGATAGAGGAGAATGGAAGAAGAAAACTCATTGTATCGACCTAAACACGTCTGCACGGATGGCATACTGGTTTAAGCGGTCGCCACGCCGCTTACTACTACGTTGAGTGTTGTGGGTCCGATCCCCACATGGGACGACACTTTGTGTGATCCACAAATTGTTGTTCTGAGTCTGGATGATCTTTGTATCCGTTTCATGTATGTTTGTAAAGCCCCCCGCGACACTGGATATACTACTAATGCGGGAGAGGTCTTTAAAAAAATTAATCTAAATTTGGGGAAATGGCAAAAAGCTTATGATGGTTGTATGACCTTCAAGCTTCTCACTACTTAGTACACACACAAATATATTTAAGGAATAATAAGGTAACCAATAAGGTTATTCGTGTGGTGACGGATTAAGAATACAGAGTGCCACAACCCCTATTCATCCCGTGGGTGTCGTATGAGCCGACTAAGGGAGAAAACTACGCAGAACAACAACACTGCAGAGAGAAAGAAAACTTGACACAAACCCTATACCAACCCGTCTGGCCAGCGTGGTATTGTAGGCCAAAACCTCCTTTCTAAGGAGAGGCTTATGTCCAGCAATGGACTATTAAAGGCTGTTGATGAAGGTAACCAAAGGTGACCAACCCTGACATTCTTCCGCCACTGTTTTTCTCTGTCGTACCAATAGCCGTAGTCGTGCCACAGTCGCACCAGCTCTAGAGGCGGCTGCGAACCGTACTCGTCCCGAACTGGCATGTTGATGTCATCCATGAACGATATCATCCTCTTACCTGTATATGGTGGGGAATAATAGTATATCACGATGACGTAACAAGTATTCTGACTTGCCTGTCAGTTTAGAAAAAACGGCCAGTGCAATCTGGTCAAAACGTCAGGCAATTCAGAGCTGTTTAACACATGATAACCGGCGAAAGTTTTAAAATATGGAGTTTTTGCTGATTTAAAAATATTGGCCTTTCAATACTTTCATAACAAACGCTATGCAAACGCATATGCTAATGTAAACTTGTTTGTAAACTTAACACCTCATAACTACTCAAAAGGAAATTGCGCATAGACTGGCAGGGGTAGGGAAAAAAGAGATCTTTTAACATTAACACCCAGATCAATGTAAAGTCACTAATACATAAAAAAACGTGCACTGAATCAAAGCTTTACTCGGCAATCAAATACACCACCACGACGCCAATAATTTGTGACAATAAAATATGCTTTAATCTCTATCAATTCCTAAGCACTTACCCCCAGCGGGTACATAATTTCCTTTGGTTCTCTTTTCGAGCCTAGCTTCAATAATGTCCTGCACGTTGGCTGCTGTCGTTTGTGCAGACATGTTGATCACTTGAGTACTGTACCTACAGATTGATAATCAGAAGGTCAACTCTTGTGCTAGAAATCCGTTTAAAACTCCGATCTGATCTAATCTTGATCTCACATATGTCGTAAAAGGAAGACTAAGACTAGCGGAATACCAACTCAACTTTCGGTCACAATACATATATTCATATTACAGTCAACGTTTGATGTTTAATGCTTTACTACGAGAACACCTTTTATGATATTTTTGATATGGAAAGTAGCTCTGAACTGAATTTTGAACGATACTTTATTACTAGAATAACCGACCTTCAGAACGTCTGTCAGAACCTGTTTGATTAATCTATGTCAGGACAAGTTTTCTAAGACGTAAATAAGTTCGAAAATTAATATTTTTATATCGATTCTGGTTTTTGAAGAAAGTAGTAAAAAGCTATTTACTTAATTTACAATATTTTCTCATACTACTTTAGTATGAGTAAACATTGTAAAATACAATAACAAGACACTTACTTGTAATAACAAAATATAATTATGCACTAATAAATGTTACTATTTACACATATTAATCAAAAGTTACGTGAAAAGAAACGTGTGTACATAATTTGATATTATGTAAATTACCTAAATACTATCTATCTATATATATACAAGGTGTAAGGGACATCGTACCGAAAACTGAAATAGTGTATTCAGACCATGATTCTGATATAATATGTCCGTGTGGTGACGAATTAAGAATACGGAATGTCACAACCCCTATTCATCCCGTGGGTGTCGTAAAAGCCGACTAAGGGAGCAAACTACGCAGGACAACAGCACTGCAAAGAGAAGGAAAACTTGAAACTAACCCTATACCAAGCCGTCTGGTCAGCGTAGTATAGTAGGCCAAAACCTCCTTTCTAAGGAGAGCTCTTTTATGTCCAGCAGTGGACTGTTATAGGCTGTTGATGATGATGATGAAGATGAATATTAAAATAATTATATGTGTATATAGAAAAATGTTAAGATTGAGCTCAAATGACACGATATACTAACCAGCTTCAAATATTCTTTTTATTTATTTTTCCAGCCAGGACAGCTGAAGGTGCCACAGCGTGGCAAGCGTGCTAGGATACAGATAGTTAAAAATACATTCTTAGTAAGAGCTACTTACTTTTCAGGGTCCAGCTGCACCAGGGTACCTTGAATGAGGAACGTTTTGCCCGTGCCCGTGGGCCCACCGATCAATACCCCGTACCCTGCTTTTAGCATTTCGAGAGCGATAATTTGCACTCGAATGAATTCCACAGTTGGTACCAAAATCATGTGGAATCCAGAGCTAGAAGAGAAATTTATTACTGAATTTCTGTTCTTAAACGAGCCTGTTGGTATAGTGGTTAGCGATCATGGCTGCTAAGGGAGAAGTCGTGGGTTCAATTACTATACATGGGCCGGCTCGACCGGAGTAATACCACTGCTGCTAGAAACTGCTGTTAATTATTTTTTTGTTTTGTTGCCTTAACTGAGTTGCTTTTAGCAAAGCACAGCTAAATCCGACTCAACCTAATTCTAGTCACACAAAGGGTGGCACCGCTATTGACTTGCAAGTGTCCATGGGTGGCGGTAAACCCTTATCAGGTAACCTGTCTGCTCGTGTTACCCCATTCCACAAAAATCCATATTAACCCCTAAGAATCTACAAAAATAATCATAATAATTAAAAAGTCATAATAATTTTCTCTACTCGGGGAGAGAAGGGGGAGGGGCTCTACAGCGGTTGACTTGCAAGAAATTATTATAAAGAACTGTAACTTACGAAGGATTAAATCTCCAATTATCAGGCAACTTATCCTCCCACGGTTTGAAGACACGCAGCCTCTCATCCACGTAGTAATCGTATACGGTGTCCTTTAGTGGAAAAACGCCCTCGTGCTCCCTGATCCAGTTGTCAATCTTCTTCCGAGGCTCATCTTCAAGAGTTGCACATACCGACCAGACCAGGCTGTTTGTATAACACTCATTTATTAATTTAACTGTTTAGCACAATGTGGCAGATGGGGCTCAAGTCAAAGCTTTATCTTTTCAACAAACTTTAAAACGATAGACGCGATACATTCTTGTACATCAAGGCTCAACCCTTTGGAAACGGACGGCTGTAGATCGGCACAGGCGTATCATAGATAAGTTTAATTTTTATTAAATGTATTTTGCTTACTTTTTGACAAAACAGAGATTGTCTACATAAAAGACGATTTTAAGCAATTTAATTTTTTTATGAAATAAAGAGTGAGTTTGAAATAATAACACGTGACGTCATACCGCGCTATTGTCAAATCATTTAAATTTGATGTTGATTTGAAGATATAAAAAAATAGAAACATTATATTGGTAATGGAGGACAATTCGGGCTGCACTTTAAGATGTTACATTTATAGAGTAACTAACATTTATACACACTCACACACTCACACGCACACACACTCACACACACACACCCACACACACACACACACTTTCGCTAATATAATATTAGTGTCATGAGTTCTAAGTAGAAACTATGTACGTTAACTACTAACGCTACTAACTACGACCAAAGTGAAATCCAGGCTCAGTGAATAATAAAGTATAAGACAAAAAAAACTAACGCAAAAAGAAATCTCATCTTAGCAAGAACTTCATTGTCCTCCTCATCAGGTCCGGGAGGGCCGGGAGCAGGCTGCATGCCCAGCAGTCGGCACATGGATCTCACTCCCGTCAGCTCCTGGCCCTTTACACTTTCACCCTCTTGAAGATGGAGCCGCTTCAGTTCCAATACAGGAGTTAGAATACTCGAAAAGTTGTAACGTAGCTGCAACAATACATCATACAACTTTTATAACATGACAACCTTCTTTTATGATGCAGAAGGCAAGCGAGCAGACGGGTTCTGGATCACGAAGAAAGAAGTGCGTTAGGTAGACTGGTTGGACCTCCGGTCACTCACCAAATAAAAAACAATGAAAGACTTTTATCGCTTAACACCGGTCTTGTGCGAAACCGCATCGCTCTTCCAATTCTTCTAATTAATTTCGTTGCGGGTTCCAAGATAGTTTTAATTTTTTCATGGGACTTCCCGAGTGTCGTAACTCGGTGTGTTCGTGGGTCACTGCTGTTAAACCTGGTGTACAGGAGTTACAGGGGTGAGCGTGTGGTAGGGATTGTTAAAAAAACCGCATCGCTCTAGTCGAGTTGGTCTCTTTATATAGATACTCTTACAACGGCCTTACAGAAAACCGATGTTAACTAACTCTTTTCCGCTTTTTACAGAGTAAATGGGTCCACTAGGATCTGGTTAATGCACACACTTACCATTTCCCTGTACTCCAAATCCTCGATAGTTTCTAGCCAAGAGTTAACGAATGGCCACCAGCCCCAGTCCTTGTAATCATTGTATACCATGCCGTTACGGGACACGGTGGCGGGAGACGCCACGGCCAAGTCTAGAGTCTCGATTAATATCGATACCTAAGAAATATAGTTGTCTTTAGTTTTTTGTGAATAATAAAAAAGGGTTAAACTATTCAGGGTGGCTTGCACAGTCATTGAACTAATCAGAGTCTGTACTAGACTGACTGATAGAACACTCATAAACTTCTTTGTTTATACATAGAAAACACCCAATCTCCGAAACTAATATTTGCAGATCATTCAAACATTTGGTCAGACCCATGTTTGAATGAGTTTGAGTGGGAGAGTGATGATGAGTTGGGAATCGAACCTGCGAACTCAGCACAACAGTTGCATACGTTACCACTACTGTGCACCACCGAGGCAGAATCTAAATCATTAGCAATAATAAATATAGGGGTGCTGAATTCAGTACGAGATCAACATTTTCGGCGAGAACGAGGAGCGTGACCAGAAAAAACTTTATACTTCAGAAGCCCATAAATAAAACATTCGGTAACTACTCATATATAAGATCCCCAAAATTAATATCATTATTTACACACTGTATGTATATACCATGTAAAATAGTATTTACTTATTGCAAATTCAATGCGAACCTGAGCTGGCATGGATATTCTCTCACTGTTCACTAAAGTAAGCAGTTTATTATCGTCCATTACAGAATTGAGATTTTCTATCCAAATTGCATCGACGGGTCCATCGAATATGATCCACTTTTGTTCCAGAGACTCGTCTGTGTTGAAAATTTTATGTTAAAATCCTTATTTTTCAGTTCAAATTTGCCTTCATTGCAGGACACTAACGAGAACGCAGATATGTCTTTTTTAAGGTACATAAAATGCTTTTAGACAGCAATAACAGTTGCTGCGACTGTACAACCAGATTGGTGTTTAATTATCATTATCCCCCTTTTTTTCCGTGCGGAAATCCCCTCGGATACCACCGTGTGGCATATCGGACTCGAACCGACTACGCACGCCGTCTCGGGTACTAATAAGGAAAGGAAGTCCCTGATGCCCCGACATAATTTCTTTATCCCCCTACTCCCATCGACATTAGTTGCTATTGTGTACTTGTTAAAAACTAAAACAGCGACGTAGCGAGAACTCTAAATAACTGTTCACTATAAATGTTTGATGCCTTAGACAGTCAGGCTACCAAAGAATCATTTCCTAATTACCTTCTAAAACAGTGTCAATAATCACATGGAGTTACTTAGACCCTGCATCTTTTACTATTCTGCTTTTTGCTTCAAAATCTAAAAACTTACTTACTTTGAACTTACTAGTTTTTGTATGGTTACTATAGAGTTGTTCAAAATAGTAAATTCAACAAGTTTTTAGAGTTTGAAATACCCAAAATAATTTATAATTTTGGAAATTTGTATTTCGCCTCACTTCTTTCCATCCTATCATACTCACACCGCACACTGACTAGCAATCTTTGATGTAAATATACTTGAAGCATAAATAAACATGTACCTTGACAAACAGTCCTCATGACAGACGAAAGTACACCATCTTTCCACTCCCCTGTAGCCAGGTTGTACTCCCCGTATAGTTCCCCGAGAGTCAAAGCTTTAGGATTAATAGGAAACACGTTGACGTTCACAAAGCCTGCCATCTTCTGACGATAGAGACGCGAGAGGGTCGCTGCTAACATTTTCCAGGAGACTGTCTTGGCCGTGTTTGTGTTACCCAGCAGAATTGAAGAGTGGCGTGAGTTCTGTTGCAAATTACAAATGTACATAACTTTCAAAAATGATACGGTGTTTTCGTTGTTGCTTCGTTTTCCCTATACCAAGATGACAACATACGGAGGATAATAACGTTTCAATAGAATTACAATTATGCCAAAAATGTCAAGTGTGTCAGTAAGAGCAATATTATTAAATAAAATAAAATATGGCTATGAAAACATACTAATTATGGATTAGTGGAGAACAGATAAGTCAAAACTTTACAAGTCAATAAAATATGGCTTTGGTATACCAAACACTTTTTATTAATTTAAGGGAGTTACACCAGAATGAATGTGATAACGGCTGCCCTGCCATATAAGGGCCGAGAAGCCGTTTGGTTTAACAAGATGATAGACCCTTTACAGTGTTATGTCGTTATATTATCAGTGTTGGATATTTATTTCATGCGGAGTTATAAAAACTGAAACCATAGGAAACTGCCGTACTACATGACGGAACTCATGTAAGTTTCATTTTCTTATAATTGTTATAACTTTTCACAAGTTCAAAATGAGTGATAAAATAAATAGCAATACCTTCGTTTCATATGTCTGTATAACTTTGTGTAACGCAGCTTTAACTGGCTGCAGTCCCGCAGCTCTCATCTCCGCACTTATAGCAGTTTCTAGAACCTCGTAATCCAGCGTGGGTACCTCCACATCGGGGAAGATATCTTGCATTATCCCATCGAATAGAGGGACATCTTTAGCCGTGAGACGAGCTACATTCATGTCGCGCATAGCTAAGATGACCATCTACAGAGAATAAGAATAGTGTGAGCCATATTTTGGCACGTACGGGCCGTCTTGACAAGAGTAATACCCTGGCCTCACAGGAAAGCTGTTTTGCGGTGTTCATTAACGGCAGTATTCTCCCGTCTGCTCATTTATTGTCTCCCTATTCCATAAAAAAAATATACAAAAAGCAGGGCCTCATATTCGAATAAGATTACAAGTTAGCAAAATTGTTGAATCTAGTCAGATATCATCATCATCATCAGCCTATCGCAGTCCACTGCTGGACTAGATCGATTTGTGCTTCTCGCATCCAGCCCCTGCCAGCCATCTTGTGCAAATCGTCAGATATAAGTGTTACAAACCTCAGACTCTGGCAGATGAGGATAGGCCCGCCTCTTTACGCCTGCATATCGGAGCAGAGCGACCATAGATCTCAGACCAAAGTCGTAGTGATCCTGTTTAGACAATTGCTGCATTGCCAGTTCGTACAGTGTAAACACCTGAAACCGTGTATTTGAACAAACAAAACTGCTGATAAATCGTTTTTATAATGTATACTAGCGATGAACAGAAAAAAATATATGGGACATTTTAATATTTTCTTTTTAAGGTGGCTATCGACCTGATTTATAGCACCGGCTGCCATCCCAACAAAGTTCTTTTTTTTCTCTATCTGCAACTAGTTGCGATAGAAGAACTTGACTTCTTTGTTCAAAAGTAGTTGCGGATACAGTATTACTATTAATTTTATATTGTCCAAAAGATTTGGTATTTTTAAATATTTCTCAAAAGTAAATCATCAACGGGCCTTTTGGTGTAGTGATTCTGACTGCAGATCTAAAGACTCTAGGGTTCGATGCCAACTCTGTTCGATATCTGGTTGTAACATATCTGTAATATATAGGTATTTATAAAGCTGTCTGGTCACTATAGTACAGGTACTACCTAATCGTTTGAATATTACTTAAATTGGGGATTAACAAAATACCTTTTTAGCATTTAGCTTGTAAGCTGTAAACCCGTCAGAAAACAAGGTATTCTCAGCGATGGTTAGCGAGTCCGGTACGCACATGGCAATAGGGCGAAACATCGACTTCAGGTTGTCTGGCAACTCAGTACGGCCAGCGTACCTGTAGCCAATTAAATGGTAAAGTTGGTTAGTTTAAACTTCTCGAATTTAGTTGGGAGGGCCTAGTGTGAGTTTATTTCACATCTTCACGATCGTCACGGTGACCGCGTACAGCGTTGTTGAGTGGGTTGATGTGAAATAAGGCCCTCTGGTGATCGTTGACGACGGCGAGTCGATGCTTCATGCTTGTGACCGGTTATTAAATTTACTTCTTAATTCTAATGGCGATTACACGCAATTTTATTATTTGGACTGCTATTCTATAAAAGTTTGACTGTTTTCGATTACTGTATATTGAGATATATGGATACATTTAGAAACATAGTAAGTAAATGTTTATGCGAGTTTTCATTGTTCTTCAATTCTTGCTGTCTAGCCTATTTCCAAGCAAGCAACATACCAACCGTTCATAGACATTATCTTGGTAAAGTTCATAGCACCCCATTATATTTGGACTCATAGGAAATGTTGAAATATAAATTTTCAAGTTCGGTGCCTTTTACAAGCCATTTTAAGTTTTTTGTAACAGCAAATATTAGCAACATCCCACTAGAAAACGAGACACGAAGAGAAACAAAGTTATGCTATTTTCAAGTTCAAATGCCTTTATTATGCGGCTCTTAACCACGTTAAAACACAAAACTGATGAGAACTAAATTATTAAATATTATTATTATTAATAGTGTTATTAAATTATTATTATTTACTGTTAAAAGTAAATTACATTTCAATTCACTAATCTTTGTTACGTGACGGATTAAGAATACGGTGTCACCACCCCTGTTCATCACAAACTGCGCAGGACAACAGCACTGCAAAGAGAAGGAAAACTTGAAACAAATCCTATACCAACCCGTCTGGCCAGCGTGGTATAGTAGGCCAAAACCTCCTTTCTAAGGAGAGGCCTATGTCCCAACAGTGGACTGTTAAAGGCTGTTGATGATGAATCTTTGTTATTTAATCTACATAGATAAAAGAAAGTGATTCCCCTGTTGTTAATAAAAAATGATAAATATTGTGTTATCGCCGTTGTCCTACTAACTTAGCTCAGTCACATCATTGCACATACCTGCAAATTCCTTTGTTCTTCCTTAACTATTCATTGATATACAAGAATCCCCATTTCGTGACTAATTTATATCTATTATCGTACAACACAAAGAGTACCATGCCCGTGGTAGGTATAAAAGCAAGCCGTCGTGCAGCTCAGACACGATTCTCTCTTTGCATTAATCACTTCATGAAGTAGTCATTTCTTCAGTCGCATACAACATGAACAAGTTGGTGATACTCTTGATCGCTTCGGCAGTTCTCTGCTTGCGTTGTGAGGCGAAAGTGTTAACAAGATGTGGCTTGGTCCAAGAACTAAGGAGGCAAGGCTTCCCAAGTAACCAACTTCCTGATTGTAAGTATGCTTTGAAAAATATACACTTTTAATGTGTTGTTGTATTGTATTGTTGTTTTTAAAATGTAATGTAATATGTTCAAGACAAAATATAATAATTTGAATGATGGGATTTGCACCCTGTTTCCAGGGGTGTGTCTGATCGAGGCGGAGAGCAGTCGCAACACCGGCGTAGTCAGTCAGCCCAACAGTAACGGCTCTCGGGACTGGGGCCTGTTCCAGATCAACGACAAATACTGGTGCAGCACCACCAACTTGCCTGGGAAGGACTGCAACGTGCGCTGTGATGGTAACTAGCCTTCATTGTACTGATCATGGGTGTGCCTAACACATACGAATGGGCATTCTCAACAAGATACATTCACTTTCAGATCTGATAACGGACGACATCTCCAAGGCGTCGAACTGCGCCAAGATCATATTCAGGCGACACAACTTCAACGCTTGGCACGGCTGGACCAACAAGTGCAGGGGGAAGCCTCTACCTGATATTAGCGGGTGCTGAACAACTAACTGATGTATTAAAATGTATTTTAATCTTACTTTGTAACGATAGGAATAAAGATTTACTCTGTGATATTTTATATCTTCTATTATTAATGTTATCACCACAAATGTTAACTAGTTACATAATATATGTATGTACAGTCAACGGTCATGTGCAGTGGAAAGTCTTTAACTGACATTAGCAAGTGCTGAACGGCCCAATAGGTTTTAGGTTAACTTGAAACATTAGAATATTTTTAAAATATTTTTCACGTAACGCTTAATAGTTTTATTCAGAACTAGCTGGTACCCCCGACTTCGTTCGTGTAGAATTTAAAAAACGCTGCCTTAGAGGTGTAGTACGGTACGCGACTCATGGACATGAGGCCTCGGGTTTTATTCCCAAACCTATTTCAGAAAAAGAAATTGGATTTTTCCGAGTGGGAAAATAGCCTAAGTTACTTTTTATATACACAGCTACCTGGTAGTAAAATATTACCACAATCAGGCCAGCCGTTTTGAAGATTAGCCGGCACAAACAGACAGACAAAAAATATTTAAACACTTGACGCTCTACGGTGCACCGTTGAGCATCAAGTGGTCAAGTGTTGCAGGTCTGACCACTGCGAGTGTAATGAGGACTCGGCATACGCTGGCGCTTCGCTTTACTAGGCGGTCGCTCGTCCTCACTATGAATCTGGATGTCTTAATAAAAACTGTGCCCGGATCCCTCTTATTTAGACGCAGTGCGGCACACCTTGTGGTTTTAGTCGGTGCAACTACAACACACCACCCCACTGAAAACCCCGCCAGGGTACGGCCCGAGAAGAAAAAAGAAAAAAAAAAAAGAAACCGGGCAGGCGAGAAGGTAACAGCGACGCAATATAAGCAGGTTGTATTGCATTATACTTGTAAAAATACAAGATATCACACAGCAGAGAAAATGTTTGTAAATACAATAATGCTTTTAAGTATAATCTTGTGGTAGAAGCAACAAATCGTAACTGTAACAAAAGTCACAATAATTGCATTTACAGCAAATAACTTTTTTTAGAACAAGATTGCCTATAACCCGGCAATCTCGTGCGCGACCGTCCCGCAGGGTGACAGACAGTGGCGGGGGCGAGTTAGCGCGTAATTCTAGCACACGGCTACACACGAAGAGAAGTGTTTCCCTTCCCCGCTACACCACCTGCTACCCGCTGACATCTTGAGTACCTCGTCCCCGCCACCGTCTGTCACCCCGCAGGACGGTCGCGTTGATGGACTATAGCACCACTTACTACTGACCAATAGTACTTTAAAGTGATTCCATGGTAATATTTAAATTAACAACAAGTTTCTGAGCTTTTATGTTCATGATCTAAAACTAAAAATTTCGGATTGTCTTCTACCTAAATTGTCTTATAATTATGTTTTAATTGTGCGACTCGCAATAGGCACAGGACCATTGATTTAAATGATTTTATTTCAACGCATTTGTCTCAAAATTGATGCAAAGAAATTAAGAATATCTTATTGGTAACGACTTGTTAAACGAAAGCCACACACTGCACCTTATAATGGAAGCAAGAGAGAGTAAAGAGAAGAACCTAGGGTTGAGGAGAGTATTATGTCGGTGAAGACGTAAGTAAAAACTTAAGTTTAAACATTATGTTATGTATTTATTGCTACAATTTGAGACTACCATGTAAGAAAAATTAAAAGTAAACCTCCAGGTCTAAAACGAAGGGATTTTTACTATTAGCGGGGGAGGAGTTCATCATGGCACTTTATACAACATCAAATAGAACATAAGTGGCACCTTTATATGCTTCTGCCAAAACCAGCAACCGATCTACGATGTTAATCATGTCCATCACTTTTGGCTGTCAAAACTCTTAAAAAAATGCCAGTATTTTATTTTATTTTATTTTTTATTTTATTTTAAACTTAATGCACATATTGTACAAAGGTGGACTTAATGCCATTAGGCATTCTCTCCCAGTCAACCTTCAGGTGATGTAGAAATATGATGCGGTAGGTGCAAAATAAAATATGATATTAACATAATTTAGGTCCAGAAACATACACAATATAAAAACACAGATGCATACATAAACCTACATAAATTTAATAAAATATATAAATACTCAGTCGGGAACTAGGGCTGTAACTATTTCGATAATTCACCCCGAAGAAGATCGCGCACTTTTCTCTTGAATGCAAGGCGATTTGTTGACATGACATTTTAGCCCTTGTCGTGAAAATAAACATTAAATTTATCCACACATTTTATCTAATCTTCACAAAAAGAACGTATTTCATCTGAATCGTTACGTACACACGAATATTGTAACTAGTTGACGTTTGTGTTCATTGCATAAATGATAGAAGATATAAAATATCACAGAGGAAATCTTTATTCCTATCGGTACAAAATGATTACAAAATTAAATATATTCTAACACTTTTAGTTGTTCAGCACCTGCTAATATCAGGTAGAGGCTTCCCCCTGCACCTGTTGATCCATCCGTACCAAGCGTTGAAGTTGTGTCGCCTGAATATGATCTTGGCGCAGTTCGACGCCTTGGTGATGTCGTCCGTTATCAGGTCTGAAAGTGAATGTATATTGTTGAGAATGTCCTTTTTATGTGTGAGGCATAGCCATGGTCATTACAATGACAGCTAGTTACCAGCACAGCGGACGTTGCAGTCCTTCCCGGGCGAGTTGGTAGTGCTGCACCAGAACTCGTCGTTGATCTGGAACAGGCCCCAGTCCCGCCAGCCTTTGCTGTTGGGCTCACTGATTATGGCCGTGTTGCGACTGCTCTCCGCCTCAATCAGACATACCCCTGGACATTATATTTTGTCTTGAATACATCACATTATAACTACAACATTACGATAAAACAATAAATTGATTTATTGTGAAATATATGTTTTCAAAAGCAAACTCACAATTACGAAGTTGGTTACTCGGGAAGCCTTGCCTTCTTAGTTCTTGGACCAAGCCACATCTTGTGAACACTTTCGCCTCACAATGTAAACAGAGAGCTGCCGAAGCGATCAGGAGTATCACCAACTTGTTCATGTCTCGTTACTGAAGTGATGCTTACAGAGAGAGAACCGTGTCTGAGCTGCACGACGAAATGCTTTTATATATATCACGGATGTGTTGCGGTTTTAATGTACGGTAAGCGATTTATATCAGTTTCAGATAATGATTTCTGTTACTAAGATTTAGATTTAGGAGAAGTGGGTCGACATAGATAATTTAACAAATATCGTTGTTTGAAAAAGATTTATGTAGATGAAAATAATGATAAATATATTTGTCAATACTAAGAAAATGGTTTACTTTTATAATCAGTTACTTTGTCATTGTCTAGCAATAAAAACATGTAGAAATACACACCTTCTTTCTTTTCTCACCTCCGTGTCTCATTGGGGCGCTGATTGTTTACTATCAGTAAAGGTTTTGATGGCTTTTATAAGTTATTTAGTAGCAAAACTTGAATCAAGATTGCCTGGTCATTACAATGAGAACTTAGAACAAGCTGTATGGGTAGTTTTCAAAAAGGAAAAGTCAATCAAAGCTTAAGATAGAATGATCTCCAATGTTTGTTTTTAAACTTAAAACACAGATATCTCACAGATAATTTTGCACTAATTCAAACATTTTACCAAATCTACTTGAAACTGGAACACCTTAATACAATTGCCTCGTAAAACTATTATTTTTAAGTTATCGTAATTTTTAGCGATGTGCTTTTGTTGGTTACTAAGAAGTACTAAGTTCCGGGTTACTAAGAAATCGTAATGACGAATTTGATCGTATGAAATAAATAAAATAGTTCAATATGAATTGAGTAAAGAGTTACATCTCTTCATTTCAGGTTAGTTTTGGTGTACCCGAAATAGACAGGTAGAATTAGCTTTTTGGTCCAGAAAATTCCTATTTTTTTTTTAAAGATACTAACTAATACTATAATACTATACTACGATACTAACTATGAGGAATTAAGTGTGTTTGTCGGTCCGGCTGCCGTGATGCGGGCGGGATGAGTAAGGTTGTCAAAATTGTTAATGTAATAGGTATTATTTATTACTACATATGTTTTTAACAACGAATGGCTAGCCTATTGTATTAGGTACAAAACCTGTAAAAAAAAAATGAACCTGTAAAATTGTGTGTCATAAATAAATTAATATTTTTTTTATTTTAAAGTTTCTTTAGAAGTTTTTTCTTGAAAATAATAATATGTCTACTTATACATCTTGCAAAATTAAAAGACCATAAGCGAATTAGAGTATGCGAAGCTGCGAAATTCTGGTCAAGAGAACAAAAAAATGCGACAAAATTAAACATTTAAATTCAGAAATACTCTTGTTCTTGGATTCGCGTGTTTATTGATAAGTTAACTGAATGTTTAATCCCTATATTTTTGTCATACTACCTCAGATTAAACAAAAAATACGTTAACGAGATATGAGTCTGGTCTGGTCTGAAAGTTTTGGGTTATCCCTTAACCCGACAAAGAGTCAAGCCATAATAATCGGCAGTCAAGGTTCGATGAACAGAGTCAATCTCGAGACGCTTCCTAAAATAAATTTGAATGGTACCATTATACCTGTTTGTCGAACGGTGAAAGACCTAGGATTACAATACGACTGTACTTTGAACTGGCGCGATCGAGTTACCTACGTATGCCAGAGGGTTACCAACTTAATCAGAACACTATATCGTCTAAAAAACTGAGAAAGAAGAAGAAGAAAGAACCGTGAAAACTAAGAAAACGTTTGTGCAATCTCTTATCTACCCTTTAATCGAGTATGGTGACGTATGCTATTGTGACCTGAATGCAGATCTTCACAACAAGTTAGATCGTCTTCTCAACAACTGCATTTGATTTATCTTTAATTTTCGTAAGTATGACCATGTCTCCAGTTTTCGTTATTAGCTAAGATGGTTACCAACTCGTCAAAGGCAAATGTATACTATCGTCAATGGCCCATCCCCTCTTACATATTTAACACCACTATTTCAACTCCTATGCAGTACCCAGTACAGAAACCTTCGTTCACTACTGGGTTTGTTGGCTCTTCGTTCCTCGTTCAATCAATCTTGTGGAATGTGCTTCCTGTCGAGGTCACGAGGGCTACCAATCATCACTCTTTTAAGATGACAGTAAAGGAGCTTTTGCTGGGTAAATTGGCGGAGTCAACAGGCTTCTAGTTCAACATCATGGATAGGCACGTGACCAAATCGCTAAAGGCACAAAGATTTTTTACAATAGTTTTTTGGAGTTTCCTTTTATGTTCTGGATTTTAGATGATACAAAAGAGGAAGATTAAAAGGGACCAGAATAAAAAAAGCGTCGGCTGCGAAACGAGACTAAGACTACAGCTGCTAATGAGGTCGTGGCCGCTTCCCTGGATTCGAGCGATTCTTATCGGCGAGCTCTCTACGAAAAGGGCATCAACTATAAACGAATGCTAATAGAACCAAAAGCAAACCAAGGCGTCGAACTGCGCCAAGATCATATTCAGGCGACACAACTTCAACGCTTGGTACGGATGGATCAACAAGTGCAGGGGGAAGCCTCTACCTGATATTAGCAGATGCTGAACCACTAAAAGTGTTAGAATAAATTTAATTTTGTAATCATTTTGTACCGATAGGAATAAAGATTTACTCTGTGATATTTTATATCTTCTATCATTTATGTTATCACTATAAATGTTAACTTACATAATATAAGTACGTAATTATTCAGAGGAAATTCGTTCTTTTTGTAAAGACAAAATAATTTGTAAGTATGTGTAATTTTTCATGCTTCTTTCCACAATCATCACATCAACAGCCTTTAATAGACCACCGCTGGACATAGGCCTCTCCTTAGAAAGAAGGTTTTGGCCTACTATACCACGCTGGCCAGGCGGGTTGGCATAGGGTTTGTGTCAAGTTTTTCGTCTTTTTGCAGTGCTAGTGTCCTGCGTTGTTTTGCGCCCTTAGTCGGTTCTTACGACACCCACGGGATGAATTGGGGTAGTGACATTCCGTATTCTTAATCCGTCACTACTCGGATCCGTCTTTCCACGATAAGTAACTTTAAACATTAGAATTGAAGTGCACTGTGTGAATAAAGCCCTACTTTGTGACAGAATACCTTTAGTCATTTTTGTCCTCACCATTGAGAATAAGTAAGTAGTATTAACCGACGTATATATTACTTAAACATACGAATAAAACTCGTTGGTCTCTTAGTAAACTTTAAAAAAAAGTCCCAGTCGATCACTTTGTAATTATTTAGATAGCAAACGAGCAGACGGGTCACTTGACGGTAAGTAACCACAACCGCCCATAGACACGTGCAGCTCAAAAGTAATTTGTGCACTCATGACGCCTGTCGAGCTAATCCTCCATAAGGGGTCTTACAGCCGCGATAACGGCATGCGCTCGGTTGCCCAAATCGTTCCTTCCACTCCTCTACAAGTGAGGTTGAGTTGGGATTTCTGGTTGCGATTTCTCGAGTCTCAGGACTCCAACCCAACTTCCTCGCCGCTTTGCACCACTAATGCAGAGCCGCAAGGGCTCTCGCCTCCAGGTCCCACGGTGGAGTTCCGGCCAGGAGACTCGCCGTCTCAAAAGAGATCGTGCGGTACCCCCTTATGACCCTGATGGCCAGCACTCGCTGCGGTCGTCGCAGTAGTGCGACGTTGCTGACCCTCAGGGCCCCCGGCAATACTGGGGCCCCTTAAAGGAATAGGCTCGCCTCCTATAACGTAATGGCATTTGAGTAGTGTTTTGGAAAAGTTTAATAATAAGAATAGAAAAGACTAGTATTCATGTATTTCAAAATGACGTGTCATATTACAATATAACATAAATTTTAACTGTTCAATCAATTGAGAGCTCAATTTATTCCACAGTTTTGTAAAATTAGTGTTAAATTACACTAATAAGATTTTTATAAGAAAAATATAACAGAAATCATTTCCCAGCATCTAGCACATTTTCATTAACTTCTAATTCTTCAGGCATTGGTAACTGCATAACTTTAGGAAACAATCTTGATTCTTTTAATTTTGTATATTGAGGTTTTAGATGAGATATAGACTTTAGACTTCAAATTTATGACCAAACCAAAAGACAATTCCTCTTCTGAATAGTCGCTTAATGTACTCGATCGCCTTTTCCTCTGTTCCTTTTCTAAGTCATTCTTGTTTCCATGTGCCCAGTGCCCACGCCGCATTCATGGAATGACGAGATTATTTTGCATTATAATAATAATAATAAATATATTTATTGGTCCAAAGGTGTGACAACAGTTAAACTAGCAGACACAATTGGTATTTACAGTATTATACGCTAAAGTTTTAAAGTTACAAAATATTGTTGTATATTCAAAATTTGAACCATGTATCCTGTATCTTAAGAGACAGGTTACGGCTCTAAGGAATTACAATAGTGTGTTTCATTGGACATTGAGACGATGAAGACACTGTTGATTGGATGATGACCGTATGTATAATATATACCAAAGACAGTTTGAGTTAAATGTGTGTGTATGTGTGTGTGTGTGTGTGCGTGCGTGCGTGCGAGCGTGTGTGTGTGTGTGTGTGTGTGTGTGTGTGTGTGTGTGTGTGTGTGTGTGTGTGTGTGTGTGTGTGTGTGTGTGTGTGAAATATATAGTCACTTTACGAACTGTAGTAGTAATTCAGTAGCAGAGTAATCTCTTAACTAATAACCACTCAGTCAGTCGATGCTTGATTTTAAATCTATTTCGTTGTGCGATTTTTAACTCTTTGTTAATATTACTGTATAGGTAACATTGTCTAAGCATAGCTTGTCTTGTTATAAATTTTTGGTTTACTCAAAAATGTTGTCAGTGAGATCGACGGATTTACATTGAGGCCACTTTATTTTTGTTTCTAACCAGTTTATATGCTTCCTCGTGAAAGTTTTTTTGCAAAATTACATTATTCTTTAAAACTACAAAGTGAAAAAATTATTGATTTCATAAAATAAATAAAATTGAAATTTTGAAAGTAATCGTAAAGTAATAAATGGAAGTAAGAATCAACCGCGTATAAACGCCAAAGCGGCAAGTTTAGGCAAAAGATTTATTAATGTTGTAAAAGAATACATGAAATACAATAATTTACATAAGGTTTCATGGCTAACACTTTTAAACATAACGTGAAAACAAAAAACAATTTGCTCTATAATTTTTTTCTGGATACATTTTTTTACCATGTTACACTGAAAAATGCACCTAACAAATATTGTTTGAAATCAGATTTCCTGTCCAATAGATTTTTTTTCAAGCCACTTTAACGACTTTTATGTCTAATTCCACTATTTTTTAAATCCGGCCCACTGTGCGGGGCGTCCACACTCACTATGGTCGAGCAGGTCCATACGTACCGGAAGCGTAGTCTTCCCATAGCCGTAAAAGAGATATTTTACATTATTGACGGCCCTGTTATGTTGGTCCAGTTAGTGATCAGTAAACCTATAAACCAGAGATCGTAGTTTCGATTTGCTCTCAGTAAAAATGTTGTGTGATGAACATGCTCATTTGTATTGTCTTGTTTTAACTTTTCTACCTATACACCGTGTAATTGTAGTTGCCTTTCACATTTTTGTTAGGCACTAGAACTTGTTCAAGGACCTTGCAAAAAAACTGGTAGGTCAAATTTTTGACATTAAATATTTTATCCCTAAGAAAATATTTAGCAGCGTGGTCACTAATTCAAACGTACAAAATAGTCTTATCATAGTTACATAAACAGTGAGAGAAAGAATGCATCGGAAAAATCGGTACATCCTTGGCGTTTACCGCGCGTTCTTCCGTGACGTCAACAATGCAAAAAAAAATTTCTAATCGCGAGTATTACGAAATGATTGTAGATTGTAGTGGTGAAAGTCTAAATGGTGCACAGCGCTTGTACGAGTCGGAAAGTATGCCACTACTCCGAAAACCAAGTATACTAAATCCATCGGTGCCTAACCGCCAAACGATTTTATCTGCAAATGAGAGGCTGTTAGACTACGGACAGTTTAGAACCCCATCACACGCAAGGGGTGTACTGCAAGGTCAAGACTTGCAATTGAGGTCGAAGAACAAATCTTCACTTATTTGAACGGGATCCTCGAGCAAGCACACGGGCTCGCAGCGCTTCCGTGTAAGCCATTACGCAGTATGGAAGCTGATAAACACCGCTGGCTTGCACCCTTACCGTTATCATAAAGTTCAAGACTTACAAGAAACAGACGCCTTACCTCGTCCACAATTCTGCGAGTGGCTTATCGCACACCCGGGTGCCAATATTTTGTGGACAGACGAGGCCTTGTTAACTAATATGGGTTTGTACCACCAACATAACGAACATTGGTGGTCTTATCACAACCCAAACGTCGTCAGACAAGTCGCTACACTACATTTTGAATCTAGATATCTAGAAGACTACATTTTGAACAATTGTTAAAATACATGTAAAACAGCAGTGGTAAGTTAACCTCTAATTGCTTTTTTTATTAATTACTAGCTGACCCGCGCAACTTCGTCTGCGTCTCTCAATAGTAATAAAGAACAATGGCAGGTCCCCATACATAATTTTATTTGAAGTGAAATGACAGCGTTTAAATATCAAAAATGTTTTTAACTCTTGAGAATTTATTCTTGAACATTCTCATAAAAAAATTACTAGCGAAAGAAGTCTAGGAAAAAAGATATTGGATTTTGAATGTTTCGAGGTTAAGTACTAAAATATTGTCAATGTTTTGTTTGAAACTAGATGGCGTTGTGTGTCATATATTCGAAAATATTATTCATCATTATTATTACTTATAAGCAACCCTATTTTGCTGTAGAAAGTGTTAGCCGACTCTCTAAATGGGTGAAGGAAGGAAGGGTATTTGCTTGGCATGTATTGGGAAACAATAGAAAAAAATCTTTGCTTACATAGCAGGTGTAAATAAAGCAATAAATTATTAATAATAATTTGAATAAATGTACTTAAATACACATTTACACAAGGCGAGAGCATTTATTTATTTATTTAGTTATTCAACAGTCAGTAGTTGTGACATTATTTACTAAAAGCATGCATCCATTATATTGAGATTAATGCACAACATTTTAAGGCATCACATCATGCATATTGGAGTAACACTATATGAAATTAAAATTAAAATAAACATATATGAGAGTTTAATACTAAACAAAAGTAAAACAACCAAACAAACTACAATTGCCTTGTGAGAAATGGTACGTACCTAAGTCATGCGTGTAAGTGTCAAACGACAAGACTAGTAAGTGCGACGACGACGTATCGACATTTTAAAAATATCGATGTATGTATATTTATGTGCCGTTATCAACCTACAATGTCTTTTTCTCATCACACTAGGCAATATATTGTTTTAGTATTTTTCTGTAGGAAAATAACGTAACTATATTCTATTTATTTTGGTGTAGCAAAAATCTTTTAAAAAGTCAAAAATATTCAAAATTATTTCTAATTAGTTTGATTTAGTCACTACAGTACTAGTTACGGTAGCGTACGAGTAAACCGGGCAGAAGCAAATTCATAATCATAATAGGTGAACCTTCGATAGACATTTCAAGCCAAAGTTATAACAATCGATTATCGATAAAACGTTCCATAATATAATAATATCATCACGCATCCCTAGTCAGTTCGTGATGGCGATTCTGACATTACGTACTTAGGTCAAATAAAATCTTTAAAAATATCCAATCTCTTATTAGACTTATACAACACATGGCGGTATAATGATAAATCATAGAAAAAATATTAAGTAAGTTTAGTGTTAGTCAATTTTTTAAACGCTTCAGTTTTAGGTAAATATGTTTCTGCCATTGTTCTTTTCTCCGTTTTTGAAACATTCTTCATTGGTGCTCCGCTCCTATTAGTCTTAGCGTGATGATATGTAGCCTATAGCCTTCCTCGATAAATGGTCTATCTAACACTGAAAGAATTTTTCAAATCGGAACAGTAGTTCCTGAGATTAGCGCGTTCAAACAAACAAACAAACAAACAAACAAACAAACTCTTCAGCTTTATAATATTAGTATAGATTGTACATATCACTTAAGATTTATGTATCTTTACTTATTTCTAACGTGCCCTTTAATTAAGTGAAATTTTTAGTATTTGAATGTTATGTTAGGTACTTTATTTATCAATGAAATGTAGCGAAGTATGCGATACCGATGGAGGTCATTGACACTTGCGCGCCTACCGATTGCAGTGTCTACAAGATATTGTTTAACCAAAAGCGTGTAAATGGTACAAAGTATCAATTTTTTATATTAATCGTGATAATATAAAATAATAAGAATAATAACCTTTATTGAAATCAAGTTTGCATAATAACAATATTTACCATATAAAGAAAAACAAAAAAAAAACTGATTCTGACTGTTGGCAACTTGTTTATTTTTTGTTGATCCTTTTGTATTATGATCCTTTTTTTAAGACAACTCCCGCACTCGGAATAAATCCTGTGTCGCGGAGGACTTTAAAAAACATACATGAAACGGACACAAAGAACACCCAGACTCAGTTCAATAATTTGTGAATCACAAAAAGTGTCGTCGCATGTGGGGATCGGACCTACAACACTCGACGTAGTATTGAGCGGCGTGGTGACCGCTTAAACCACTACGCTATTCGTTCACCGTGTGGTGACGGATTAAGAATACAGAGTGTCATCACCCCTATTCATCCCGTGGGTGTCGTAAAAGGCGACTAAGGGAGCAAACTACGCAGGAACAGTACTGCAAAGAGAAGGAAAACTTGACACAAACCCTATACCAACCCGTCTGCCCAGCGTGGTGTAGTAGGCCGAAATCTCCTTTCTAAGGAGAGTCCAGCAGTGGACTAGTAAAGGCTGTGATGATGATTCGTACAGTCACTCTGTTAGGCGTCACTTCTGCCACTTCTCTGGTATCATCCCATCTTATCATTTTTTCATCCCGGAAGTCATGGGTTCGATTCCCACCCAGATAAATTCATTCATTTTTCAGTGTCTGGGTGTAATTTATCAATAAAATGTATCTATGTATTTAGAAATATATGTTTACCAGGAGACTGGTTACCATACGACAGGCTCTGTCTAGTTTGGGATCAGACTACCGTGTTTTTATCTTGTTTATTTATCTTTTATCTTCCCTGGGCTTTATTATCTTCCCATCATGCCAATTTTCAACTCCATTTGACTCTTCTATTTTTCAGTAATACATCTATAATTGCCAGAAACCTAGTTTTGCCGTCTGTCCGTTCATCTATCCGTCAATGGCTTAGATTAGTGGTGTGGGGAAGTATCAAGAGGTACGACTTGAGTCAAAGTACTGCAATATGGGTAACGTGTGGTGTTGGGTTTTAAAAGAAAAATAAGACTAGTCTGACTCTCTGAATAAGCACTAAGCGTCAAGTGTTGAGCGCTGAGTCAACGCTTTTCAGCGTTCAAGACTCGGGCGTTAAACGCTCGGGCCTTAAAGACTCGGATTTCGACGCTCTAGTTGCGCGCTCAAGCGTTAAAGCGTTACCATTTTAACTGAGGGATACCCCATAATTATTTAATTAGAGCGTATTCTTTGTCATTATGACGCGTAACGTACCTATGCACTTCGACTCGAATCCTTATTCAAATATTTCCTATAAATTATCATTACTGTTCATAAAGCGTTCATAATATCGATGTCAGTGGTAGTGAGAATGGACGAGATGGCCTGGAAGTTAGTGGTGAATCGACGGATTTACCTAAGTGTGAAAAAAAACGTAGCAATAATACTCTGCTTACCCCTTCGGTGATACAGGGTAGAGTGTACGAGTATGTGTGTTTGTAAATCAAAGTACGTAGCAGTATCTTCCTATGTCAGGATATGCCACTAATTTCAGGCGCAGTGTGGCACATTGTATGGTTATAGTCGATTTAACTGCAAATACGGTCTCATCGTCCCGAAGAGGTTTCACACGAAGGTTTCCAATACACGTTAAAAAAAGGAGTAGGTACGTTATTTTCTTGAAGGTTTTAACTAAATATGGCAAATTAAAAGAACACATTGAAGTAGTAAGCAACCTGGTAGATATATAATCTCCTAATCATAAATATGCGTAAAAACGTGGATTTTTAGCACATACTCGATGAGTAGGTACATTGATTCTGCAGTCGGATCTTAAGACTATAAATCAAATGTTTAAGGATTGTTTCATACGGTTTTCTTTTCTTCATAGGTAATTCAATTCAATATAAAATTAGGAAGATAATACCGATGATGATTAATATAAAGATTATAAATAGTTTCTGGGGTAATAAAAGTTTACTTAATCAATTTCTCTAAATGGTAATTAGGATTACTATCTTTGTTATTACTCACACTTTACACTATTCACTGCACGTGGTCCAGCACGTTGTTTATTTTGCTTTCGAATTCTAAAGATGTAATTTTTATGTTGTTATTTTAGTATATAAGTATCACCGTCAGTCTGTATAAATAACTATATTTCTACATAATATTTAATTTAATTTTAGATGCTAATTAAACTTACCTGATGTTTACACACACACACACACGCATTAGCACGTACACATTAACAAAGTTTAGACCCTGGTACCTACTTAATACTTAATTATACCAATATATAGTTGCTATCAGGATATTAAGAGAGACCTTTATATAACAAATTTGGTTGGAGTAAAATAAATTCCCACGAATATTACCCATTGAACAATTTACACTCAAAAATTACTTTCTGCTAGAAATGAACGGTAAGCAAGGCGATCTTTTACACGGGAAACAAGAAATTGTGACTTACCCTGGATTCATTGTAATGAAAATCCCGCAGTTTCCATCCAACTTGATATCGCTGCCGTCAAAGACGAACCTTTTCATAAAGAGCGATAGCGCCAAGAGTACTGCTAAGATTTGTTGAGCCACTACCGAGAGTACTTCTATGTTGATCCGATTAAACTCGTCGAAGCAACCCCAGCAACCACTTTGAGCAATTCCTGCAAGTAAAAAACAGGAGTTCATGGTTATTTCTTTCATAGTAGGCATTTCTAGGAAGTTTATCTAAGAAACCTACTTCAAAGATGATAATAGTCCACTGCTGGAGATAGGACTCTCCTTAGAAAGGAGGTTTTGGCCTATTATACCATGCTAGCCAGACGGGTTGGTGTAGGATTTGTATCAAGTTCTCCTTCTCTTTGTAGTGTTATTGTCCTGCGTAGGTTGCTCCCTTAGTCAGCTCTTACTGCACCCGCTGGATGGATAGGGGTGTTGACACTCCGTATTCTTAAAATGTCACCACACGGACTACACTTTGATACGTTATGCATTAAATGTAGATCAAAATTGTCTTTTACAGCATATCATTAAAATGAATATCTTAGTAGAAATTAGAGATTTCAAAGCCGCGTCGGACCGCACGTGGGCACGCCCTCCATGGGAGAGCCATGCTTGGGCACGAATGGGCCGGCTCGACCGGAGTGATACAACGGCCTCAAAACTGGTGTTAAGCAATTCTTTCGTTGCCTTTCACTGAGTGAGTGAGGTTACCGGAGGCCAAATCCCCCCTCTGACTCGAGCGGGAGGGACTCCAAGGGCAGCAACGCACCTGTGACTTTTGAGTTGCAGGTGTCCATGGGCGGCGGTAGTTGCTTACCATCAGGTGACCCGTCTGCTCGTTTGCCCCCTTATACCATAAAAAAAACGTCCCGATGAGCAGTGCAGAGCAGTTTCAATGACAGGATTTTTATAGTATATGGGAGGGCAAACGAGCAGCCCGGTCACCTGACGGCAAGTGACTACCACCGCCCATGGACATATGAGTCCCAATTCCGTTACCGCCCTTTGTTCCTCCAAGAACCAAGTGGTTGTCTGAAAAATACCACGTGACATAAACGACATGACACTTTCGTTCTACGGTTTACACCATAGAGACCTTTAAGTCCTGTAAGTGGAGCAACACAGGCAACGAGAGAGATGGATGCCCGATAGTTTTGTCTGTCTCTGTTTAGCTAAGCTGCGATTGGCTATTAATTAACCCCTCATGTTTCCCAGGCAATCACAGAGATCGACTAGAAAGAGATAGAGGAATCTATATATTATCCATCACTCTCTTTGCCTATATCGCTGTTAAAGGATTTTTAAAATCGATTTAGTGGTTTAGGATGAAAGGGTAACAAACGAAGTCACTTTCTCATTTCTTTCTTTCAAGTACGGAAATGCAAATAATACCTACAGTCGTACATGTGTTATCACTGTAATTCGTTAAAAATAATATGTTGTCGTTTTAGCCTTATTAGTCTACATTTAAACTATGCCGCTTTTATCAAACAAACAATAAACACAAGCAGATAAAAATAAAGCATTGTTTTATCTTTATTTTGTTGTTGATATTACTTATTATAACATCGTTTTAAATCAAGTCAGGAAAACAGTCACAAGGGCCGCAATATATCCGTGATTCACGCAAATATTAACTAAGAACGTCAACCCGTCAAAACAAACAACACACAGACACATTTTCGTACGAAAATGATAATTTCTTAGGAACTGATAGATCAGAAGGCATGGCTTGATCAATGCGTCATAATTTTTTTAACGCGAATGGACTACAGAACATAATAATATACTTCATCAACATCACATCACATCACATCAACAGCCTTTAATAGTCCACTGCTGGACATAGGCCTCTCCTTAGAAAGAAGGTTTTGGCCTACTATACCAAGCTGGCCAGGCGGGTTGGTATAGGGTTTGTGTCAAGTTTTCCTTCTTTTTGCAGTGCTGGTGTCCTACGTTGTTTTGCGCCCTTAGTCGACTCTTACGACACCCACGGGATGAATTGGGGTAGTGACATTCCGTATTCTTAATCCGTCACTACACGGACGGATCCGACACGGATAATATACTTAAAGTATGAAATTGCCCTTGTAAAGTAATAGATACTTTGAATTGACATAAAACCTTCATGGTGTGAGATTTTCATGTGGAACTTTTTTCGCATGATACCTATGAGATTCTTCTTTAAAAAAATGTGTAGCATAGATTTTCGACTTTCAATTGTTTTTTTTTTTATTCAGCTTAGACGTAAAAGATGGAGACTTCGAAAAGTCGAGTCATTTTTGAATACGAGTTCCGAAGCGGAACCAACGCGGCAGAAACGGTAACGCTGCGTTTGTAGAGGAGTCTACTAATGTACGCACTGTGCGTTTTTGGTTTATACGGTTTCGTGATGGAAACTTCGACCTGAAGAACGAACCACGTGGATGACCGCCTACACAGGTGAATAACGCTGAATCGAAGGAGATGGTGGAAGCCGATCGGAGTCAAACTACACAGGAATTATTTGCATGGTTTAACGTTACCCTACCTATAATATTGACTCTTTGCATCAAATCAATAGGATAAAAATATGAAAATTTGTGCCTCATAATTTGACTGATCTGCAGAAAGAAATGCGTGTCGAAACTTGTATTGCCTTGTCGAATCGGTACAGAAGTAAAGAAATATTGGACGAATTGTGACATGTGATTGTGGATTGGATTGTTTACAATAAGCGTAAGCGAAAAATGCAATGGCCGACCCCAGGTCAAACGCCGCAACAGTGCCTTAAAGCTTACCAATAAAAAGGTAATGGTAACTGTTTGGTGGTCTATTCATCACCATGCATAGACCACCAAGACCAAGCTGAGAAAGCTATAGTAAATAACACCTTATTTACTATAGCTTTCTCAGCTTTGGTCAGGCAATAACAGCAGATATTTACTGTGCCGAAAATGATGGCGAATTTAGCAGTGAAACAGCCCCGACTCGTAAATCGATCTTTACCATTATTGCTCCATGATAACGCAAGACCTCACACTGCACGGGAAACCGTTGTAACTCTACAGGAGCTGCAGTTAGAAACCATAAGTCATTATCCGTACTCGCCAGACCTTGCTCCAACGGACTACCACCTTTTCCGTGATTTGGATAATTTTCTACGTGATAAAAAATCCCAGGAGGCAGTACAAACTACTTTTATACAGTTTGTCGAATCTAAATCTCCAGAGCTCTATCGTAAAGGCATAAATGAACTTCCGTTTAGATGGCAGCAATATATAGATAATGAGGGTAAATATTTTGATTAAATAAATATGTTAAATCTTAGAAAAAATAAGTTACAATTTTCAGTGCAAATCGGCAATTTCATACTTTAACACCTTGACACCTGTAACCACATACTTTAATATGTGTGTCTTTAGAAACGTATAAATATAGGCTCTGCCTAGTTTGGGATCAGACGGCCATGTGTGAGATGTAAGGTTGTTATAATTGAAGACAACATCATCATCATCATCAACAGCCTTTATTAGTCCTCTTCTGGACATAGGCCTCTCCTTAGAAAGGATGTTTTGGTTTTGGAGACAACATTTATTTGTCCTATTTGACGGTCTTATTATCTAAGAAGGAGTGAATTATAGAGAAAATAAGTGTTTCATGAGCCTCTGCCTACATCTCATGGGCCTCAGGCGCGAGTATAGATGTTGTAAAATCATAACATAATTATGCTGTCACGACCTTAAGACGTCATGACATACGAAGCCAAAACGTATACACTCACGGTACGGCTGGTCCACAAGTTCAAAGTCGCTCAACGTGCTATGGAAAGGGCTATGCTAGGCGTTTCTCTAAGGGACCGCATCAGGAATGAGGTGATCCGGCAGAGAACCAAGGTTACCGACATAGCCTGCCGGATTAGCAAACTAAAGTGGCATGGCATGGCTGGTCATTGGACAACCGTTGGGGAAAACGAGTTCTTGAGTGGAGACCGCGTCTCGACAAACGTAGTGTAGGACGCCCACAGGCCAGGTGGAGTGACAGGAGCTGGATGCAAGAAGCCCAAAATCGATAGGCTGATGATGATGATGACCTTAAGACTAGATTTACTCACCCGCAAACGTCTTGCTCATCGCTTTGTAGTCCAGTCCGTCGGAGCAGTTGGTAACCACTACCCATCTAGCTAAGGCTCTGCCAAGATCCTTCACCGTTTCCGTCTTACCAGTGCCTGCGGGGCCCTGGGGACTCCCGCCGCGGAATAGGTTCAGTGCAGTGGTTAGTGTTATGTAACATCTATGGAGAACCAAATGCTCTTAATTATAGCAGGTCGATAATGGGCATGTGATCATTGCATTCGGTTTGAATTAATGCCCAATTGAAGGATATTACTATGATGTAAGAGAATTTTTAGATGGGAAATAGGAATAATGAACTAATTAACTGACATAAATCAATTTACATATTTCTGACATCATTTTAACGATATTTCTATTAGCGAATTCTATTTTTATTTTTTATTTGACATTGTAATTCCTCCATTGTCATCTTAGTTCTAAAATTTTATACATCACTAGCTGACCCGCGCAACTTCGTCTGCGTCTCTCAATAGTAATAAATTTTCTCCGTTTTTGAAACATTCTTCATTGGTGCTCCGCTCCTATTGGTCTTAGCGTGATGATATATAGCCCATAGCCTTCCTCGATAAATGGGCTATCTAACATTGAAAGAATTTTTCAAATCGGACCAGTAGTTCCTGAGATTAGCGCGTTCAAACAAACAAACAAACTCTTCAGCTTTATAATATTAGTATAGATTTATGAGATTAAGACATTGATTTTGCATGTTTTAAATTCCAAGGTATGAAAAGACAAAGTGACTTTTTTATTGCTTTAATTTCGATAATTCAATTTGTATTGTATTGTTCTATTTGCATGTCTTAAATTTAGTCACTACATACAATTTAAAGTTATGGTAAGTCTAAATGTCAGAACATAGATGATCATTCCACTACTGTAAACATCCTATGTATACCTATGTTTCACAATAAAGATTGATTGATTGATTAATTAAAGTAAAGAGGCCCATAGTTCGAAGTGGAATGACTTGAATACTAAATCATAGAGAAAAATACCTTCCCTTCTGATTACGATGGTCTTAGACTACATTAATTTAGTTTGAAATCCGTCTACGATTACAATTTAATTCGCTAATATAACAGTTCGTTTTTAAATTGTACCTATACCAGTCTTAATAAATACTTATTGCTAACGAAGGGAAATTAAGGCGATTATTAGGTATTGTGTACTTTTGAATTACTTGACGTTCCGACCAGTTTGCACTGGTCGTGGTCATAGGCAGACTCAGGAATAGTTTTAATTTGCGTTCATCAGCAATAATTATAATCTTGGAACACAAAACTTTAATAGTTAGTTTACCAGTCTTAAAGTTCATCATCAATCATCAACAGCCCCTTATAGTCCACTACTGGACATAGGCCTCTCCTTAGGAAGGAGGTTTATCGTCTTCATGTTATTCATTTATAATTCTTCACCTAGTTTTAGTCAGTTCAATTCCCACCTACCACTTCACCTTGAAACATGAGCCCCGATGAGGTGTCTACATTTATATACGGATAAAGAACAAAAATACAATTCTTCACAAACTTCACAAGAGAAAAACGTAGTGCTTTTTTTTAAATATGAAACAATATATTTCACCTGTCTGTTAGAGGAGTTATGACGAGTCGGCCAGAATTCCCAATGTACTCATAAGTATAAACTGAGCTAGTGTTGGTCTGCCTGATGTAGCAGTCTTCCCTCTCACGGTCCCAGTAGAATTTCAACTGTGAGAACCATTCGAATGCGGATACTGTCATACAACCTATAGAAAAAATGATATCAATTGCTTAAAAAAGTTATCCTAAATATTCCAGTCGCGACTCATTTTCCTTTTTTTATATTATTGTGTTGATTAAAGTTTAAAAAAGTTACTTACAAATACCTCCTACACTATTATTTTGTAACCCAGCATTAGGCCTGAAGTTAACCTTGGACTTGTGGGCTTTAACTTCAGGCCATTTTTATTGTTATCCATTTTTTTGTGTAGGTAGGTACTTAACACGGTTAATTAACCAAAAAATTTATTATGACTACATATTATTATGTACCAACAAATCACCATCATTCACCCTATAAAGAAAGTCTTGATGCGAGAAACGGACTTTAATGAGTAGTATAAAACCTCCTGCAACCAGAAAACCAGCAGCCATAACTCAACAAATGATAAATGATATTTATTTCTGTAAGTAAATCTTTTCAGATATTTTTACAAGTCGGGAAAGACACAACGGAATAAGTTGGAAACCTAAGACGTACAACTTGCGTGGGCCAGAAACCACTACATCCAAAAATTTATAACTAAAATCTATCACTTACCCATCTTATACATCTTTTCAACAGTATCCCTGGAATGGATCTCAATGACGCACAACGCATTAACCTTGCAACGTAAGATCTTCCCGATTTCCTTTCTGGACATCGCCTGGAGTGTAGCCAGGATCAGGTTTTGCTTTTTACGTAACTTCTTCAAAGGTTTCTTCTCTTGCATTATATCGCAACGAGCAAGAGTACGAGTGCAGTCTGAAGTCCATTGGATCTTAGGGTAGGCAGTTGAAAAAGATTAACAATTACGATTGAGAGTGAGAGCCATTCTTCGACACAATGGGAAAGCTCGGCCAAAGTGATACCACGGCCTCACAGAAATTCGGTGTTAGTAACCCCCTAAGATAACTCAAATACAAGGCAATGTACTTGCGAATTTTATTCGAGTGAAGTGCGACGGTAGTCACTTACCTGTCTGCTCGTTTGCAGAAAGTTTCTTTAAAGTAAACCAAAAAATGATGAGATCAAAACGTTCAAATTTTACCTTCAAAGCATTTTTAATATGACCATTTTTATTAATGTGCCATGATATGAATGGCATCAGTGGCAACAATAGGCCCTTGGCAGCTCTTCGAAGCACTACTTAAATCTGACCTGGCGACGGATTTGAAGACAAATATGGTACCCATTAGGATGGGTTAGCCATCTCTAGACTGGCTTTAGTTACTTTCTGTTAATATTAATTTCTATACTGTCACTATAAACACTTTTTGAATTATGGAGATCGAATAGGCTCCAACACGTCCATGTGGTGACGGATTAAAAATACGGTGTGTCACCACCCCTATTCATCCCGTGGGTGTCGTAAGCCGACTATGTCCAGCGCTGGACTGTTAAAGACTGATGATAATGATGACTACCAACAAAGGAATCAATGGAACATTTTTATTCGGTCTCCATAATGGGCCTTGTCCTCAGGTATCTATACTTTTTATGAACATCTGAGCATGAACGGCATCACCAACCTTGCTGCAAGTAATCCCTAGCTGTCCTGGCCAGTCGTTAATCCATTGCTCGCGCTGGTACCGACATTTTCTCAACGCTGCTCGCGTCAGTATCAGTTGCTATAAGAATAAACGTCTAAGTAATGATAATATTAATAACAGCTTCACACATCTCACACACGGCCGTGAAAAACTATGCAGTCTGTACTATGGTAACCAGACTGCTGATAATCATACTGAAATATTTCTTAATACATACCTACATAATTTAGATAAATAACACCCAGACACCGAACAAATGGTCGTTCTTATTACACAACAATTTTGATGGTTTCTCCTGGGTGGGAACCGAACCCCGGCTTAGAATCAGGGTCACTAGCCTCTATACCGACAGGTCAGTCAACAACATTGTTTTAATCCCATGTTTCTAATATATTAACTTACTAAGTAATATCATGGGTCTAGCCGAGCCCAGGGGAGCAACTGATTACTGAAGATACATTAGAGTCATGTTTAGATTTACTTTAAATGAGACCCATCGATTCATCGAGCCTTTATTGTTAAGTGCTGTTATTATTGTGTAAGTTTTAATATGATGCAGTAAATATCCAAGAAATATATCTAACATAAGCCAATATATCTCTCAGGTCGTCCATTATCTGCGACGAAGAACGACAGTCCTATACTTTTACCACAAATTAAAACGAAAATACCACCTGTCATTGAACACCTAACAAATCCAGACGGAGGAAAAATTTATATTCATTTGGTAGGATACAACTTCTTTTACAAAGTAATACCTACCTACACCTATTTGGATTAGCTACCAAGTTTGTGGTTACTATTAGGTTTATACAACAACCTTAGAGCCTCTACAAATTATGGCTAAGCTCTGTGACAGTATATTTGCGAAATAGCATACTTTTACTTGTAGTTACTTACATACATTACTAAATCAAAAATATACCTACTAGGTACATCTAGAAGAATCTCTGGTCAGAAACCGTCTCTACATGACTATGGGTAATCTTTGTTCACGAGTAATTTTAGTAAAATGCAAAATTCCTACTAGCTGTACTGATTGAAATTAACTTCTACTATGTATGTAATTGATAATATAATGGCAATTATCATGATTGTACTTATGTACACACGCAAAGGAAACACCTAGTCACGTTTACATGTGTGTAAAATGTAACTTACTCGTTTCTTCACTCAACTAGTATGGTCTAGTGTCAATTTCTCTAGGAATAGTTCATTCGATTAGGGTTCGATTCCCGGGTCGGATCAAATGTTTGTATGATCTGCATATATTTGTTTCGGAGTGTATTTACAAAAAAAAAGTATACACGGTGATTTTGAAAGCGTTTTGGAAAAGAAAATTTTGAGTTATTTATCAGTAACAGAATCTATATATAACGTTAATTTAATAAAATATATATATTTTTTATCATCAAAGTCGATATTCATATCGATTACAGAGAAAAGGTGAGAACCAGTAGTAGGGCTTTTCAATCGCAAGTAGGTAAATACTACGAATAGAAATACTATACTCACGCGCAAGGTCAAGGACGTTTAAATTATTATTCGCCGGAGTGTAGTGCGTGCATACATGGACAATGAGTTTAGTGATCGGTGGATAGGTCGAGGAGGGCCAGTGCCTTGGCCACCTAGAAGCCCGGACTTAACGCCCCTGGATTTTTTCTTATGGTCGGAAATAAAAATACTTGTTTATACACGGGAATATGAAAGCCGTGATAATTTACGCATTGCGATAGTGGACGCTTTTGATAAAGTGAAAAGTGATAGAGACACATTAAGAAAATTAAAAAACAATTGCATTAAAGGTGGACGTTTGTGTATTGAATGCAGCGGACTCCATTTTGAGCAGTTGCTTCGATACAGAGAAGTGTAAATAGTGTAAATAGGTATGTAAGTTAATTATTCTGTAGATAGCTCCGATTTTTTAAATACGCTTGAAATATTTATACCTACAGTCCGTTGATAAATTGATTTGTTGTGAAAAGAACAATCGTGGTTAATAATCGAAAAGAAGTTTAAATAAAATAGGTATTTCCGACGATCCTAAGCCCGTGTAAAGTATGAAGGACAAATTGGAGTCTATCTACGTAAGTACTCGCTAGCTCGCGCCTATAGGTATACTTTTATCAGCTGCTGTTAGCGTCAGCGGTACGCAGCGGCCGCCGAAACGCCCACGGACGTGTTTCATTCATATAAGATAATGAATGAATGATCAGTCCATTACTACTTTCCAAGTCGATCGAGTAAAAATGAATATTAAAACTGAAACTTTTTTTTAGACAACATTACAATTGATTTAATCATTTTTATTGGTACTATAGACGATTCCAAATTAAAATGTTTCGTTTCCAAAACGCCTAAAAAAACACCGTGTATAATCAGTCAATATAATAATATAAACTCTGCTTAGTATGAAACTAGATGGCGATGTGTGTTAGATATCCGAAATATTATTATTATGATTAAAATCAAAAGTACTTCGTACCACTGACCAGGTATTTCGTTTCTACTACCAGGCGCAGTAATTTTTTAAAACAATAGCTACTCAGATCTACGCAACACAGTTTATTGAAACATTTTAAGAAAATTAAAATAATTACATCTCTGAGCACGACTCTCATTACATGTTCGAGGTTTAGCAGCCAAACTTCAGCAGGTCCGTCCAAGATCACATTATATTTCCACTCAATACACTCGCCATCTTCAGACAACATGGCTTTGGCTACGGGCACACCTAGAGCATTCTGCAAAATCCATTTTGTTAAAACTAGAGATGACACGAATATTCGGCAACTATTCGGTATTGGGCTATTCGGCCATTTTTTTTTTACTGTTCCGTATTCGGCCGAACACCGAATAGTAAATCACGAAGAAAAGAATGCATAATCTTACTCACAAGGATTTTTATTTTACCAATAGCATCATTTTAATACTTAAAAAAAATTAAGCATTTGTTGACAGGAAACGATCGCGCTTTTCCTCATAAATTATTACTGCTTCCGGGAGATGATAAATAAATCTTAGTAAATTCTGTTAGGTTAGAATATTGTTTTGCGTTTGTTGATCATGTTACTGATTCAGATTTAAATCCGCGAAAGGTACTAAGTGTTGCCGAATGTTCGTTATTCGGTATTCGGCCAAATCACAGTGGCATCTCTAGTTAAAACCACAGTTATGTCAAGATCAATTCCCAACATGAAAATGTAAAAGATAATTAATTACGATAACAATTTTAGGTAAAATGATCAAGTTAAAAATTGAAACTGAGATTGAAGCCAGTTAATGTGTTATATTTTTAACCAATTTGTCATAGTTTAAAGAGACAGTGAAATATTTATATGCTATTTAATAACGAATCATGTTGTATCTACTCAAAAACGGAGATATCTCTATACATGAAGAACATTCTTTGTTACACCGCTAATGTTAAAGTTAAAAATAGCTACCTATTTAAAGTTATACAGGCATATATATTTAATATATATATATGTTTAAGATTTATTTGATTCTGATTTCAATTTTGGTTTAGATTCTAATTTTGATTCTTAATTTTAATTATATTGAAATAATTTATGTTTCAATTAATTGCTTTGTTACCACCTAAGTTGCATTATTTTTGTTAGCATGTTTTTATTAATACTTATTTCAATTTTAAATCTAGTTGGTTTAAATTGTCATTTTGTGCTTGCCTTTGTGGAGGAACGGGTTCGTCCAACGCAAAGGGAGGATCCTCCGACCAGCCGAGGTGATTATCCTGGCGGGCCGCGGCCCAACGGTTTATGTAGGGAAGTGGTATATATGCTAATCGGCGAGAGTATTCTTCATATCGCGATACAGGATTTGCAATTCTCATTTAGGAGTTACTCCGTAGTTCGATGTGTCTTCGTTAGATGGCGCTGTAGTATGTTTCTGCGTTTCGTTCTATGTGGAAGTCGCTACACCTTCACTTTTGTTACATTTTCATTTTTACACAAGTTACATTTTTCAGCACGTACCAGAGTTCAACTACTATTTGTGCCAGAATGTTTACTGTTATTTTTGTTTTAAGTTTGTTGTAATTTGGTTTTAACAAATAAATAAAAATATGTAACAGTACAAAAATCTATACGATCAAAGTTCAAGTTATATTGGTCAATGAAACAAAAAAAGACATTCACAACGGCCTAAATTCAACCGTCAAGTGTTCCCTAGTCACTAGTCATATAACCTTTTTTTAGTCTTGAACATTTTTTTCAATGAAATAAAAGTAGTTTTTTTTTTATTAAAAACTTATTCATGAATAAGATGAGTCTTCCATTAACAACTATATTTCTTACTTTATATCACATAGCTGTATTTTTTAAAATACATACATTACACACATAAGGAATCAATACAATGGAGGCAACTAAGTGCAGCAATAAAACGTACCATAAAGGATGCGGCATAAATAGTGGTCCATTGCTAAGTTTAACCACTACTACAATTTTAAACAGTTTTAAAAAAGTTTCAGAAAAATGATTGTCCTTTTTTGTGAAATTGCAACAAAATTCCACCTAACACTATTGTTTATTGTGTGTGTATACCATTTCGAAATCTATTTACGAGTTTCTAGAGACATACAAAAACACTGCCAATACAATACCTAGCATCTAAAATATTCATAACATTTCCCACTCATAATGTTTCCAATAATTGTAAAGTCTGGAACTATTTATGAATAATACAATAATAATACGTATATATCTCGCACACCTCACACACGGCCGTCTGTCCCCAAACTAGGCAGAGCCTATGCTATGGTACTGGTTACCACTCATCGAATCAATCTTTCAACACCTTAGGTACTGGGGTCCATGGACGGAACTGGCAGTGGTCATTTATGAGCTGTTGACCTACCTGCTTGTTCCGCCCCCTATATATAACTAGGTTTTCGTCCGCGTGGTTGTCGACATCAGACATAGGATACAATAAATTAAGATTATAGGTATATTAATAAAATAATATTCAAAATAAAGAGTATTTATTGTGGGTTTGAAAACGCTACTACCACCCTTTTACACCCTTAAGGCTGGTATTTTTAAAAATAATATCTTTGTGCACACCTACATCACCTAAGGCACATTTGTGCAAAATTTTATGCTTCTAGACCCAGCGGTTTCTGCTGTGCGACCAGTCAGAAAATCGGTCTGACATTTTCTTCTTTTATAGATGTAGATCATACATTATGGAATTTGAAAATTCAAGATTTGGTATCAGCATCATGAGCACAGGTCTTCTATTTCATCCAAATACACAAACCATATTGTTCTCTCATGGTTCATTTATCTTTACTAACATATCTTCCATAAGTCACACCATGTAATTTTTCAGGTAACGTTAACATGATCTTCAAGATGGCTTTCTTATCATCATCAGACCGGCACGACCAAACTAGATGTAAGTACTCATTGAATAGCCCTTGCGCTTGAGAAGTTGGATGATACATTAGAAGAATCAGTAGAGCCTGTGAAGGATAAACAGATTATGTAAAAATTAAAGTCATCTTTACACAAAAGTTCTTTTCACCTACAAATTATAATTATCCTACTTATGTTTTTTTTTTTTTTTTTCACACACGGCCGTCTGATCCCAAACTAGGCAGAGCCTGTACTATGGTAACCAGACTGCTGATAAACATACTTATGTATTTCTAAATACATACATACTATAAATAAATTACACCCAGACACCCGGAGTGTGCAGTCAGGGTCACTAATCACTAGACCAATAGGCCCATTTAATTTAAAGTTTGTGCATACATGTTTGTTACTCTAAAACAAAAACATTTGTTACCCTAAAGCATAAATATATGTACCTTAAAGCAAAAAATGGCTGAATAGCTTGTATGCAATTTCATGGATACATAATTTATAATTAAGATTAAAACATAGGCTTTATTGTATATCAACCTAGCACAGTTTGTTCTATGGCTTGAAGAATGAAAATATTTTTATCAATGCAAGTAGACATTCATGGATATGAATATTTGCACTGAGTGGAAATAAAACCCGCTAATAAAACTTTCCAATGAAGTCATTATTGTCATCGATTATATTGATAAATATAAACCACAACAAGTTTCATCATCAGACATAAAATGCCATTTTTAATCTTTAGAGTAAAACCACCCATTTCTAAACAAAATTATTTTTAGTTAAACTTCTACACTGGGTGCTACGCTACACTGATCAGCGCTCTGCGGTGAAGGCATTTTACATGGTAGTGGCATTTTGCAACATGTCGCGCTTTTCGCAGCATACGAGAGGTTAAACTTGTAAATAAAAAAATATATTAAGACAGACAAAAATTGATGAATACTGGTGTCTTGGGTTGGCCAATTGAAACACAGACGCTCCAAGCATTCAGTTGTATTATAATTAGCGAAACTTACAATATTCGAAATGTATATAATATTTAGTACATAATGTAAGACGTGTATACATAGGCAAAATAAGTCGTCGAATGTCGGCGCGTAGAGGTGAAGGTGGGGCGATCGCATAACCAGCGAGTAACCGGTTTAAACTCCTTCCGCCGCACCACCATTAAGACACGGCGTGAACAAAAATAATATAGACAATACTAACCCGCACATATAAAGCAGCTTCATTGACATCCTTCCAATCATGCTCCCATGGAGGGCATTTTTTGAGTAAATACAACAGTTTATTCCAGTCATGAGAGTATATTGCTCGACAACAAGCTGTGCGAAATGCAGCCTTAAACTTTTTGCCGTAAGGAGAATTCTTCCCACCAATCATTTTACTCTGTTGTAGTTTAACAAGATTCCTTTTACAATAAGTGTCTATTGGATCAAACTCTTGTTGTGTCTCCAACAAATCAATTACTTTTTTCTAAAAAATTTAAACGAGAAGAAAATTATAAAGGTTATTTATTGAACCTTATAATTAATGTCGTAAGACTCAATTTATTTTAAATCTACGAATTTATCTATTTTTAAATTCTGAACACTAATAAGTTTTAGATATCAACATAAAGAATAACTGGCTCATACTTACCATTGTTGTCATAGGCACGAAGTGACAGTCTTTTAAAATATCCTTCATATTTCGCGGTGACATAGTGATGAAAAATCAATATCTTTTTTAAATTCAATGATATTATTCAAAAACTCTTATTTATTTCTATAGTTTTTGTAATAAAGTCCTAACCTTTTAGGTATTACGAATCGTAATTCGTGAATGAATAATAGATTGTTTACCGAGACAAAAATTAACTTATAGTGAAAGTAAACAAGGCACAAAGGTTAAAGATATTTGAAATATTTTGAAAGTTACGACAAAATATTAAACTTATCAAGTTCCCTTAAATTAAGAAAACTATACAGTTTTAAAATTTGTACATGAAATCGAATGACATTGACAACTGAGTAATGCCAGATGGTTTTGTAAATTCGTACTACACTATAATTTAGTGGTTGGTGTAATAACATTTTCCAAAGATTCCAAAGATTTGTATTCGTTATTTGTTTTATCAGCAACTTAATGACAATAAAAATAAAATAAATTAGTTATTTTAATAAAGGAGTACTTCAGGTACGTGCCAAACCAAACTTTTCTTGTTTGTCACCTAATTATTTTTATTTAACTACTATTTATTTTTTTAAACGTTCAAACTACTTAAATGATCACAAATATTACGTGCTAGTTACCTTATCAATCCTTATTTTAACCAAATTGTCAAACAGCTTTTTCAAATGCACTTGAATGAGTTGCGGTCTTTTTGAATTACCAAGAATCTCAAGTAAATCATCGTTGGATATAAAATAAAATCTCGGAAATATTTGCCGTTTTGTTTCAAGATATTTCTCCAACGCTCGTAGAATACCGTCTAAGTTGTCCCCCATTTGATTTAATTTATTATACAAGTAAGGAGACGGTTTATACAAACAAGCTTCGACTGCATTAGCACCAGCATGCATACTATTTTAAAAGTAATAAATATGTTTATTAATTCTATTCAAAATGTTGTAAGTTCACTAACGCTTTATAGTTGTATTACTCACTTAAAAGTTATATCTGTCCAGTCAGCAGTCAATGCATCAAAAATAAGTACTTCTTTCGGTAATTGCTTTCTAATATCCTCACCGGCAAAAATCGCTTCAAGATAAAGATACCGCCTTTGCACTTGCAGAGAAATCTAAGCAACAATAATTTAAAACGAGTTTGACTTATCAGTATTTACCATTATTACAGTACAATACGTATACATAAGACGGCTTACTTCAATACACTCTGCCACATAACCCAGCGACTTTTCCCAATATTCTACCTCTTTTATGAATGGTTCTACATATTTAGTTGATTTCATTGAAGAAAGTTGAACCTGATGATCTTCCAGGAACTAAAGGATGTAATAAAAGTTAATATAATATAATCAATTGCATTAGTACTGAAGTTTATAATGAAACTTTTATTGAAAAAAATATACTACGGCTATGACATTTAAAATTATTGAATAATGATAAATCTTGTACCTAGGTAAATTAGAAACTTTTTTCTGTTTTATCTATGGCACAAGAGTCCAAAAGTAACTATATATAGTCCAGCGACACGTTACAGCAACTTGTTTTTTTATGGTCCGTTTGGAAGATAAAAAAGACAACTTGAGTAGGATTTTAATAGTTTATAATTACGTACAATATAATGTTTGACACTATTTCATATTATCATCAGACTCAATAAATTGAGCTTCTCGTCTGGTTCCTATTAAGTTCTTAATCTATTTTAGACTAAATTTCGCATATACCTTTAAAGATTTAGTGATACAATATAAATGAATCTAAAACTCCAACAATTTAATAAAAACTGAATATAACCTGCATGACTTCCTCCACACTTTTTAACTTGTACATATCTCCTTTGTGATGCTGCATCTCATACGTGGTATTCTTCCACACCTCTCTGATGGCTTTCAGTCCATTCTCAATATTCAGCTCCATGGTAGCAGCGTTAGATATCTCAGCTATTTCGTCAGCATATGCTTGGAAGTTCAAACGCATGATCAACTCAAGCTTGAAATCTTCAGAGTTTTGATCGAACTCTCTGTGATATTTATGAATTAATTTACTAGAAATTACCTATGCCGATAAATATTTTACGAAAATACTCTCATTTACAAATATATTTATTTTGTGTTCGTTATAACTGTATCATCATCAACGTCCACTGCTGGACATAGACCTCCCCCCTCCCCCCCAAGAAAGATAATAAGAAGATAATAAAGTTTGCATTAAATCGTATCTTACACTCCCATTAGCACTTTGATTCTATCCCAGTGGCGTTCTCTCATGCAAGGGTTCTTCAAATCTCCAATCAAAGGTAATGTTCTCCTGAAAGCATCAACTTTAACGCGAGTTGTATCAATAATATCCCAGCCCTTATCTTTCAGCTGTCGAGATAAACGATTGAAGTTTCTGAAAGATTCCAGAACAAAAAGAAAATTAATAGCTGAAAGTTAATAGCGAAAAATCAAAATCAGAAAGAAAAAAATTACCTAAACAAAAACAAAACATTTTCTTCCATTTCATCAGTCTCCATTTCCCAAAACGTTTGATTTTTATATTTCTCCCAAGACTCTTCCCATTGGAAAACTAGTCCCCAAACTTCCTCGAGTTTCTCCAGCTCCTTTTCCATTTTTTGAAGATCCAGATTCACTGGAGTTCTAATAAACCAATAAGATATTGTTACTGCTGAGCGCTTAGAACCAATCTGCAACTTATCTAAATACATCATAGTAAAAATATGATACAACAATCTACCATGATAAATTATGTAGTTGATTATAAGATTTAACTCGACCACCTTTGACCTACAAATTGCGTGATATTTCGATTAGGTTGCACTAGCCGTGACCGGTGAAGCTAACCTTACCATACCCGTAACTACTACGCATAATTACATGCTTAATTATGGAATGCAAGTCTTCAAGTTGACATTCTATCATTCTACAAATCCAAATGGACCCGAAACCTAAACTTCTATCACTATTTGCAATACTTTTTTTACAGGATTTAGGTGGGCTATTTACGTTAAATTAAACACAGCAAGTCCATCTCGTATTTGCTGTTCTTGAGCTCGCAAAGCATTTAATTGATCTCTAAAAGCCTTCAACTGTGAGAGTGCATCCTTGCCCGAGATATCAGAGCTAACTGGTGACGTCTTATAGAAATCCTCACAAAAATCTTTAGCTGCTTCTTTAAACACCTGTTACGAATAGGATTAATTTACAAAAAGGAACATTTTATATCTTAAACATATATATGTATCAATGCCTATTTTTTTGTAGTTTTATGTGTATAACATAATTAACTTATAACATTTTACGTTACATTACCTCGGCTTGCTCTAGAAGTTCAGCTTTGAATTTGTCCTTGTTAAGTTCAAGAGCCTTCTTGGCTTCTTCCAACAAACCTAAATAATCTGACCACAGCTCGGGAATATTTTCATGTCGTGTTACCATATCCGAACTTAGTTCTACCTCAAATTTCGCTAAAAGGAAATCAAGTATAGTATAATTATAATGTATCCAGTAATACCATGCTTGTAATGTGAGTTTTAAGTGTTTTATTTCGAGAGAACTTCCAGGTAATTTTTACAAAAATAAAGCGTAATGTTGGACTTTGCACTAAGGTTAGTATACTTCTAATGAAGTTTACAACATAATTAGTGCGTAATGCAGTAGTAACATATTTATTAAAGATACACGTTATAACGCCTAACCGACACAGTAAAATACGTTTCAATCTTTGACAAAGAGCCGCCAATCATGTTCGTGCTAGTAACCCATTCAAAAAATTTAGAAATAAGTAATCTAGAGATTTTCATTTTGGCGGTTGCAGTCTTTTATTCGAATACCATCTAAAAAAACAACCTGTCCAAAGGCGATGTTGATATGTTGTGTATTATCTTTCTGTGGATCACGTTTACTGAAGCTATCTGTGCCTATCGCCGACTGCTAGCATCTATACTAATATTATAAAGCTGAAGAGTTTGTTTGTTTGTTTGTTTGAACGCGCTAATCTCAGGAACTACTGTTCCGATTTGAAAAATTCTTTCAGTGTTAGATAGCCCATTTATCGAGGAAGGCTATAGGCTATATATCATCACGCTAAGAGCAATAGGAGCGGAGCACCAATGAAGAATGTTTCAAAAACGGAGAAAATTTATTACTATTGAGAGACGCAGACGAAGTTGCGCGGGTCAGCTAGTTTAAAATATTATAAAAGGATTTTAAAAGTCTAGTCTCTATGTCTCGACCACCACTTAAGTTACATGGGTATTTATATATTTTCTAATTTTAACGCTGCAATAACTAGAAACTTCTTAATAATTTTTACTATTAATGTACGAGTTTCTATAATTGTTTCACTATCATTTCCCTTAACAAAATGTTTCATGATGAGACATACCAAGCGTTATCATCTGATCAGTAATAGGTGGGAAAGTCTTTTCCATCCTATTGAGGTCTCCAATCAAGCGCTCGTAGGTGGCAATGGCACTAGCAAGCTCCTTCAAGTCACTTGGCATCTATAAAAAACATCTCGTTAAACATTTTTTTACGGTTTATCTGATGGTATGTGGCTATCACCACCCATGGACATCTTGAACTGCAGAACCAAGTTTGTTGTTGTCCTTAAAGTGAACACCCCTTTCCCCCATCAAAATAAGAGCAATGAATCAAAACAGTTGCTTAATAACAGTCTTGCGTGGCCGTGGTAACACTCCGGTGGATCTGGCCCATATGTTCCGAGGCATGGTTTTCCCATTAGTTCTCTTGCTTTATAATAAAAGTTCGTCCAACAAACACCCACTTGCTGTCACACCCTGAAGGACAATACACCATGGACCTATCGACGAATAATGTAGCCAAAAATTTGAAGCTAGCGGTTTAAAACACTTTCCAGACACCTTATACTTTTCAGACAAATACATACAGTAAACCTTTTTTTTACTGCATCTCCTATTTGAAAATATTTCTTCTTTTCTTCGTTCTTACCTTCATGGCTTCTTCACTACTCTTCTCAACATAATTATAAACAACGTCAATGTCACATTCCGTAATCGTTCTCAACAATTCACCCAACTTAGTTTGCCAAACAATACAATGCGCTATTATAGATTTCTTTAATTCGCTTGAATTTAGCGTCACAAAATGTATCTGGAAATAAAATAATCTTAAAAGGAAATATCCAATGCCAAGATAATATTGCTATTATAATAATTATTTGTTTTATTTACTTGATTTATAGTCTCCAATATTTGAACGGAGTTAGCAAGGTTGTTATAGTTAATAATGAGAGCATCAAATTCAGCAGCCGTGTGTTTCTCTTCGCGGTATTGTTGCAAGAACGCGTCTTTGTCGACTTTCCATATATGAGCATAGGGATCCCACATTTTTAGATGATCAAGTACTAATGCAATGTTGTATTCAATCTCTGTAATCACATTGTTTTGATATTATTACTATTTTCAACAGTCGGCATGGCAAAAAGAGATAATGTCTAGTATACAGATTTTATTTATTTACTTTATATAAGTAGATAATATAAAGTAAATAAATAAAAATAAAAAAACCTACTAAATAAAACTAAAAAAAAAAAAAAAAAAAACTAAACTACTAAATCTGTACTTGTTACTCTACACCACCACTTTTTGCAATTAGAACAATCTGGCAATTGTCAATCGATTTCATACTTCATAACGTATATATAACATTAATAAATATACTTTCATCACCATCATCAACAGCCTACACTAGTCCACTGCTGGACATAGGCCTCTCCTTAGAAAGGAGGTTTTGGCCTACTACACCACGCTGGCCAGACGGTTTGGTATAGGGTTTGTGTCAAAGTTTTCCTTCTCTCTGCAGTGCTGTTATTCAGCGTAGTTTGCTTCCTTAGTCGACTCTTACGACACCCACGGGATGAATAGGGGTGGTGACACTCTGTATTCTTAATCCGTCACCACACGGACGGACGGATAAATATACTTTACCATCATCAATAAACGTTTGAAGCTTATTACAATCAGGATCTACTTGGATTGCTTCGTAAAACTTCTTCGTTCCTCCTGATGGTAGGCCAAACTTTTCATACAGACGAGGAATCGAAGTCATGATATGCACAATTTCTTCCAATATTGTTGTGAATGTATCCATTATTTCGTATCTATTTGGTACGTAATGTATATCTTTATTTATAAGGTAAAGATTCATTTTGATGAGTGGTGCAGGTGCCATAGTACCTAATAAAAAAATTATTATTCATTTATTACATTATATGTTTCAATAATTTAAATTAAACATCATATATTTGATCAATATTAGAAAAGATTAGAAAAAAAGAGATTTTAAAAATCACACAATCATATAATCCTACTTATTTACAGTGACCGTTTTTGCATTGTTGTAAAATTAAAAATGCTTTTCTTCACACTTCCCTCGTACATTGCGCTCTGAAGCAACACACCCCTAATCGTAAGGTAAATCAGATACTTTCTTAAACGCGCAGTTGTTTATATTATTAAATTAGTGCCGTCCTATTAGATTCAATCTAGACAATTAGGCCAATGCCGACCTGGCAAAGGCAAGCCTAATGGGTTTAAATTGTGTTTAAAGTTCCTTTGAACAAGAAAAAATCATAACAGAATCATTTCGTTCCATCTGAAGTAGTAATACTAGTGCACTATCGAATTGACGATTTTTGATTGATTTCAATCATTAAAGCATTATTACTATCCATATATTGGACGCAAATGGTAGACGATCAGTTATAAGGCCTTACGAATACCTCAAATTTAAGCCACGATTGATGATTGAGGTGATTAATTACTAGTCTAAAATAAGTTCAATACAATATTTCTGTTATTATACTTACCGTCTCCATGCACACACTTGTACATATTTTGCATTGTTGATTTTATTGAAAGTCTCAGAGCATCTTCCATAAGCCTATCAAATCTTCTTACATACTTGACCCAATGTTCTGCCATCTTTCATAAAAGAAAATAAAACGATTAAATCCATCAAGCAGGGTTGTCAAATGTGGGTAACCATTTGTTACTTTTATTATTGGCTTACCTGCCCTATATATGCTTCAAATCCTTCATATACTATAACAATATAAATAACAATCTCTTTATACATTTCTAATATCTTTTCAGCCGCATCGTTTTCCATTTCTCGTATTTTAGCTCGTAAGACTTTTATTTCGAAAACATTATAAATATCAAATTCAATATAAGGGGTGTCACATATTTTTTCAAATATTTTCACTAAATTTACATTGCAAGTCTTATAAGTTGTTAAGAAATCTTGAAGCTAGAAATAAATTAATAAGTATTATAATCAACAACGTATCAAAGTGATGATTAATTGATAAAATCGTGTATTCATTATATTTTTACTATCAGCAGCAGTGGCTATGGTGTTGGACCTGGGATCAAATATTAGAATATTAGAATTCAAACCAACAACAACCCAGTGCACTACTGACGTAACTTCCTTCTAACACATGAGCATTTAAAAAGATTCCAACGAATTGAGAACCTCCACCTTTTTTGAAGTCGTTTAAAAATAGATTGTGGGTTTAACAAGAAAACTAGTGTTGTGAAAGCCACTTTACAAGTATTCATAGAATTATAAGGAAAAAAATTAAAATCTAGCTGAAGATATACATCAAATAAACCATTAAGAATTTTTTAGAGTAGAAAATTGTTATAGTTACTTCTCCTATTTGCTGGACACACTCGGCAATATACGCGTCTGACATGGTTGACGTCCATGTCAGTTTAGCAATTCCTGGCATCACTTTTTTTTCACAGGCCTAAAACAAAACGTTACTGAATTTGTAATTTTTATTCTCATCTCATCATGAAAACTATGGTAAATACTGATATTGAGACCTGCGCTTTTATTAATCCTGTCCATATGATATTTAAAGTTGGGCCATGGCATTCCCTATCCTGGTCTCGGTTAGCCACAAACAGAAAAGCATGTACGAGTATCATTTCATCTAGAAGTGTTTTACGAACTATTCAACACTAAGTATTTCGTTTACGCATAATCACATGCACATTCATAACATTTTATACGATTTACAACAAAATAACTAATAATAGTTCAAAATAATATAAATACACCTCAGATAGATAAGATCTTAGATTTAAAATAAACGTAGAAAATGTATTTTGATTTTAAAAGAAGCGTGATGAGTTTTTACTGTATTTTAATTTTTTTAATTTTTTGTATTTGCCATCAAGGGCCAAATGCTTTTTCTCTACAATAATATAAGTGCTCTTCCCATCAGGCGGCCGGATGGCGTAATAGTTTGTGTAACGGACTGCTATATGAAAGGTTACGGGTTCGATTCCCGCATAATAAAGTAATATTTGTGTGAATGAAATTTAATGTTTGATTTGGTCTGGATGCTTCTATGATTAAATATGTATGTTTCTACAAAATACTGATATATATGTATTTTTATCACTTGTCTAGTACCCATAGTACAAGTTCTGTTTACTCTGTTTGGGACTAGATGGCGTTGTGTGAATGTAGTACAATATCTTATTATTATTTTGTTAACTATAGAACTTGCAACATTTCAAGTCATCATAAATATTCCTACCAATTTCTACCAATCTTTTCAAATATACTCGTAGTACAGTACTAATACCAACATTGACAACCAAATAGCTAGTGTCAAGTTTAATCTGTCATGTCAACAGGTAGCTTAAGTCAAAAAAGAATGTTTATTATTGTTCAAAAATATACCGCTTAAAAATGATGAATCTAGCAGACCCTGAATTGGAGCTGGTTGATCCGACGCCCAATGTGCATACGTTATTTATACATTTTGATAAGGAATTTTTTTCGACAAAACTCGCTAGCAGAGCCGTTGTGAGATGGAGTAAAAGGATGTACTCCTGTGCTGGGATATGTTCGTAAGTAGTTTAAATTAAAGGATTGCAAAATATACTTATGTATACTATATAACGAAATGTAGTTATTTGTAGTACGAAGTTCGTTCAGCTCTTTCCACTTGAATCCCTTGACTTAGTCTCCCAGGGGATTGTACAACACTCATTATTCCACTTAGATCCCCTATGCTGGGGACTCAACAAGTTCTAATATTTATAAGATTAAATATCAAATATAGTTTAATTTATTTAAACATTTCTATCATAAAATGACCGACTATGATATTTGTTATATTTGATTTTTAGGTGCGCACTATGGAGCGCACGCACCCTTTAAGGAGTAGAATGGGAACACCCACAAGGGGGATATCTAAGAGCCAATCTAAAAAGGGGATCGGAGTGGAATGTTGTGTAATCCCGTAGCGGGGCGAAATGGACTAGTGAGTGCTGTACAATCCCCTGGGAGATTGAGTCAGGGGATTCAAGTGGAAAGAGTAGTTCTTTCCTGTACTTTGAAGGGCCTGTTGATCTAGTGTAGTGTAGATCAGTGATTTTGATTCACACCCAGGTTTAAAAATTGAGTGTTCCATAATTTTTTTAGCTCAAACATAAGAAGCGCTTATTAAGAGACCCTTTATCAGCAAATTATCGGTTTTTTATTGATATGCTGGATGTCAACAACTAGCCCTGTCAATCGAGTCATGATTGTATTTTTTTCTAAGTTTCTCTTTCTTTTTTTTATAGATTTGATTTGATTTGATTTGATAGAAAAAGACAGAAAAGCATTGCTTTAAAATATGATATCAGTGTGCTCTTTTCAGCTATGAAGGTAGAGGAGGCCTATGTGACATAGCACTAAGTGAACCGTTGCTAAAGCTCCGACCTCGTAAAGATTTGGTTGAAACACTCCTCCATGAAATGATACATGCTTTTCTGTTTGTGACTAACCGAGACCAGGATAGGGATGGCCATGGCCCCAACTTTCAGTATCATATGAACAGAATTAATAAAAGCGCAGGTCTCAATATCAGTATTTACCATAGTTTTCATGATGAGGTGAGAATAATACTTTTTAAAGGATTATGATAAGTTTTTGGACTTTGGTTTCATCAGTGTTACAATGTTTTAAAATGTATATATTTTATTGTCATTGAAATCACATAACTAATTTTATTTGTCAAATTTAATATGCTTCTACTAAGGCTATAAAGTGGCATGACACTGAGAAGAAGCCTAACTCAGTCTGGCCTTTTTTTCATTTATGTACAATTAATATGTCAAATTTTTTAAGCAGTCAATTATTTTTAACTATCAAAATCAGTCAAAAGGACCTTAAACCATAACATTACACTGTTATAACCTCATCTAACCTAAAAGATTACCAACAATAGTGGAATCTGACGCAGCAGTAAAATATTGCCAAATATTGGTTAAAATATCTTTAACCAGTTGAGTTCTGACTGTAACACATACATATAGGTAGCTTATATTACTCACAAATCTAGTAATTTTTCATTTGAAATCTTTTAAACTCCAAACAATGATTGAGAATATCCTCTGCATTGAATTAAGCACAGTAACAGTACTGTTTTTTTTTTATTAATGTTTTTTACGGCCATTAAGAATTACTATTTGTTATTGGCAGTATATTAATTACGTAAATTGTACCGTTTCAGGTGCACCTGTATTTAACACATTGGTGGCGTTGTGATGGACCATGTTTGAAAAGACGGCCACATTTTGGTATTGTCAGACGCTCAAATAACAGAGCACCAGGCCCATCAGATTACTGGTGGAATGAACACAAAAGAAAATGTGGAGGCACCTTCATTAAAATTAAAGAGCCTGAAAATTTTAAAGCTAAAAAGAAAAATAGTGGCACATCAACTACTAACACTTCTAAGAAAAATGAAAGTACCAAAACAAATGGTGATATTACTAAATTTATTAATAATAATAAAATAATTAATAATGGGTCAAATACAAATATTGTAGGAAAACAGGTGCCCAAAGACTCTAATTCGAACTTAAAAACTAAATCAACTGGTTCAAATTTTAACCCTACTTCACCAAAACCTCAGGTACCCTTGTTTACAGGGAACGGACATACTATAAATGGGACTAAACATATATCTGATCATAGAAATGTGACAGAACATGTAAGACGTATTTGGGCAAATAAAGAAATACCTTCTGTGATTAATAAAGCGCCTTTAAAAAAAGTTGAGACTAGTATGTCTGTAAAGAAACAGGGTAAAATTTCTAGCACTCCTAAGCCAAATAAACAAAAAGCTACAGATACCAACATACCAGGGCCACCAGCAAAAATGAAAAAAATTGATGAATATTTTAAAGCAACATCAGTGTTGAAAGAAATATATGGAGAAGATTTCAGACTGATACAGGAAAAAAACAATACAAAATTAGTTGCTGTACGTAAACCCGTGAACGTAGAATTAGTGGACTGCCCAACATGTAATGCAAAAATTGATAGTAATAAGATAAACGAGCATTTAGATGAATGTCTCAATAGAGATATTATTAAAGAACTAAGTCAAGACAACGAGTTAGCACAGACTACGTCAATTGGAAGTAATTTAGTACAGACAATAGGCAATATACCTGCCATACCTGCATTTAAAGGAAATATAGAAAGTACACCAAAAAAAATTATAGACTTGACTAATCTTAACATGGATCCTTTTGGAAATAAGATAAACAGTAACAAAGATAGAAGAAAGAGTGATTCGCAAACTATATTACAGTCGACTGAACACGATAAGGTGACATTGTTAAAAAAAAAAGACGATAAAACAAGTCAAATATTGGATCCTAATTTAAACAAAATGAGAAAATCTGATAACTTCATTACAAAAGACAAAGGTGTTATATTCAGTGTTATCAACTCAGAATCATCTTCAGGAACATCAAATAAACCCCAAAATGGATCAGAACCAAGCATAAAGGAAGTGGAACCTGTGCCTAGCTCAAGTAAAGATAGTGAAAGAGTTGAACAAATGTGTCCATGTTGTGGTAAAAAAATTGATAAACCAGTTGTTGAACATTTGGATGAATGTAGAGTTTTTTCTGATATCAACAACACCATGTCTGAAGAAGATGCAAATACGTCCTTTAGCAATCACAACACTGTAGTAATCAATGATGATGATGATATGTTTGATGAGTCACAAGAGTTTAATGAAACGGGAACAAAAACACCATGCCCGTGTTGTATGAAGATGGTTGAAGAGATTTCTATGAACGATCACTTGGATTTATGTTTAGGTTAACCGCCTAAGGCCTTTTTAAAAATAGCTCTGAGGAAGACCAAACTTTCTTATTCTTCTTTGGCTTTTTACAGAACAAAATGGCTTCCATTGTTTCGATCAGACTATCTCAATATTAGAGATATCATTATGACTGAATGAAAACAATTTGTCTGTTGCTAAATGTTCAGGCTTCAATGTAGATATTTATTTTGTTCTTTATGAAGGACATTCATAAAGAATCATATATTCTTAGTATCAAGGAATTAAATGTGAACGCTATTTTTTTTTATGTGGAATTTAGGAGGTTAATCATTATTTATTCTTTGGTACCAAAATAAGTTCACAGTTGTGTGCATGTGTCAAAATGTGTTCATTTACTTTAATGTGAAAATAAAACAAAGTGATTAAGATGAGGGAAACACGGTATTAAAATATTAGAGGGATGCCGCCTTGCTGACATGGTGAACAGTCCCGTATCGTTTTAAACGACAAGGATGGTTTTGAAGTATGGAAAAATATGCTCTAAGAAATCTAACAACTTACGAACTTAACCAGTTTAGAATATTGAATACTTTCTTGATAACCATTTTAATGTTACATACTTGTAAAATGTTTGCAATTATCATATATTTATCTTATTATGTAATGTTATGAAAATATTAATCTAATCTACTTAAGTGTTTTTTTATTATTATAAAAGTCAAAGTATTTTGTGATATTAGAAATAATTTTATGATACTGATTGGTGATAATAAATTGTTTAATTTTATAACAAATTTTATATGAAAAACAATTCATACATAAACCTCGCCTATATTCCCAAATGAGTAAAAGCCATATATCCAAAAAAAAAATTGGTTTGTGAATTTAGTACTATACGATTTTCACGCAGTTGAGTTTTTAATTCAACTCTCAGAAAATTGTTAATTTAACTCTTCATAGTAAATTAGCTTAAAAGTGTGACGGATAGATAAATGAACTTACATTGATAAGCGGTTTGAACAGCAACCTCTCTTCGTCCGACAGCGAGTCCAAGATCTTGTTGTACCCTTTAACGACGGCTAATACACTCTCAAACACGTAGTATACATTCTTACCCTTCATGTAAACCTGATAAATAATTGTTTTTATTTATTTTAAACGTAATGCACATGTTGTACAAAGGCGGACTTAATGCCATTTGGCATTCTCTCCCAGTCAACCTTCAGGTGATGTAGAAATGTGATGCGGTAGGTGCAAAATTAAAATATTAAACTGTGGTTTCTGAGGGCTTGCAATGACCAAGGCCTAGAATCTAACACCAGAAGTACCTATCATACTATAGATATTTGTAGACTCTAAAAAGGGTACTATCCGTATGGTGACAGATTAAGAATTCGGAGTGTCACCACCCCTATTCATCCCGTGGGTGTCGTAAGAGCCGACTGAGGTGATAAACTATGCAGAACAACAGCAATTCAAAGAGAAGGAAAACTTGAAACAAACCCTATACCAACCCGTCTGACCAGCGTGGTATAGTAGGCCAAAACCTCCTGTCTAAGAAGAGACCAATGTCCAGCAGTGGACTATTAAAGGCTGTTGATGGAAAAAAAAGGTAAACCGTTTTTGTTCTTATTTTCGTTTAGATTGGGGTATTCAGCACCAAATAACTATATCAGGATAAGCTGTTCTAAGAATACAATTATATTATCGCAGGAGAGCTAAGCTTCGGCACATACTGGCCAACTTGACCAAAGTGATACCGCGGCATCACAGAAAATAAGTGTTAAGCAATTGTTTTTTGTTATCGTTTCTTTTCGTACCGAGTGAGTGAGGTTACCGAAAGCTTAACCAAGCCCCCTCCTCCCATATTAATAACAATAATAATAAAAATAACCTCACACATCTCACACGGCCGTCTGATCCCAAACTAGGCAGAGCCTGTGTTATGGTAACCAGACTGCTGATAAACATACTTATATATTTTTTAAATACATACATATTATAGATAAATTACACCCAATTATTACAATTTATTATTATTATTAATTATCATATTATTAATTATTATTATATTGGGGAGAAGGGAGGGGAGTTTCTCTTAAGTTGTAGGTGTCCTTGGGTGGCTCTAGTCACTTTTCATCAGATGACCCGTCTTCTCGTTTCCCATGCCATAAAAATATAATATTATCGTCATTGATATTATTAAATTGTATAGCAAGTCTTTGCGGCAAGTTCACACCCCTCTCCTGCTGTCTGCTACTAACACCTCGCATACTGAAGAGTATTTTAGAAACAGATCAGATTACCTGATAAGCATGCAGAGGAATGTCCATCAATAGATTCTCCCAATGCGCAGCTTCATGGCATAAATCCAAAATATTTCTGGAACAAATAGATGTACGGATTGACTACAGGCGTAGTGGTTTAAGCGGTCGCCACGCTGCTTCTTGCTACGCTGAGTGTTGTGTGTTCGATCCACACATGGGACGACACTTTGTGTGATCTACAAATTGTTGTTCTGAATCTGGGTGTTCTTTGTGTCCGTTTTATGTATGTTTGTAAAGTCCCCCGCGACACAGGATATATTCCTAATGCGGGAGTTGTATTTAAAAAAAAAAAAATTTTTTTTTAATGAGTTCTGTAATATTCCAAAATTATTTGTCCTGATTCCCAACCGGGATAAATAATTGTGTGAGGAGCACGGTCATTTGTTCTGTGTCTGGGTGTACTTTATCTATAATATGTATGTATTTAGAAATATATAAGTATGTTTATCAGCAGTCTGGTTACCATAGCACGTGCTCTGCTTAGTTTGGAATAAGACAGCCGTGTGTGAGATGTGTGAAAATATTGTATGTATATTATTATTATATATCTGATGTCTTTGATCTGAACAGGGTAAACCCGTAATAGCTTACAAGTCTCTAAAATGAGCATCGGTTTTGGACAGACATTTTGAATCATACCAAAGATACTTACGAGTCAATATTACACTCCAGTAGTCCAGGGTTTTCAGCACTCTTCCTCATCAGAGTCCTGTTCAGCCCAGCTCCACATTTTTCGTCCAAGTTGTGCTGTTCAACATTTTATACATTTGTGTTTAAAATATGGCGAAATAGTGGTTTACATAGAATAAAAAATATTAATTTAATAAAGAAATTGCATCTGGTTTTTACTTGCAGTCCTCTTTTCTGTTTTGACTTACAGAATAGGAATACTGATTATAAATTATAGTAAACGACTGTATATGGGATATCGAAAATGGTTGAAAAAAAAACTTACGGATTCGACTACAGAGAGAGTGCACCACCGACAGTGCAACCTGCTGGTCGAAACTTCGGGCAATTCAAAGATTACGATATCGCGTCGAAAATACGATAGATATAAAGTATATACCTTAAACATAATTATTTAATACTAGCTTTTGCCTGCGGCTCCGCCCGCGTGTATGTCGGTTATAACGATAAAAAGTAACCCTATGTCCTTTCTCAAGAACCGAACTATCTAAATATCAAATTACATCTAAATTGCTTCAGCCGTTATTGATTCCCCATAAACCCTCCACCCCCTTTTCACCCTTAAAGAATGATTTCTGGGATAAAAACTAAACTGTCCTTTCCCGAGACTCAAGCTATCTCTATACCAAATTTCATCTAAATCGGTTTAGCTGTTTAAACGTCAACAGACACGCTTTCACTCTAAAAAAAATATTAAAAACTTTTGCCGTGAAACACTTCGAAAATCTTATAGGCCATATTCGCTGTTTTATGCAAGTAAAAAGCAGAGGTCATAACTTAATAAGTTATGATTTCTGCTTTTTACCAAGTAATCTGTTTGAGTACCGTCCAGGATATCCAGAGCTCTCTGATGGCCACATCGATTGCTCCCGTGAGTCTGTTCACGTGCATTATCACCTCCTCGGAACTACTGCACGCCATCATCCATACAGATGCGTCTGTCATTATCTGCGGGCATAATTTTATCCAAATAATATACACATGGATGGCGTAGAAGTTTAAACGGTCACTAAGCTGCTTCCTACTGCGCTGAATGTTGTGGGTTTGTTTCCCACATGGGACAACACATTGTGTGATTAAGTCCGCAGCGACACAGGATATTTTCCTAGTGCGGTTGTATGACTATACAACAAAAAAAAGCCGGAAAAGTGCGAGTAGGACTCGCCCACCGATGGTACCGTACAAATTTGTGTGTACATAATTATCATAAATAGTTCAGGTATCAAGTCACGGTGTGTTCCGTTGCAGCCCGGCCACAGTCGATTTCGTAATTTATAGACATATCAATTAAATGTTCTTTTATTGTTCTTGCTGTACCAATTAATAGATTAAATGTACCACAAATATATCTTGTTTAAAAAGAAGTTGTTTGTGGCCGGGCTGCACCGTATACGTTGCAGCCCGGCCACCTGTATTTTTTCTGGTAGGATGCTCAAAATGTTCTAAAATATAAACCAAATAAATGTTCTTTTTATGTTCTTTATTTTTTTCAATGAAATAAACCAAGAGAAAGGTATACATAAACAAAAAATGACTTAAAATAAGAATTTGCACTAAGCGCCTGTAGGACTAAAATAGCAATGTAAGTATGTTAGCAATTAAACAATAACAAGATAGATTATTAATATACAATTATTAAAAACCCGTAAATTTAAATTATATGCTTTTAATGACAAAGTAATCAAAATAAATTGTAACCTACAGTATTAAAAAAAATCATAGTATTGTTTTCTTTTTAAGACAACTATACAATTAAAAATAAAATAAAAATACTGTACAATTCAAATTCAACAAAAAATAAACAAATTGAAAAGAAACAAAATACGATATAAAATAAAAAACAACTTCCACATTAGGAATATATCCTGTGGAGGAACGGGTGTCATGTCCCTGCAACACAAAGGGAGGATCCTCCGACCAGGCGGATGATCATGCCTGGCGGGCCGCGGCCCAATATTTGATGTTGGGAAGTTGTATATATACTAATCGGCGAGGGAATTCTTCATATCGCGATACAGGATTAGCAATTCTTATTTAGTAGCTACTCCGTATTTCGGTGTGTAGTCTTTAGATGGCGCTGTAGTATGTTTCTGTTTCTTTGTATGTGGGAGTTGCCACAATCCTGTGTCTCGGGGGACTTTACAAACATACATGAAACGGACACAAAGAACACCCAGACTTAGAACAACAATTTGTGGATCACACAAAGTGTTGTCCCATGTGGGGATCGGACCCACAACATTCGGCGGCGTGGCGACCGCTTAAACTACTACGCCATCCGTGCAGTCAACATGTTAAACGCAGTCGTGGTAGTATTGTACCTTATTAGGTGCTACTCTAATCAAAGTACCTATTATAACTAATTTCTTACAAAACTGTGTAGATAATACAATGAACAGATATAACTGTATTATTTGTCCACAAAATTTGATTTGATTTGATTTGATTTGAACATAATGACGCACATCATCAACGAACTCGATCACTGCTAATAAATGAAAGTGTTTTCCTTGTGAGAGTAAATAACTTGGAATAATATTATATCTACTCTTTCTGTAAGCTCATCCAACTGAAAAATTAAAAAATCTGTCAAATTGTAACTTATTGTTGTTTTGCCCACACATTTAATTCCATTCTTCACTGCATTGCAACTTGCATTGCTATTAAAGTTAAGCATCGATTCAGCTGATTCTAGAAAAATAAAAATTAACAAAGCCGACGTGCTATTCTAGTTCTACAGGCGCTTAGTGACTATTCATTTTTTGAAATCATTTTTTGTTTATGCATACCTTTCTCTTGGTTTATTTCATTGAAAAAAATAAAGAACATAAAAAGAACATTTATTTGGTTTATATTTTAGAACATTTTGAGCATCCTACAAGAAAAAATACAGGTGGCCGGGCTGCAACGTATACGGTGCAGCCCGGCCACAAACAATTTCTTTTTAAACAAGATATATTTGTGGTACATTTAATTTATTAATTGGTACAGCAAGAACAATAAAAGAACATTTAATTGATATGTCTATAAATTACGAAATCGACTGTGGCCGGGCTGCAACGGAACACACCAAGTCACGCAGTTTTTTTTCGAGCTTTTCCCTAAATTAAGTTTGCAAAACCTTATAAACTAAAATAAACCATAACAATTTATTGTGTTTTGTTTTACATATTAAATTGTATGTACCTCGATGATTGCTTACGTACTTTAAATAAATACATTTTTTTAATGATTTAATTACAAATGTAAAGTTTTCAGATTTTTCTCTGTACTTGTCGTATAAAACGATATTACTTGTCAAATTTCATGGTCTTAGGTCAACGGGAACTATCCTATTTTGATGTCGTTGAGTGTCAAAATATGCGTTTTTTTTATAGCTGTCTCTTTTTTTACGTCAACGTAGAAGCTTTTTTTTGCAGTTTTAAGGGATTGTAGGCCTGAGTACCAATATGGTTTATTTCAACTCGATACCTCCACGCGTTCCCGAGATAAACGGTTTTGAAAGACGAACAACAAAGTGATCCTATAAGGGTTCAGTTTTTTCCTTTTGAGGTATGGAACCCTAAAAAAAGACATGTTTTAATGCATGGCAAACAGTCATAGGATTAAGGGGGATATGTTCGTGCAAAACTAAATAGTGCCAACAAGTGCCTTAAAAAGTAGCGTCAAAGAAATGATTGCTTCCAATTATTGAGACGCCGGGAGTTTACATTAATCGAGACATGCAAATGGGACTTGGACAAATAAGTCAATGACGAAATTCAAAACTGCAGATCTGTAAAGATTACAATATAAAAAAGATACTCCACATGGTGGTAGTGTGTTCATTCATAATTAAAATTACGATGTAAAAGTAATGTATATAAAAATATTTAACTTTTCTTTTCAGTGAAATTTAAATAGTTGGTACAAATCACAAGTATCACAAGATACTTCTGTCTTTGTAAAATAAAAACTATTGCATCTTAATCACATTAAGAGTTTTTGTAACATTTTTGAAATAGAATAGAAAGAACCAATACTCTAATGGAATAAATTTATACAACAAAAAAAAGCCGCGTGGTGTCGTGGGACACCCGATAGGAACGAAGTTGTGAGGATCTAGTAAAACTGATTTGACACGATTTTAATTACAACGCCATCTATGAAAGCGGCTATTACCTACATATTAAAAACAATTTATACATTGGTAAAATCTCCTTGCGAAATGATTTCCTATCTATTCGATAGATGGCGCTGAATGTCTGACAAGATGACACGAAAATTAAAGAGCAAAAAGCCAACATCACGTGGTATTCCCAGGCGGTCACCCATCCAAGTACTAACCACGCCCGATGTTGCTTAACTTCTGTTATCGGACGAGAACTTTATATTCAACATGGTATGGACGTTGGCGAACGTTAAAGCAAATTTAATGTATGGTATCCACAGTTAGACGTCAATTTATATTAAAAGTGTCGTTCCAAATTTTCGTATGAATTTTTTCCGTCTAGCCCCCTTTCACAACGCGCGATAAGGAACTTCGTTCCAATAAACAGAACATTAAACATTCACCCTTTGACAAAAAACAATGTAAGGTAGTAGTGAGCCAGTACTTATATATCTCACACATCTCACACACGGCCGTCTGATCCCCAAACTAGGCAGAACCTGTACTATGGTAAGCAGACTGCTGATAAACATACTTATATACTTTTAAATACAAAACAACAAAAGTGACCGTGCTCATCACACAATATTTGTCCTGGGTGGGAATCGAACCCATACGTACACAAACAATGACAAAAAACAGAAATGCTATTAGTTATAACACAGCAATTAATATGTTAGGTCTAAAACAGTTTATACAAAGTCACACACAACTCATCACACACATCTACACTAAACATATACACACTTATCAACGCTATTAAAACACGCTCAGATGACATTCTTAATACACCACTATATCACAACACTTACGTACACTTCATCACTTACATCACTAAAAGAAAAGGACATCCCCACACTTTGATAAAAAATAATAATTTTAGGTAGGTGTTGGTGTGTAAGAATTTTGTAACAGTATAACTAACACAAAGAAAATCATAACCTATTGTTACAATAATAGTCCAGGCACGTTGAATATGGAGAACAAAAAAATGTTATCCAGAAACCTACGTTTTTAATTGGTTAAAAGGGTTAAAGTCAACATAAGGAAAATGAGTTATGTGCCCAAGAAAGTTAGGGGATGATTTTAGGGGTTGAAAAGGGGGGGGAAAATGGATACATCTCGTGTTTTTTGCAATTTCACGCGAAATTTGATGTCCCACTGAAAAACGTTAAATACAAAAGTTGTAGATCTTGGAAAAATCTACAACTTTTGTATGGGTCATTTTTTAATATAACCTCAAAATTTCAGAAAAAATGCAATAAATCAAAAAAAAAATTGTTTTTCGTTTTTTAATTGTCAATTTCTCAAAAATAAATATTTTTAAACCTAACTTGCTGAAAGTACTCCTTTTTGTGTCCCAAACAACAAAAACAAAATTTTAGATTGAAATTTTTTCAAACAGGTTTTAACCTGTTTGAAAAATTCATTTATTTCGGTCCGAGACACGTTGTTTTCAAAGTTACATTTTACTACTTACAATCATCGTAGAGAGGTCATACAGGGCTCATTTTTTTCGTTTTGACGTCTACTTTTTAATGAAATAATAAAACAATACAGCTTTCATTTAAAAACATGTCTAAAAATTGAAAAATATAAAAACTTCATTTTGCAAAAACAAATTTTTTGGTTATTGTTAATAATTTGTTATAAATAAAAAAATAATTCAAAAACTAATAAGACCATTGAATTGTACGGGAAAAAACACGAAGGAACATATGTTTTCCTATTTAAATACATTTTTTATTTTTGTACAATACTGCTATAAACATTGTAATAGCATATTCCGTGTAGTTGAAAGATGTCAGGTAAGTACATACAATGCGATCGACTTTTACTTTAATAAGAAAAGTTCCTCATTTCTCGCGATGAAATTAATTAATTCAATTGTTGCTCATCTGCATTGTTTTACTGGATGTAATACAACATCCGCTTTTGCTGGCAAAGGAAAAACAACAAGTTTTAATTCGTTGATTAATGCTCCTGAGTTAAAAGAATTAGCACTGCCCTTTTATCAAAGTAATGCAGATCCCAAAGTCATTGCTCGAAATGGTTGTAAACTGATTGCATCGATTTTTCAATCAAAAAAATCTAAAATACCACTGGATGATTTAAGATTTACACAGTTTAAATTATTAACTGCAAAGTCGACTTTTAAATTCGAAAAATTACCCCTTTCTATTGGAGCAGCAATTCAACACTCGTACAGAGTATACTTCCAACTACAAATGTGGCTTGCTTGCTTGTAATGTATGTCACATTACAAGCAACGAAATGGGGCTGGAAACAAGTGATTGTAAATAATACAAAACTACTTATGCCACATTATACAGATGGCTCACTTATTCCAGATGAGTTACTTAAGATAATTGTTGCAGTTGTGAGACTGGATGTGAGGGCAATAGATGCGGTTGCAGAAAACATGAGTTGCAATGCACAGAGTTATGCACAAAATGCCATGGTTCTGAAAGTTGTTCAAACGTTGAAAAAGTTGCAAAGGATTTAAGTGATTTTGATGAAATTTCTGATAATCCTGATGAAATTGAACAACCATTTAACATCTTCAACTCAGAAAATCTTGCTATGGAAAAGTTTCCAGAGGAATTTGATGAAGAAACGATTGAAGATGATGAGGAAGTCACATATTTCGACGAACAATTAATCGATGATGATCAGCCAAACTTACAATTAGCGAAAAGACAAAAATTGGTCTAGTGTGCATAATGTATTCATTATTAAATATGTAATAAATCGCATAATAAATGTATAATATTTATGTATATAAAGTGTAAATGTATGATATTTATCAGTACTTGAGCATATTTCATTAAAAAATCAACTTGATTAAAATTGAGTTTTTCATTATTGTCATTTACCTCCATTATTTTTTTATTATTATTATTAGTAGTAGTATTGTTAAAAATCTATTTTGTTGATATAAATTTCAATTATAAATTCGGTGCAAGTTAAATTAGATTCAGAATTCATTTTTAAAAAATCATTCAATTATTTAAAAGCATGTTTTAAATAATTGTATACAAAAGTTAATTATAAGACGATTTATTTATCAAAATATGTAGGAAATAATTGAATAAATTAATTTCATCGCGAGAAATGAGGAACTTTTCTTTTTAAAGTAAAAGTCGATCGCATTGTATGTACTTACCTGACATCTTTCAACTACACGGAATATGCTATTACAATGTTTATAGCAGTATTGTACAAAAATAAAAAATGTATTTAAATAGGAAAACATATGTTCCTTCGTGTTTTTTCCCGTACAATTCAATGGTCTTATTAGTTTTTGAATTATTTTTTTATTTATAACAAATTATTAACAATAACCAAAAAATTTGTTTTTGCAAAATGAAGTTTTTATATTTTTCAATTTTTAGACATGTTTTTAAATGAAAGCTGTATTGTTTTATTATTTCATTAAAAAGTAGACGTCAAAACGAAAAAAAATGAGCCCTGTATGACCTCTCTACGATGATTGTAAGTAGTAAAATGTAACTTTGAAAACAACGTGTCTCGGACCGAAATAAATGAATTTTTTTAATATTTCAATCTAAAATTTTGTTTTTGTTGTTTGGGACACAAAAAGGAGTACTTTCAGCAAGTTAGGTTTAAAAATATTTATTTTTGAGAAATTGACAATTAAAAAACGAAAAACAATTTTTTTTTTGATTTATTGCATTTTTTCTGAAATTTTGAGGTTATATTAAAAAATGACCCATACAAAAGTTGTAGATTTTTCCAAGATCTACAACTTTTGTATTTAACGTTTTTCAGTGGGACATCAAATTTCGCGTGAAATTGCAAAAAACACGAGATGTATCCATTTTCCCCCCCTTTTCAACCCCTAAAATCATCCCCTAACTTTCTTGGGCACATAACTCATTTTCCTTATGTTGACTTTAACCCTTTTAACCATTTGAAAAGGTATGTATCTGGATAACATTTTTCTTTTTTTATCTCTGTAAATGAGTCAATGTGCCTGGACTATAAATAATTATAGGGGCTTGGCGCTGACAATCGAAATACAGACTGTGCCTAATTTGATTGCAGATGCTACATTAATTGTTAGGGATCCGTACCTCAAAAGGTAAAAAAGGAACCCTTATAAGATCACTTTCTTGTCCGTCTGTCCGTGTGTCACCACCGATTTTCTCATGAACGGGAGTTGAAATTTATACCATATACAGAGGTCTATGGTCCCTATTAGGTGTATAAAAATCAAGGTCCTGAGTCAACACGATAAAAAGATATGGGCAAATTTAGATTTTCGAAAAAAAATATAACTCAAAGGAATCATTCCAAAAAATAAAAAAAGTTGAAAATTAAGATAAATTTTGTTACTTACAAATTTTCGCATAAATCTACGTAAAATCTGGGTAGGTACGGAACCCTCGGCGCACGAGTTCGACACGTATCTGACCGGTTTTTTTTAATATTGCCACAATATTTGTAATTTAATACTATGTTCTTTTGGAAGTAAATAAATATTTTATTCAACTCATGCTCCATTAGAGTTTTGGCCAAAGTTACCAAACAGAGTTGAAGAAGTGTCCCAAAATTTTCCACTAACTACAACTGTTTGAATAAGTCAGCCAAGGTTGTGAATCAATGTATGAGAAATTGCGTGATTAACTATCTTGACTATATAGGTACTTACGCAGTTTCAATTTTACTAAGAATACAGCACTATTAGTTAGCTATCTTCTTTGTGATAGGTCCAAATAAAACGCATATCTTTCCACATCGTAAGGTATCAGAATGTAAAACATTTTCTGCACGTCACTGGTACAGATCCCTTCAATTCTTCATCATCATCATCATCAACAGCCTGTAATAGTCCACAGCTGGATATAGGCCTCTCCTTAGAAAGGAGGTTTTGGCCTACTATACCACGCTGGCCAGACGGCTTGGTATAGGGTTAGCTTCAAGTTTTCCTTCTCTTTGCAGTGCTGTTGTCCTGCCCCAGGGGATGAATGGGGGTAGTAACACTTCGTTTCTTACCTTTTTTAGATACATGAGTCGATTCTTCCTCATCTTGAGTACGGTGGCTCTCCCGGCGAAGGATGGCATGTCCGCTGGATGCTGACTACGAGTGGACACCATGTCTTTCTTAGACTCTTGGACTTCTTCACTGAACATTGCCCATACCTTATAAAAGTTATATAGTCAGTAATAGATAAATAATTTATTTATTTTATTTTACAACGTTATGCGCTTGTGGACGTCGGTGGACTTAATGCCCGGGGCATTCTCTACCAGCCAACCTTTGGGTGGTGTAGTAATCTGGTAAGGTAGGTGCACTGAGGTTACAGTTAGTAACGTTAGTATATATATCTATAGAATGCAGTTGTTAAGAAGACGGTCTAGGTTTTTAAGGAGGTCTGCATTCAGGTCGAAGTAACACACATAGCCATAATCAATTATAGAATTTATAAAAGTAGATAGTTGGGGACTGCATGAGAGAGATTTTTGTTTTAGGAGGGGAGGAAATTCTTAATACGGTATAACGTTCACAGGTTTCCGGTTACTTTCTCATCATCAATCAGTTTTTGTTTCATTAAAAAAGTATAAGTGAATTCGAATTGAAGTTACAGCAAGCGCTGGAAGGACGTGTATATTCTCAATATAGGTGGTGCACTAATGCAAGCCTAACTACAACCATTTTTGTTGTAGTTAGGTATATTACTACCACGAGCTTGTTATAAGTGTTTTTCAAATAAGCCTTTCTTTAATTCGAACAGAACAGTAGATTATCTCACTATGATATCTATTTTTTATGAAAAGGGTGTTCGGTTGGGGGACACGTAACTAGGCAATTTTCTTACACACGAACGCCCCACTCTTCGGGTACGCACGTAACTAGGCAAACACACGAACGGCACCCCTTCGCGTTAACTATTTTACCATAGACAAAATACCAACCCAAAAATATTTCCATCCCCATTTCATAATGATGCAGGCGTATTGAGGTCAGTTATGCCTTTTTTAAGGGTTAATCATTTTTCTTCAATTGCATATACCTACCTCAGCAGTCTTCCTTTTAAAAATACGCTTCAGATTATTCCTTTTGGAGTAATTGTTAAGAGAGAAGAGTGCCAGCACGGCCTCTTCCACGTTGTTCACGCCTTCGAACACCGACTCCACTAAGTTCTCTATTATTATCTGAAAATAAATTTTCCTTAACACTCTACGTTGATTTAGCAAACAGAAGAGAGAAAAATATATCATAAAACTAATCAAAAATAGAATACGATGTTAGATACCCTAATAAACTTAATAATATTTGAGCATACGAAATCTAGGGGGAGAGCGCAGATGCTCCCCCGGTACCAGGTACGTCGGGATACCAGGGCTTTCCCTTTCTAGGGTATACCTGGTTCCCCGGCTTCTGGTACCTACAGACGGCGTGCGGTTTTTGGTCGGTTCGAGTCCGACATAATCACCCACTGGTGGGTGGTATCCGAGGAGAGTTCCGCACAGAAAAAAAATGGGGAGAGGGCAGATGCTACTTAGAAAGGAGCTTTTGGCCTACTATACCACGCTGGCCAGACGGGTTGACATAGGGTTTGTTGACGTTTTAATTATCTTTGCAGTGCTGTTGTCCTGCGTAGTTTTTTTTTTAAATATTTATTTAACATAATTACATGTTACAGAAACACCATACTTCTGATAAACTGTATGACAGTTTGATGGCAAATGTAAGTCCCTTTTCATATACAAAAAACACATCATCATCATCATCATCAGCCTATCGCAGTCCACTGCTGGACATAGGCCTCTCCCATTGCACGCCACTTAGATCGATTTCGGGCTTCAAGCATCCAGCTCCTGCCAGCCATCCTACACAGAGCGTCCTACACTACGTCTTACGACACCCTCGGGATGAATAGGGATGGTGACATTCCGTATTCTTAATCCGTCACCACACGGACATGTTATTATTAATATTCTAAAATGTAATAGGTATCTTATCTCACCTCGATATCCTTAATCACAGAGCGAAAATTCAGTATGTCATCGTACCACGATGGAGCTTGAACATCGAGTATGGTGTGAGCCACTCCTCTCACATCGAGCAGAGCGCTGAAGAACAGCCTCTCGATGTTGTCGCACTTCGCTTCGAACACGTCTCCTCTGGCGCCCGCGAATATCGACTTACTGATAGGCTCCAGCTCATCGATCCTTTAAAACAAATAAATTCTATATATTAAGAATAAATCAATCAGTTCCATAGATCTGGTTGACCTAGTGGTGAGTGCCAAATTCCTCTCTTTCCACTTGAATCCCTATCTCAATCCCCCAGGGGATTGTAAAACACTTACAATTCCACTTCGATCCCCTGTGCTGGGGACTCAACAAGTACTAATAAATTTATTTCCTTGTTAGTCCCTTCTAAAAATAATAAAACAAACTTATTTTTACACTCTTTGTAAACCAAAAGGTTGATTCAATCAAATATGGTTTAATTTAATTAAACATTTCTCTTCATCATGAAATGGCCGACTGTGATTTTTTCGTTTACGTGAGCACTGTAGAGCGCGTGCGCCCTTTTGGTAGCAGAATGGGAACACCGTGGTTCCCACACCCGAGGGGTCATGTACAAACCGGGTACCAGAGATTCCCTTCCTAGAGTACACCTGGAGGAAAAAAGAACAACGGCTATCATCATCATCTCCCTGCCCTAGCCGTAGGTACCTTATTACATACACACATACATTATAACGGTAATTAGCTATACTCCCTAGATTCAATACTAATACTTGTATTTGTATTCGACTTGTTATTCATCTAAGTTTCTTGAAGGCGACACGATTTCGTTATAACCGTAGCTTTTGCTGAACGAGCTATTGGAGATAATACCCAGGGTAGAAAAGAAAGAAAGGAAACCCTGTGGCTTATCGCAGGGCCTAGGATTTCAGGTTTCCCTGTTTGCATAAACTTGCCTTCGATTTAGAGCTCTTGTATCGTTCCAGTCTTTTGTTTATCACCATCATCATCGTCAACAGCCTTAACAGTCCACTGGACATAGCCCTCTCTTTAGAAAGGAGGTTTTGGCCTACTATACCACGCTGGCCAGATGGGTTGGTATAGGGGTTGTGTCAAGTTTTCTTTCTCTTTGCAGCATTGTTGTCCGGCGTAGTTTGCTCCCTTAGTCGGCTCTTACGACACCCACGGGATGATTGGGGGTGGTGACAATCCGTATTCTTAATTCGTCACCACACAGACAAGACAAGTATTTTGTTCCTAACAGAAAACTTATATTTGGAATTGAAAAGTCAAGAAGAGCCTGTAATATTAAACACTTCGATCAAAGTTATCATCCAAATTAAAATACTTCTGTTTTAGAAAAGCTGCACTTACCTCCCAAAAATAATCATACAGTTGCAGACATCCAACATATCAAAGCACCTTTGGATAAAGGAGTCAATATAGTTAAAGATAGATCCTGTGTCCAGCATCCAGCTGTTTGGATTGATCTCATTGTGAGCTTCTGCCATCACATCATAGATTTCTCTGTATCTTTTGCAGCAGTCGATACATTTGCTAAACTCCCCTAAAGCTTTCTTCGTAGCTCCATCAAAAAGGTCATCGAGCTTGATGTAGTTTCGGCACAAAATTATAATCTGGTTGCTTAGAGCTTTGAACAAATTCGTTATTCTTGTTTCGGAGTTGTAATATGGTGACTCCATCCAAATGAACCTGAAGAGGTTTATTATTTTCGGAATGTGCCTGGATATTTCATCTGGATCCACCACACATTCAAGTATAGCGCAAGGCTGTTTGATGACTTGTAAGTATTCGATGTTGGAAGTAGCTTCAGCGATCTTTTGGACTACCTCTTCACATAATGCTTGGAACTGGTGTATGAATGTAGAATGAGTGGTTACTAAGATCTTGGTGATGTGTTTCACCGCTGGATTCTTTACTTGGAACAGTAGAGCATTCAGGTTTTCATCTGGAAGAGTGGGTCAGAATAAGTAATGTAAGAAGCTGAATATGGTAGTTATAATGAGTTCTGTTCCGAGTTTTGTGTAAAGCAGTTTATTCGATTTAATCCGATTCGATTCTCGATCCCTTGCGAATATATTTTTTTCTAACTCAAAAATTCCTATGTTGTTTTCTCTACTTCTTTTTAAAATTATAGAAATTTCCCGGTGATCAGTTAAGTAGCTTGGGCTTGAAAAACATAACATTTCACCAATTGTTTTTTTTTTATTTTAGAAGGGGCAGACGAGTCACTTGATTGAAAGTGACCATCACCGCCCTCAGGAGTCACAAACGCGATGCCGGCCTTTTAGGAAGGAGTACGCTCTTTAATTTATAATATGAATAGTAATTAGAATGAATAGCAATTCTTTACAATAACATAGAAAATTCTGGACAAAATTAACAGTAATTTGCGGGTCTCTCTACTCACGTCTGTAAATCCAAAAGTCATATTCATCACTGGGGCACAACAGTTCCTTCTGTGAAGCCACAAACGCCGTATCCTCCAAACACGATTTCATCTGATGAGTCCAGTACACCACTACTCCTTCCAATCTCTTCACCAGTTCTCTGTCAGCGCTAGCTTTTTCAAAAGACAATTGTTGGCCTTCTTGAGGTATGTAAAGAACGGTCAGGCCAAGCATTTTGTAGTACATATCAGTCAGCTTGGCCAAAAACGTATGTATATGGCTACAAAATTCACTCTTGACGCCTGTAAAAGCATATTTATCAATAATTTGACAACATTTTATACTTCACTTAACCAGTAGAGGTTACCCGAGGAAGTACAATTAGAAGTTCTTAAAGAATAGAGTGTATAAGTTTCTAAAGGGTCGTAAAAGAATTACAAGTATACTTGCGATACGGTAACCGTTTACCATGAGGCAGGAAACTTGTTACAGTTTAGATACAAGTCGCCTAGGCTCGGCCGAGAACCGTTATTTGGTGCTAATAAAACTATCCATTGTGCCTCGCGATTCTGAAAGTCTATATCCAAAGGATGTTTATCGCTAAAATTGTGTTGAACGCCAAATATCCCATTTTGTACAATTTACTTTTTAAATAAGTTAAAATTTTGGCTATTTTGACGCCACCCTTCCTTTGGTTTTGCTGGGTTTTATGGCTTTAGGTCAACCGACGGTAGAAGTATAATCGTTTCAGCCGAAGCAGAGGATGAAGGTAAATTGGGGCCATGGAAAAGAAGAAAGAGAGAGGTACAGCAATTTTCTGACTGACTGGCAGAGAAAACAGTAGCTAGTACAGGCGTACCTGTATGTCTGTTTTATAATTAGAGAGGCTATTAAGACTGGAACTGAGATATCTAGGTAAATTACTAATCCATTATAAATTGTTTACTCACTATCCGGCCATGTATTCACCGAGAAGAAATAGGGAGCATATACATTTTCCAATAGTTGTATCATATTCGATTCTACAGAATCTACGAAGGTCCCGAACGTAATCTCATCATGGAATGTACTGACTTGAAAGACGTGGTCAGGAGGCCTCAGAAAGTAAGTGAGATCATAAACGTGAACTAAGGGAATATCGGGCGTAGCTTTGAGTTTATCGCCTCTAAAGTAAACGCTGAGCATGAGGTGTTTAGGTTCTAAGATCCACTCTTCAATTCCCTGTTTTGCTTCATCAGTCCAATCTTCGTCACGAAGATCGTAGAGAGTGGTCATTTTCATTACAAAACCTACAAGTTTTTCGAGGTCTTCTGGGGGATAGATTGGTTTGACGGGTGTTTCTGCGAGTTCTCTTTCGAGCTGGGCGAGGCGTTCCTTTTCTGAAATGAAGGATGAATTACTCAGATGCATTATCAAATAAATTTTCTTCTTTTATCTGTTTTAAGGGCTTTACCTGTATTGAATACTTAGTATTCATGTATTTACTTAGAACGGGCAATTTAAACCTAAAGTTAAACCTAAATATTAGTTATTATAGTATATTTATCCTCATAAAGAACGATAAATTGGGATCTTAAAATATTAATATTCACAGACTTTTCAGACTAAATGCTGCTTGTAAGAATTTTCACCAAAAACACAAAATATTTCTCAATCAGGAAATCCAACAAACAATCTGACAGTTCCAAGTAAACAGTCACGAACTTGGAGCACACGTACAGCAATAATTCCTAGAAAAAATAGTGAACTGGCCTGTCGATCTAGTTAGGTTAGGTTAGCTAGGTTAGCGATACACGATTACCTTTTTTTTTTTTTTTTTTTTTTTTTTACGTGTGGAAATCCCCTCGGACCGTCACCCCGCCGGGGCTCTCGTTCGGCGGGGCGGTGTGTCGGACTCGAACCGACTAAAACCACACGGTGTGCCCTCTTTGCGCTTCCAGTTTAGGAGGGGTCCAGGTAGCTATCTCCTTCTGGACCCCTCCCAGCGCCGGCCCGCTCCTGACGCGGGCTCCGTCTCAGTGGACCCTCTCTTTAGGCGGCGTCCGGCACACGCGGACGCCGCCCCCTCGCGGCTGGCCAACTAATGCGGGTGGAGGGGAGAACCCATCCCGTCCACCCGCGGCCACACTCAGGGCGGCATGAGGCGCAGGTGAGCGCGCCTCCGCCGCCCGGTTCGCCGGCGGCGGATCAGGTCCGAGTGGAGGTCGTCCTCCCGGGCCTTCTCCGCCGCCTCCTTCTGCGAGATTACCTCCTCGCAGAAGGTTGCGACCGCGGTAAAACAACTGTCGCTACCGGCCATGGAACGAATTACGGCCGGTAGCGAGAGATCCGCTCCGATGACTGCAGTGAGGGCCCGGCGCTGCGTCGCCCATGCGGGGCAAACCGCCAGCGTGTGCTGGGCCGAATCCTCACTGCAGTCGCAGTGGTGGCAGGCGGGACTCGATTCCCTCCTAGCGACCGAGTACAGGTACTTTCCGAAGCAACCGTGCCCGGAAAGCACCTGCGTCAGCCGGAAGGAAAGGGTCCCGTGCTGCCGCCCCGCCCACTCGGCGATGACCGGCTGGAGAGCCTCCACGGCGGCGAAGCCAGCGCGTGGAGTCTCCAGCCGGAACGACCATCTCACCATAGTAGCTCGGCGAGCGGCTTCGCGCCACTCGCGCACGTCTTCGGGCGGAGGGCGAAATCCGCTCTCCGCCCGGAAGTCAGCCACTCGCCGATAAACTTCGGCGAGCACTTCCGCCTCCAAATCCCACGGGGGTGTTCCGGCCAAGGCGCAAGCCGCCTCGGTGGACACCGTGCGGTATCCGCGTATGGCTCTGACCGCCAATATCCTCTGGGGGCGCCAGAGGCGCGCCCTATTCGGGGCGGTCAGGGCCGCCACCCACACCGGTGCACCATAAAGCGCCATGGACCGGACAACCCCCGCGTACAGCCGCCTCGTGGGAACACTGGCCCCGCCCAAATTGGGCAAAAGTCGCCCTAGGGCGGAGGCAGTGTCCACCAGCTTCGGACCAAGCTGTCGGAAGTGCTCGTCGAAGAGCCACCTACCGTCTAGGACCAGACCCAGGTACCTCATCTGGGCCCGGACCGGTACGAGGACCGAGCCGACCTCGATTGAGGCGCCGGCGGGCGGACCACGACGGGGCCCATGAAATAATAGGGCCTCCGTCTTATCCAGGGCCACCCGTAAACCCAACGCCTCAATGCGCCCGACCACCAGGGAAACTCCCGTGGCGGCCAGGCGCGCCGCCTCCTGGAGCGATACACGATTACCTAACGTGAGGTCTTAGGTTTGATTCCGAATGAGGACAAATATTGCCTGATCACTGATTCTATGCCATCTTGTTACTATAGTACAGGCTCTGCCTAAGTTAGAACCAGCCGGCTGTACGTAACATGTGTCAACCTATTATTATTATTCTAGTAAATAACTATAAAGTACACACCTCATATTTTGTCTATGGTTACCTACCTCTTTCTTCCTCAGAATCATGGCTTAGGTCATCACTCCATGCAACTTTAGGCCTTTTCCTAGTAGAAGCAACAACAACAACGTCTTGTTCGTCCCCTTCTTCGTCCGCCATATTGCCACTAAACACTAATTATCGCTAACTAATCACGACAATTTAAGCAACACAACTAATTATTTAATACAAGAAAAATAAACTATTATTTCTCAATAAATTATTATTCCATGTTTTCCGAAGAAAACAATAGAATGACTTTAAATTTTCCCGCTTTAAATTGTCGTTTTTTTTTCAGTTGTCTTTAGCCAGCCAGTATGTCCCGACAAAATATATTAGTCTGTAAAACGTTTCGATGTAAAACATTGATTTATCAGTTGCCTAGCACCACAGTATCTTACAAGTAAAGAAACGTTTTATTAATATATTTATTTAATTCATATTTATGTAAATTTTATTAGCTGGAGTTTATACGTAGTGTTAGAGCATAGAGTATTTCGTTTTATATACATAGAAACGAAAAGGATATCCAACCTTTTTAATGGTCTCATTTAGGATGCCTTAGTTCTACACCATATAAGTCTATAGTAACTGATGAGAGATGTTTGAAATTCTACTAAACTTATAAAAATAATTATGAAATAGTACTCAATTGTAATAAAAATTCATATTTGTGAACTTTATTGGGGTTTGTACGAACCCCAATCAAGTTTACAAACATGAATTTTTAAAAGTATTTGAAAGTCAAAGAAAAACCAATTTAACGAGAAAATATATACCTAATCTCTACAATCAAAGGTGCATATAATCATTTTCGGGCCCTTTTCTCAATTTCAATTTGTAGGTAGCATCTTCATCAAGGCTAGCTCGTTTTTTTTTTCATTTTATTCCGACCTATTTTTAATAAACTCTTTTTAGTAGGCTTCAAACAACATTTAGACAATGTCAGCGTCATTGTCAAGTAGGTTGTTTAATTGTGTATGTAATGATTTTGTGACGTTACAAGCATTTTCTTTAATATATTACGAATAACAGGTAAAATATGCCCAATGTTTACACATATTAACATCAGTGTAAACTTATATAGATTAAAACTAATGTAAATTATAAATGCAATCTTTGTTTTCTATGTGTGACCCTTTAGTATATTTGTGTGTATTTTTGTATATGTACCTAATGGTGTTTGTGTCTGAATCAGGGCAGAGGTGCGAGTCAGACTTTTCTTTAATCTATCATACGTAGACGCTACGGAATATAATCTCTTTATAATAATAATATCCTGACGCATCTCACACACGGCTACCTGATTCCAAACTAATTTGAGCCTGTACTATGGCAACCAGACTGCTGATAAACACACTATAGATAAATTACACGCAGGCACAGAACAAATGATCGTGCTCATCACACATTCGTCTTTGGTGGAAATCAAAACCAACGACCTTTATCTTAGTATTCAGGATCGTTAACCAGTAGACCAATAGGCCTACTGGTTATCCTCCTCCTACTATCCGTGTGGTGACGGATTGAGAATACAGAGTGTCACCACCCCTATTCATCCCGTGGGTGTCGTAAGAGGCGACTAAGGAAGCAAACTACGCAGGACAACAGCACTGCAGAGAGAAGGAAAACTTGAAACAAACCCTATAACAACCCGTCTGGCCAGCGTGGTATAGTAGGCCAACACCTCATTTCTAAGGTGAGGCCTATGTCCATCAATGGACTAGTAAAGGCTGTTGATGACGATGAATAGGCCCGTTAATTGCATTTATTTTTATTAAAGCATGGTGCAACACAATGTTGGATGGCGTGGGCCGTGTTCACGTTCACTAAAGACGGGCGCGCGCGGCTAGCCGGAGTACTGCGTGCACTTCTCATCGCTCAACTCGTCTTATCTCTTTGCATGGCAATATTCTGCTACAACACCTCGCTCAGAGTCATGCTGCTGTTGAAACATATACATAAGGTACTTCTTTTTGTATTAGCTTAAGCTCAAATGCGCCGGGCCCGGGTGACAGCAGGGCCTTACAGAAACCGGTATTTAGCAATTCTTTGACAACTTTTCCTGTAATAAGTGAGGTTAAAGAAATCCAAAATGATTTTGGTTTGGCCTCTTAAACTATAAAAAAAATCGGTTGTCTGTAAAGTCGGTTTACTGACGATAGTTGAACGTAAAAACGTCATAAGAAAATACTGATGGAATGGTTGCATTTTTCAAGAATGTATTATTGTATACGAGTAGCAGCTGTCCACGCGGACGCATCGCTCACTCAAGTAGGAGAGAGACAGATGTCGAACGCTGCCGAACGCGGAGGCCGATTGTGCCTCTTTGTCACTCGTTCCGCGCTCTCGCTTGCACTTCACGCCTTAAATGGAACGCCTCAGAGCGAGGTAACGCCGCATGAGTCATGTTTTTTCGTGCGTGCAGCCGGCTCTATCGAATTATAAGACGTTGTCACGTCAAAATACCCTTTATAAAATTTAAGAGCCAAGTCTAAGTATGAGGTGGATCATAAGCTGTTTGCTAATTCAGATTATATTTCCAGGTGACGGTTCTCCTGCTCTATGGATTAATACTATTCCAAGCTTACGGCATGAAGCTACACTATACTGGTGGTCTACGTTTAATCGCATTACTGGTAAAGTTCCCATACTGGACTCGCGCTAACTTTGTCAGCAGCGTGTGGCTGGTCACGGGGACCTTGGTCGCTGCTAACGGGATGCTGGTGTACGCAGCGTGTAGAGGGACTTTGAAGGTAAGAAAGTTTTAGTGAAATTATCCGTGTACTGATGGATTAATACGGAGTGTCACCACCCCTATTTATCCTGTGGGTGTCGTAATATCCGACTAAGGAAGCTAACTACGCAGAACAACAGCACTGCAAAGAGAAGGAAAACTTAACACAAACCCTATACCAACCCGTCTGGCCAGCATAGTGTACCTCTTTTCTAAGGAGAGGAGAAAAAAATTGGCGTGAGAAGAATACTATTAACTCCGCGGTGATCGTTTTCCAAAAAGCGGTAATAGTTATGAAGAGTAAAGATGACGAGAAAATATAAACAAGCAGAATATGCTTGAGGAAAAACCGCAACAGTACATAAGTGAGAACCTAAGAACTAAATGAACTCTTTGTGTAGCAGTAACATCAGTGACCTCCCGACTCTTAAACCCTTGGTTTTATTTTGAAAAATCCTCTAGCTCACGTAGTGTGTAGTAGATAATTTACAGCAATCAGAACTATTCCTATGTCTTAAACAGGCACTAATGAAAGAATTGGCTTCGTCTTTACGAATCGGCATATCACAGTATTTGACAGAGCCGACGTGGAAATCACTTTTGGACACGATGCAGGTGAGTCATAATGTGTTCCTACAACTTTTTTCTTTACATTTATATAGCAGCACGCCTCTGGAATTCATTACCGAAAGCTATAAGGCAGGCAAAGTCAATAGGTACTTTTAAAGAACTCGTTAAGGATCACTATTTATCTCTGTAATAACTATGTGCTATATTGGTATGTGTATGTATGTTTATGTATGTATTCATATGTATACATGTATGTAAGTTTATCAATGTATATTCGTGTATGTGTAATTATGTATGTAAACATTCGTTAATATACGGAAGTTGTAAATTCGCGCCACACGCTACATAATACTTTATAGTATAGTCCATCTAAAGGTTGCCTGGAAGAGATCGCAGACTGCGATAAGGCCGCCCATTGTATCACTGTTTTTTTTGTATGGATCATCGCATGTATCCTAATTATGGTGTACAATAAAGAGTACCTCTAATAAGTATAAAAAGTATCTATCTAATAAGTGCTATAGAATAGAGATCTTTTTAAGCTCATCAGACACTTCTGTGGTTCTCATTTAGTGGTGATATTTAGACTAGTAGACCCCGTAAACACAGCTCATAATTTTAGAAAATTCATAGTTCTTAAACTAACAAATCGAATTGGAGAATTGCTAAGATGTTGATGGAATTGCCCGTTTGTTTTTACATTGTATACTCATGTCTTTTATCACACTTTGCCAACTATAATATAAGTCTCTTAATAGGTGGTTTGCTTATTGACGTCCACTGAGCACATAATTTTTTCTCCTCACTAACCTCATAACTCCTAACTTTTTGTTACTCCTCAGGTAGAACTAAGCTGTTGTGGCGCAGACTTGCCATCAGATTGGCACGAGATACCTTGGATCAATATGGATTTTCTGAACGAGAGTTCTAACCTCGTCATGAAGTAAGCGACATTCAACAACATTATATTATTATATAAATAAACAGGACAGACTTAAATATGGCGACCTTAAAAAAAGACTGTTAAGAATAATACACCTACATTTACTGAGAGCCTCATTTCTTCATAACAAAATCTACCTATATTTTCTAATCTTATTCATTTATACGTATTGGCCAAAGAACTTTGTGTGGGCAAACTATGTTCCGGCACAAATGGGTCTGCTCAACCGATGTGATACCACGGCCTCACAGAAAACCAGTATTAAGCCTTCCTTTGTTGCTTTTTACCGAGCTAAGGAGGTTACCGTAACCCTCTGACCCCTTCAGGTGGAGGTGGGGAGGAGCTGGCTCAAACACACATTGCCTCTGGAGTTGTAGGTATCCATCGTCGGCAGTGGTGACCCGTCTGCTCCTTTGCTCCCTTTACGATAAGAAACTTTTAATAACACAATTATGGTGTCACCCCTTTTTTTTTCCCGTGAGGAAATCCCCTCGGATACCACCTATAGGTGGCATGTCGGACTCGAACCGACTAAAACCGCACTCCGTCTCGGGTGCTAATAGCCGGGGAACCAGGTATACCCTAGAAAGGAAGTCCCTGGTGCCCCGACATAGCTCGGGCCATCTACAGACGAGTAGACGACCCCTCCCTGTGTGGGAAAATTATGGTGTCACCCTAAAAAGATAGAATTATCGGTAGCGTTTCACGACTAACAGAAAATATAATTATTATTTATTCTTTGCAGACTGGCGGGTACCGATGGTAAAGTTCTACCTCCCGTGTCACCGTACTCTTGCTGCACTCCTCGTGTAATGGCGCCCTGCTACCACGATCCATTGCAACAGGTTTACAGATTTTTCTGTATTATCTATACTAGTATTATAAAGCCAAAATTTTTCTTTGGTTGAACGCGTTAGTCTCAGGAACTACTGGTTCTAATTGAAAAAATATTTTAGTGTCGTATTGCTGATTTATCGAGGAATGTTAAAGCCTATGTAACAACATGCTACGATCAATAACAGCGGAGCATCAATGAAAAATGTAGCAAAAATATTTAAAATTTATTGGAACGAAGTTCCTTATCGCGCGTTGTGAAAGGGGGCTAGACGGAAAAAATTCTCACGAAAAGTTGTGACGACACTTTTTATTTTGAATTGTCACTTGTCTGTCATTCAGCGCCATCTATCGAATAGATAGGAAATCATTACTTTTCATCTCAGTAAAATTAAAATTTATGTTCTTAGGTTGAGCAAAAAATATTGTATTCGACATCATTTCTCAAGGAGATTTTACCAATGTATAAATTGTTTTAATTAGAAACCAACTGACAAATATGTAGGTAATAGCCGCTTTCATAGATGGCGTTGTAATTAAAATCGTGTCGAATCAGTTTTACTCGATCGTCACAACTTCGTTCCTATCGGGTGTCCCACGACACCACACGGCTTTTTTTTTTATTATAAAACTTTCCTGTCTATTTGCTTATTTAATTTAGAGATTTTGGTTGGTTGTTTTTAATTGACGACTGTCTGCTAAATGACAATTTGTTTTGGGAATGTAAATTTATTAGACTTGACAATGTGCTAAGTTAAATTTTGGAGTAAGGGAAATGGAAACCTCAGAGATCTCTTGGTGACTGTAAGTTAGTAGTAGTAAGTTGTCCGTGTAGTGACGGATTAAGAATACGGAATGTCACTACCCCAGTTCATCCCGTGGGTGTCATAAGAGCCGACTAAGGGCGCAAAACAACGCAGGACACCAGCACTGCAAAGAAGGAAAACTTGACACAAACCTTATACCAACCCGTCTGGCCAGCGTGGTATTGTAGCCCAAAACCTCCTTTCTAAGGAGAGGCCTATGTCCAGCAGTTTCCTATTCAGGGCTGTTGATGAAGTTAGTAGTTAGAAAGTTTATATTTGTGTCTTAAATCTGTTCACTCCTCATTAATGCTAAACACTCTCCACATCGGTTTCTTAGATCTAAAGGTAAAGTCAGATAGAGACAAATGAACTCTTTTATTTCAAAATATTATTATTTAGATAGCAAGATAGTGTTTCAAAATCTATGCATTATTAAAACATTGAAGGTGTAAATAGTGTGAATTTAAAGTAATGTGGTGGTGGTTGGCGGCAGTCGGAGTGGCGCGAGGTGTGGTCGGAGGAGTCGCCGCTGCTGTCGGCGTCGCTGCACACGCGCGGCTGCGTGGAGGCCGTGCGCGCGCCGCTCACGCGCGCTCTGCTCGCGCTGCAGTGCTTCAACATGCTCGTCTTCCTCTTCCAGGTGTTCACACCATTCGCTCTTCTCACCTCTCGATATTATTCCGACCTTTTAATATGTATGTATTAAAGGACCAAGTAAAGTATTACCGTAAAGGTATTGGATATGGTTATCCCTATTAGCGTATATATTCGGCAGATGTGAGATCATTTTCGGACTCGAAAGCTTTACCAAAGGTAAAAGGGGCCTGCTGCATCGATATTAGTCGTCGAATAAAATGTTAAGTGTCGTTATCGACACTTAACATTTAAAAAAAAAAATTATGTGATTATTCACATAATTTTTTTTTTTCCATTTACATATGTTCCTGAAATTGAAAGTAGTCTATATTAATGCTTTCTTACAATAATTACAACCCAAATATTGAATAGGCAAGTCGACTAATGGTACAGTAGTCGGTGAGTCAGTGCGTGTGTTCGACAGATGCTCATAGTGGTGCTGACGCAGCTGCTGCGCACGAGCGCGCGCGGCGCCGTGCTGCGCGGCGCGTGCGAGGGAGAGGGCCGCGCCGTGCTCTTCGGGGACCTGCCGCCCGACACCCACCTGGGCCTGGAACAGGTAGCTACATCACGGCTATCACATTTTAACTGCTCAATCAACAATTTTTAAAGCAGCATTTCCACTAAAATATCTAAAAAGATTTTAACCAAAACCAGAAATTATTTTTGCGTCAAATACCATTTTATAACGCAAGCCCTACATTGTCGTACCATTTTATCATGCTTATATTTGTTTATGTTTGCACCACAACTTTATCGTTTGTCTCGTTCAGTCTTCAATAGACACTCAAAAATAACTTACAATAAGTGTTAAGTAACCGATCATGACTGCAGCTTTAATTAAATATATAATTTCTTAAGATTAAGTTTTTATAAGTATTCGTCATTGTAATGACTGCGGTACTACTGACCGATGCAATCTCCAAACCTTAAAGAAAAGACCATAATCCCATATCAAGAGCCGCTAACGCACTTTTTGTCAAGAGCAGTGAATTGTGACGTGAGTTTGAAAAGTACACTTCATCAACAGCCTTTAATAGTCCACTGCTGGACATAGGCCTCTCCTTAGAAAGGAGGTGGCCTACTATACCACGCTGGACAGACGGGTTGGTATAGGGTTTGTGTCAAGTTTTCCTTCTCTTTGCGGTGCTGGTTGTCCTACGTTAGCTCCCTTAGTCGGGGTCCCTAATAGGGGTGGTGACACTCCGTATTCTTAATCCGTCACCACACGGATAACGGAACGGAAAAGTACACTTACTTATGTATTATGATTATGGCTGTATTCATATTGTATTTGTTTATACAGCTGATGTCAATAAAACTACGCATTAATACAATTCACTATTTTCAACCGAAAATTCACTATTTTTCTGATTTAGTTTAACAAAGGTGTAAATTACTTTTGTGTACCTACTCTACATCTGCATCCTATTATTTAATAGCAGCGTTTTACCTGAAATAAAACGCATATTAAAATACTTACCTCACTGGAAGCTTTATTATGAGATGGCATTTCCGTTTCCCGCCGATTTCTTACCAGTTTTCGTACTTTTATCCCCTTTATACTTCCGGCTCAGTGGCGCCACCTGGTGGTTGCGAGTAGTTTTTAGTTTTCGTAAAAAGTATCACGCCATTTTTGTTGATTGTCTTATAACACCAGGCAGAAATAAAGTGAAAGCTTCCAGTGAGGTAAGTATTTTAATATGCGTTTTATTTCAGGTAAAACGCTGCTATTAAAACACTTGACCGTCACTGGAAGCTTTATTACGAGATCTGTTTGTTATCGCCTGGTGACGCCACTTAGATGTATATACTTGGAAGTATGTAGTGTTATAGTAAAGGCCAATGTGATAAAGCATGAAATTAAACACAAGAGTGATTAATAATTATGCATATATTTAAATAAATGTACTTATACAGCAATTCAATGAGTACATAAGTAAGTGTACTTTAGAATATAAAATAGAATATAAGAATATATTCATTCTAGGTAACCTAAATATTCAAAATGTTTATTCAGCAATTTTAATCAATTGGATTGAAAAATTGTGTGACGTTTCGTGAATCAGTACTTCTCATTATTTCTCGTCTATAAAACTGTTGGAATGTATTAGCTGATCGCCAATTTCCACGAGCCAAAATTTCGTCGAGGGGATAATTTTGAAACCAGCTTTTGGAGGCTACAGCAGACCGGGTGCTACCTGGAGTGGCTGCAATGCCAGCTTCCCCAAACAGGGTCTTTACCCACCCTGCAATGACTGTACGTGAAGCAGGTTTAGCCACACCTCTTAACGTAATAAACAAATTAGTTGATTTTGCCGCATTACGTCTGTCGTTTAATAATGCTATAGTTCTTTCTATCCAGAATATAGGGTCAAGGTTAGAACTATCGGTATTTAAAAGCAATTTCCAGCCGGACTGCCTGTAATTACTACCGTCAGTTTTGGAGCCAAACCGAGGCCAAAATATTATACTGTTATCAGATCGTATGCAATGATTAGAATCAATATTAAGTAGAGTAAGATCGTGTATTCGCCTACCAGAGCAAAGTAACAATAAAATTGCAGTATGACGTGACGTTTGAAATAGGTTATTTGAATCAATTGTGTAATTAGTCAAAAATGAAATTAATTTATCAACGTCCCAAACTGGAGGCTTAGTTACCTTTGGATTCTTTAGGCCAATTGATTTTAAAACATGTCTTACTAGAACGTGTGAACTTAACTGACTTGAAGTTTCAGCGTTACATAGTGTAGATATTACCGATTTATGTAAAAGTATTGAATTATACGATAACTTATCATTTAAATATAAATCACATAAAAACTGCGCTAATTGTGAACCAGAGGGATTCTTTAAATCAAGGTTTTTATTACGGCACCACGACATCCAGCGCTTCCAGGCTACCTCGTAGGTTTTTAGAGTCGATTTTCGCCAAGAATTTTTAAGCAGTGAAAGTTGTTGCGCGTTCCACGTTTTTATCGCGTCGGACCACCCCCACATTTCCAAACTTCGAGGACAATGTTCTCGACCTTCGGTGGTGGGAGTCCCGTCGACGTGTCTATTAGGTATCTCTGCAGGTTTCTGAACGTTAATGGGGCCGCGAGCGCTCGAGCTTTGAGATCCGCACGCCAGAACACTCTCTCCCATCGAGGTACTACTATGAGGAATACTCCTGTCGACTGGTTTAAGTGGGACAGGACTTTGGGGACTAGGAATGGTGGTGGAAATATCCATGCGAGCTGGTAATTCCAAGGGACACTGAAGGCATCGTGGAATAGAGCTTGAGGATCTCTTAGATCTAGAGATACATAATTGTGTACTACATAAGCAGTCTCCGAGGCAAATAGATCTATTACTGGGGTTCCCCATTTTGCAAACACTATGTCTACACAGGTCGCTAGTAAGTGCCATTCTGGAGGTTGGCGAAGGCGCGATAAGTGGTCCGCATGATTGTTGTATTTGCCCGGAATGTAGTGTATGTTGAAATGTATCTGATGTTGGTCTAACAAATTCAGAATTCGATAGGTTATTTCCAACAGGGCTAATGTCCTCGTACCTCCTTCCTTTCGCAGGTAGGCGACCGCTGTTCTGTTGTCGCTTTGAATGAGGAGCGAACTTTGCTGGAGCCAATGAACTTGGGTCTGAAGAGCGTATAATATTGCTAGCATTTCTTTTCGATTGCAATGCAGCGTTTTCTCTTCTTGCGACCAAGTTCCTGACAGAGCCAAATTGTTCAGTTGTGCCCCCCACGCTTGATCCGACGCGTCTGTAGTCAGAAAATTTATTGGAGGAGGGTACTGAAGAGGTGTTGACTTTTGACAATTTTGGGCCCACCAGTTTAGTTCCTCTAAGACACCTTGTGGTAGTGGGTAGGACTTTGATGGCAGGACTGGCAGCGAATTCATTAAGATTAATAACTGTCGATGATTCAGCCGACCCCGTGGAACAACAAAACTGGCAAAATTTAGAAGACCTACTTGTACGGTGACACCGAACAATAATGTTACCTCAGCAATTTGCTTACTTTACTTATAAATCATAATTACACCGACAGTACACGATTAGCGGTCATCGCGTGTGCTCCCTCGCTCCTTTATATTTTCTTACCTGTGGTCCGTATAATAAATTTATTTCATTAGTTAAACAACCGTATCATTATCTAACGTAACTTCTACATGGTCCTTCGAGCCGGATACCTTCTTTATCCCGTTTACTAACAGTGTTCGCACTTATAATCACTTCACTAGGCTGACGGTCAACCGTGCTCTGCTTTCGCGAATACACTACACTATTGGCAACACTATTTGACACTACCACTGAAGATGCTGCACGTCTCCTCCTCCATAAAAAGTACGCTATTGCTATAACCGCTATACCCAGCAAGCTGTAGCAGAGTGTATACTGGTGAATGTCATGTGTAGATAGAGTGTCATCAGGGGAGTATGTATTGGCAGATTTCAACTGTTCTATTCTTTTTCCAAGAGAAGCTAAAGTATTGTTCAGCGGATCTTTGTACTCTTTATAGTGAGACAACGATATATTCACTATGTGATTTATCTCGGCTATCTGTGGCGTATTAATCTTAGAGCTAGATTTAATAGTATTAGCCAAGTTTGCATGAGAATATAAAGTAAAATCTTTACTTTTTATTATGCATTTAGACTCTAGGTCAATAATGCCAGCTCCAGTCACCTGTTTAAATGTAACTTGATCTTGACATATAATTCTCAATGTATAGGAATTACAGCAAAAATAAAAGTACCGAGAAGGCTCATTTAATTCCAGCCATATATCTTGGCATGGTGATTTTTTATCAAGTTAGCAAGATGCTGCTCCTTACGTTTCACAAGTTGTATATCGGACTTGTACTGTTCGGCGAATCGTTCATCTAATACTCCGAACAGGCTGTTGGCTACGTAACCGATACCGTTGATAAGCCCGCGACGACGCCGTCTAGCGTGCTCCCGAGCATCAAAATGCTGATTTAGCATGAGTCGATTGTAGTGTAGGAGTTTTAGGAGTTTTAGAGGATTTTCTGCAACTCCTTCAAGGTTAACTGCTCTTGTTCGAGAGCCTGATTTATCTTTGTGATGATGCCCTGAGCTTTTTCTTTTGGTAGGGTTTTTTGATTTTCCCATGGTTTCCATAGTATCCCTAAATAAATTATACTCTTTTGAGGAGACAGAACAGATTTTTCGAAATTCATTTGCCACCCCAGTTTTTGTAATGTCTGTACAGTTATTTTGACATGCTCGCGAAGCATGTGAACATTCTGGTGTACTAGCAAATAATCGTCCAGGTATACCAGGATTCTCATGTTCCATTTTTCCCGTAATGTTTGGGCCACCCAGTTCGTGAGCATGGAAAAGGTTTTTGGAGCAGTGCTCAGACCGAATGGAAGACAAGTCATTTCTAGCAACTCCTGGTTGTATATTAGGCGCAGAAAGCATCTGTGCGATTTGTTTACTCTTACATGAAAATATGCTTGGGACACATCTATTTTGCACATCCAGTCCTGAGATTGCAGTAAGTCCGGAATGCGGTACATGTTTATTAAATGAAACGGTTCGGTCCTCACATATTCGTTTAGAGATTTCAGATTGAATATGGGACGGGCAGATCCGTCGGATTTTGGAACCAGAAATAGAGGGGAAATAAAGCTTGGCGAGGGTAGCGCTTTCCTTAGAATTCCCTGCCGTTTCATTTTGTCTACAATTAAGGACATTTGTTCTGAAACGGGAGTTTGAAAAGGCCCCTTCGTTACATCTGGATAGACCAGTGGAGGCTTTTGAAAGAAAGGTATGCGATACCCTTGAATTATTTTTAGAACTATTTCTGTTGCTCCCATTTCCGCCCATTGTGATTGGTAGTGTATCAACCGACCCGCCCGAAACGGTGTCTTGTCATTGCTTATACCTTTTTCCCCTGTAAGTTTTTGAGGAGTTTGCACGTCCTCGTGTACTTCCACGTTCGGGCCGCGAGCCTCGGTTGCGAAATGAACTTCTAGTATTGAAGTGATCACATTGACTTGAAGAGTTACCTCTGGGAGAGTAATGTGTATGTTGGCACTGACCATGGTACTCACCCCGCGAGGGTGGGTTATGACCGGTACGCACATGCGATCCTGGTTCGTTAGATTGAGTCCCACGCGATGGAACTGTCGGTTTTCGTGCGCCTTGCCCCCGCGAGGGGCGGCTACTAGGTTGGTAAGGCCTTTGAGAGAATCTTTCAGTTTTAGGAGGCCAAAAAGCCTTACGGACCCCGCCAGCCTTCTCTAGAGGTAAAGGGCTCAGCATTAAATATGTAAGTACTTGAAGGAGGTATTTTGTTCAGGAATGCTTTCAGTAGAGGATCTCTAACTTGACTCGTAATAGTTTCTCTACGCATTTCAATACTTTCAGCTCTATGGCCGCATGCTAATTGCAAAAGGTCTGAGGATATTTTATGAAATTCGCCCTTTTGAAATAATTCGTCAATCTTCCCATTTAAATTGTCAAAATTGATACATTCTGAATTTTTTGCCCATGAAAGAAGATCACGAATACCTTCCTGCAATGATTGTCTCTGTTTTAATATGCAGTAGGTTAAGGCTGCGTACGATTTGTCAGCATGTGCCAGATGACGTAAGGTGTCATATGCTTTTACCTCCTCATTTGTTTCCAGGTCTATAAAGCCAGGACTATGATTATATAATTTTTGCGTATCGGCGTATCTTACTTCTGACCAAGAAGTACTACCAAAACGCTGGATATCTACCAACTTCTTCAAAAAACTATCGGGGGTTTTTGGAACTAATGGTTCTTTAAGCTTAGTCTCAATGTCAAAGGTGAAATCTAAACTTGTATTTTGATGTTCTTGATTTGAACAATCCTCGTCACTAATTTGTTCATAAAGTTGACCACTAATTGCGGAACAAACAGAAGCGTTATCATAACAAGCTGTATCAATGTTACTTGTAGTATTAATTAGTTTGCGAAGCTCAGTGATTTCCTTAAAAAGCTTGTCCATCTGACTGGAACGTCGAGAACGTCTCCTTTTCTTATGGCGGCGGCGGCGGTTTTTGGATCGCGCTTGTTTGCTGCCCAAAGTAGACGTACTTGAAGAACTAACACTTGTAGCACTACTGCTGCTGCTGCTACTTCGATCTCGTTTGCGATTCAGTCCACTCAGACCAGACACAGCCTGGGGCTGGGTATTGGAGTTGTGATTATTACCCTCCATCACTGCAAACGAATTACGTTTGCAGTGTATTTATAACACTTTAAACAGCACAGTTATAATTTAAACATTGATTATGAAAATTTACTGGTAAATATTTAAAAGTAAAAGTTCTTTCTGTTCATAAAAAATGTTACCTCTAAAAGAGGGTACTTACGGTTCAAGACGTATCCGCTTTGAAGAACACTTAACACAAATTTTTACTTAATTTAAAAATAAGAATTATGCAACTGTCGCGGATGCACCACTACTGCGTACAAGTTGCTTCGACGGAGAACAAAAAGCCAATGAACAAGAATGGCGTGATACTTTTTACGAAAACTAAAAACTACTCGCAACCACCAGGTGGCGCCACTGAGCCGGAAGTATAAAGGGGATAAAAGTACGAAAACTGGTAAGAAATCGGCTGGAAACGGAAATGCCATCTCATAATAAAGCTTCCAGTGACGGTCAAGTGTTTTAATACGTAAATAAATAGTAATTTTGTGGCATGTTGAAAATATTTTATTATTACTAATGTGTTTCTTAAGGTACTATTACTATTTTTGTGTTAGGACTTAGTTTGATGAATTTTGGGGCTAATAAATATATAAAAGTAATATTTTGACATATGGTAAAAATATTACATTTTTATTTGTCCGCGTGGTGACGGATTAAAAGTACGCAGTGTCACCACTCCTGTTCATCCCGTGGGTGTCGTAAGAGCCGACTAAGGAAGCAAACTACGTAGGACAACAGCACTGCAAAGAGAAGGAAAACTTGAGACAAACCCTATACCAACCCGTCTGGCCAGTGTGGTATAGTAGGTCAAAACCTCCTTTCTAAGGAGAGGCCTATGTCCAGCGGTGGACTATTAAAGGCACATATGTACTTATCATTCAATCTGAGTGCTAATAATAACTTTCAGTGAGTAAGTTTCACATAGAGAGGTCTAAAAGGAGTGAATTGTCCGTAGGCGCCTAGTTCGTCGGACTTTGGTTCGTACGAGCGCATGTGTGCGCGTGCGCGCGGCGCGGCGGTGCCGGGCTGGGCGGCGCGCGCGCGGCGCCGCACGGTGCGCACGCGCCGCGCCTGCGCCTGCCTCTCCTGGTACGCTACTTCTATATCACCAGCCCACCATTCATTCTTACCTGTATTACCATAAAATATCAACATCTTATTTGTTATCCGAAACACTTCACCAATTTTACCGATATGAGGAATTCTCTTTATTTTATAAATTTTGAAAATTGTTTGTAATCGTCTCAAACGTAAAGTAATGTCAAGTCATAGATCAACACACACAATAGCAACAATCTCTGTTTTGTCAAACTCCTCAATGGAACTATAGCATGATATTGGACTTGCTGCAGTTTCATCTGCCTATGATTGTCTTACGATACACACAACATTAAGAATGAATCTAGAGAAAAAATAATGTTATTCATGACCCTTTCTGACCTGGGTCTTACTTGTGCGATTTCAAATAGGCAATTAGATTAAAACTTGCCATGAGTCCAAAATACAAAATAATAACCCTCCTCCCAGTTACAGCTAAACTAAAACATGTCTGCTACAACTCAACAATAAGATGTGACGGTTATGACTATATCCAGGACACTATTTGCTGCGCCAGGACTTCGCGAATATTGGCATTCAGAAACCCCACTAACTCTTAAAAATTTACATTGCGATACAATGCCATATGTCTCTGGCACATCACCGTCTCCTTTTAATGAATTAATACCCATTTTCCCCGTTTTTAATAATAAATTAACGGCTGTTTTTCGTAACGTTATAAGTAATAACTATACAACGTCTTGCTCTTGAAAATTAACATTATAGTTTTGTTCCAGAGAGCGTCGTCAGAGCTCAACGGCTGCTCTGCATTAGAAACTGTTAAACCTTCGAGTGACCAGTGATACTGTTGATTGAAAGACTTGACGAATTGACTCGTAACTGTAGATAAAACGTGTTTATTGTGGTTCGAACACTGTAGTTTGAATGTAGGTACTTACTTTATAATAATTAAGGAAGCGCAATTTTGTTTATTACTCACATAGGTTCGTAGTTTACAAGGTGTAAATAAAACAAACATTATAATCAATAGCAAAGGCTTTATTTTTGACTTTTGTTAACAGTCCTTATCATCTAATATTAAGTAACAATGCGAGCGTGGATGCGATTCGAAAGCCTTTTTATTTATTCGGCGTTATCATTTAAATACAATAAATATCGTCGTCCGGAGAATTTCGGTAACAAATATACAAAAAGTTGTATGTACAGGCCGGACTACGTGGAATGTGTTTATAATGTGAGATATAACGGGGCTTAAATACAGTATATTTTTAACACCCCCTAGATTCTAAATGATCACCTCCAAAACGTATTTCGAGAAATTTGGCTTAACTCCTCTAGAGTGTACAAGTATTTAACATGGGAGTTTGTTTTCACCCCCGAAAAATCTTGTTACGACCCCACGAAATGAAATTTTTAAATTTTCCCGCTGCTATTTCCCAAACGACCACCTCTCTTTGGGAGGGCAAGAAATGGTCGTTCGGGAGGAGTATTAGCTAGGTTCGCTTGTGAGGGCCGTCTCAGAGCGGCGGGGGGCCGTGCGGGTAACGCAGCACTGGCTCCAGGGAGAGGGGCCTGGAGTTACAGTCCTGCTGTGCGTGAGGAGCGAGGGCTGCAGCACCTAGTAGGAGAAGGAGTAGCGCCTGCCAACAAATAAAATTATGTTACATTTGTTTGTAATATATTGGATGGTTTCAGAAATTGACTTAGTAATAAATTATATGTGTAGGTATAACTTATAGTACTATTTGTACCACACAGAAATAATATCTACGTTTGTAGTGCGTGAGCATAGTTTATGATGGAAAATGTTGCTGTATGTTACCTGGAAGGGGAGCGAAGCCCTGGCGACTCTGCACACGAACCTGAGGCCGCGCTGCACGCCGCTGAGCTGCTCCTCCACCGGCTCACCACTACCCACCATTCTGTTCAACACACGGTTACGTTAATATTGAGGGGCAGAGGACTTTACTCAGGAATCAGGAATATTTAAACAGACGGTTTCTCCACTTAATTATAATAATTATCTGCGACAATATATATTTTGTAAGATGCCGCGATGGCCAATCACGGATAAACATACGTACTTAAATAATTGTTTTTGTTAACATATACATAATATAAATATATACAAAGAAACCACGAAGAGAAGCATAGTGAATTGGTTAAAATACGAGACAAATAGCCGAATTGAAATAGATAGCAAGAACAATCTAATGGTTTGACAGCAAGAATAACATAATACAGTAAAGAAAATAGTAAAATATTTCCCTTAATAAAGGCATATTAAGGGAAATATTTGATACAATTATGTATACGGGAATAAAGGCGCTCCAGATTAGCATTAAGTAAGTGGCGACCACGGCCAGTGCAAGCTGGTCGAAACGTCACTAACTTAAAGGTATGAACAATATAGAATCAAGTAAGTGAAAAGAAGTTGAACCTTTTTAGAGACATTAAGAGGGCTTCCATTAATTACGTGAGGGGTTCAAGGGGGAGGGGTTCGAACTGAATCTCATCTAATCTTACTTTGCGGAGAGGGGGTTGAGAGGGGGTCGAGACAAATATCACGTAATTTTTTATCCGCAAGAAACAGAGTAAAACGGGGTTAAATTAAGTAAAAATAATATGTTATTGTATGCCTACTTTCGAAGCAATCCTAAATACTAGTCTCAACTAGTCTTAAATAAAAATACTAAGCAATTTTTTTTTCTTTAGAATAAATCCGCCTTTACACTGAAAACACATTGGGGTTGAATCAAATCTCACAACATCTCACCAGAGGGGGAGAGGGGGTCAGAAAATTGTTTGTAACCCCTCACGTTATTAATGGACGCTCCCTAACATAGAAATAGAATAATTAAAATAAAATTCACAAGAAATGTTACGAGAGGCAAAATAAAGTATTAGGCTTTCAAAGCAATTACATATTGAATGCAGTTGTTGTACACTTTTGAGAAGAAAATCTATAAGAAAGAAAATATGATATTTTTTTATGTTTTAAGCTATTCATTTCAAAAGTGTATAACCACAACTAAAAAAAGCGAGTACTCACTCAGACTCGTCAATCGGCGGCAGCTGCAAGCCCGACAGATCGTCCTCGTCCTCCTCCATTAGCTACGACAATATCAAAATACGTCAACGGTGCGAAGCTGCTACGTTGTGGTGGTGGATGAGGGGGAGGGGGACCCCTCGTATGCAAACACTGCATCACTTTCTTGCTCTCGCATTTGACAACGTAACAATAATATAATGTTGACAATTTATTGATATCAACATTTGATATATTTTAAAATAATAAAATTACGTTTGTTCGATCGAGAGATGTATGAAGTGTTCGCATACTGATTTAAAAATACCCCTTATATTAATATATCTTTAATATCTAACGTGACTAATTACCTATAGAGGGGTCAGTAGGTATTTCCCTGTAAATTTACAGGTCGCAATAATAAAACTTAGCTTGCGTCGTGTTCGTTTCAAATATCTGCTCATACAGTGCGCTCTGCGGGGTGAAGCGGTGAGGTGACGCAAAATAAATTATGTATTTTACTATCAATACTGTAGTTTACGAATTATCTTTGAGCACCCAACTCGAGACTCTAGGACGACACGTTCCTTTCGTTTAATTCGAATTAGGGACCTTTCTAGACGTGTTCGAGGAACCAACTACTGTTCTCACCTGCGGCGCAGCGAGGGCAGCGGCGGCGGCGAGCGCGTGCGAGGCGGAGGCCGGGCGGCGCGCCAGTGCCGCGCCCAGCTTCAGGGCGTACACCGCGCACAGCTTGCGCAGCGACTGCAGGCGCAGGCGCAGCTCGGCCAGGCGCGCGTGCGGCGCGGCGCCGGGCGCCAGCAGCGCCGCGGCGTCGTGCAGCGCCAGCACGCGCGGCTCGGCGCGCCGCAGCTCGTCCCTGAGCTCGGCGAAGCGGCGGAAGTCGCGCTGCAGCTCGTCGGGCGCGCGGCCCAGGCGCAGCGGCTCGCGCGCACGCACGGCGCGCTCGGCGGCCGCGAGGCGCGCGACGAGCTCGACGACGGCGTCGTGGAACTGCCGGTTGTGGAGCAGCGCGTGCTGCAGCGTGCGCTGCCAGGCGTGTGCGCGCGCGCAGGCGCCGTCCCAGCGCGCGTTGGCGGCGGCGAGGCGCGCGCGCACGCCGTCGGCGGCGCCGGCCGAGCGCGCGTGCGCCGCCACGTGGGCGCCCACCACGTTCAGCGACACGACGATCGATTTGTGAGAGTCCAAGTCGAGAAGGAATTCGCGGTGGTCCTGTTCGATTTACGAAAACGTGAATTTTATAATATCGATAAAAAGAAAATCTAAATTCGTTCATACGCTCCCGTGTCCCTTAAAGAATTGACGAAAGCGTATTATTGATAATCAAAAAATACCTGTATGACGTCCTCGAGCGCGTCGTACTGTTCGGGTGGGCCGGTCCTGGCGTCGTCGGTGGCCTCGGCGAACTGTAGCCACTGCTCGAGGCGCCATAGATCGTTGTCCAGTTGCTTCCAGTTGCGCTCCGAGCATAACGGACACGTCAAGCGGCCCGATTCACTATAGCAAAAGTTATGATAAACTTAATAGAGAAAATACCAAATTGTATAACAATAAAACGTTTAATCATCTAAATAATTTAACACACGATAATAAGTAACTACATCTACTATTCTCTTATCAAACTGTTAACATGAAATAAATAAAAAACATTTCATACTGTTTCTCAATAGACTTACTACTTAAGCAACGAAATATTTAAAAATTAATAACTTATGTCATGTTAAGAATGCAAAAACAAATACCCATTAAACTACAGCATATTAATACTACACAATAATGTTATTACACAAATATATTTAAGACAGATACGACATTAATGTAACTCCCCACATACGAAGCTAAAAATAAAAAAAAATCGTGTACGAGTGCAGTGAAGAAACACAACATAAAAGTGTCTTTTTATTTCTTTATTACTTCTATCGTCAAAACAAAATGCACTAACTACGTTTGGATTAACGCATGCATAATCGTCTATTTTCTTGCTACATTAAATTATTAAGCGTCTTTTAAAATATATTAGTTTGAATATATGAATATTACTTATAACTTATCAGTGAAAAAAATACTTAAGTTTGTAAGTTAAGTAATTTAACAAAGTGTTAAACTACTCGTCGACACATTATTTTGTTTTATAAGCAAGTAGGTATCAATCAAAACTACGACTGTATTCAAATTTGGGAAAGGAATTTTATATTTTTATTGTCAATAACAAAATGTAAGCAATGAATGTAGCAAGAAGTCTACGACTATAAAATTAAATATATTAGAGAAGCAGTACTCACTGTTCGCACGTGAGCGCGTACAAGGCCGAGTGGGGCAACCTATGGGACCAGAAAATGCATGTGTTTAGAGCATGCCGGGTTAGGAAGCTGATATATTCTCTTCTAGACTAAGTGGAAAGTTACGCCAATTAAAACAGAACATGTGGTTTGTACCCATTGGAATACTTTTTGAATAATTCTTTTTTAATATTACTTTTGGTTCTTCTAAAACTTTAATTAGAACAGTATGGCGTTTCTGTGTTGTCACTTAGTCTTTGTACAATACGAAACTGTCATATTTAGAAAAAATGACTCTATATCTTTTCAAAAAGGATCTTAAATCGGTTCAGTATATCTTATTTTCAAATAATAGCACAGTCAGCCACACAATACTAGTCTAAAAATTTTAAGATTCTAAGTTTTTACATATAATTTCACTAGATATATGACTGCGTGACTGTATATTACCGACAAAAACACTGTTTTTTAACAGCTTTAAGCCCCAACACCAGTTGCCAAACAGTGCTATAAGTGCTACCACAAATAATAGAAGAACAACATTAAAGACTTCATACGAGGACACTTCATATAAACAACTCACAAAAATCTATACAGATACTAATAGTGGAGTGGAGAAAATAGAAATTACTAAAACACAACTAAAGCTTAAAAATAGTTCAAAGTTTTACACTTAAAATACTCCAGCTGTAAAACTTAATAAACGAATATACTATTCCCAGCTATCTCGTATTCGTACGAAGACATTGTAAAACAATAATAACAGCGACAGAAAAATAATAAATAACTACAAAGCCCTGCCATTAAACGTTATTTACATGAAATGTCCACTGAAATCATTAAATAAAATTGTATTTCACCATACGCCAAAATCACACATCATTATAGAACAATAAAGTCTACAATTCTATGCAACATTGGCCACTCACCTTAAATTGTTGATTTGCAGTTCTCGTTTCTTCGCTTGGTTGAGAAGATCTTCGTAAGTCAAAGATAGAGATCCTACGTCCTTTAACATTGCTTCTTCTTCATTCGCGTCACATTCAGTCAAGAGAAGCTCCGACAAATGTTTAGCCAATTCTAATGTCTGTCCAGGTTTGGAACCAGCTTTGGCAATTTCTTTCGCAGCTGTAGCTAACGCGTCACTGCCCGCTTTTTCATCAGGTTGTGTCTCAAGGGCTATTCTAAGAGCTTCTAAGGCTTCTGAAGTTTGTTTAACAGCTAATGCGAGTTCAGCCCTGTAGGTTTCTTTGGACGTTAGTGTATCTACTTGGAGAGCAGCATCTGTCTCCCACTTTAGGGTATCGACCTGTGTATTATACAAAAATATTGCATTTTAAAAGTTTAATTTTATAAATAATTTCCTCAAATTTCTATTGATATTTAACATGAAAGATACTGTATAAATTAACTTTATTTGACTTACCTGTACAGCAGAATCAACATCCCCAATGACTTCTGCTCTTGCCAGGTCTAATCTTGTCCTAACGTCAGCGAACAAGACACGGTACTCGGCTACCATGTCTGATACTCCAGGCATAGTAGACACAGCTATCGCTAGGCGGTCTGCGTTGTCTACTAATGCTTGACATTCCATTAGTTCTTGTTCAATAGCCTGAAAAAAGAAGTCAGATTTTTCAATAAACAGTTTAAAAGTTTTGCAATTTAAAGCATTATTAACATGAGCGTGAGAAAACAGGTTTTTAAGTACTTACATCTAACTCATTGAGTGTAATGAGCTTATCTTGTGGTGCTGGGGCTAGATGCAGTGCCCTTGTCAGCCTCACATCTGTCTCAGCTAACGCTACTACAGCAGCTCCATGGGCTCCAACAAATTGTCTCTGAGCATCAGCACCTGCAGCTGCTAAACGAGCAGACAATCTCTGCCAATACCTGACAGCATTACGTAACCTTGCCGCGTCATCTGCAGCCGTACCACGTAGCTCAATGCCTCGACTTGCAGCAATTCTACTGTAGGCATCTTCCAAGCGTTTTATATCAGCACTGAGGTTTTCTAGGTCATCTGTAGCTGCCCGAGCTACACTTTCATCTTCAGGTTCACCACGGCGTTTCCTAGTTTCGATCTTTTCCACTCGCCTTTCAATATTTTCGAGCTTCTTCTCCACCTTTGGTAGAAGAGAAGCAGAGAGTTCAGCTGATTTTCGAACCTCTTTTAATGCTGTCTTGCGTTTTTCTGACATGTCACAGATGTTTTTCCATTTCTTTTCGATGATGTCGACGCCAGTGTGAAGATTCCGGAGATCAAAGTTTCCGCGAACAACTTCAGGATCATTAAATATTAGATCGCAAAGATTGAGAGTTTCTCCCACTTCTCCACTCTCTTTTTCTATGTTCTTATGAATATCATCCCGATCTTTGAATTTCTCATCAACAGATTTCACAGTCAAGAATTCTAGGACGACAGAGGCAGAGAGGTTAGATTCAATCGAATGCAGTTTTAGTCTTATTTCTGTCAAGCGTTCTTCTAGTTGAGAAATAGTTTCCAAAAGTTCGTTAATCTTGGCAATTCTTGATCTGCCGGTTTCTTGTAACCTATGCCAACGTTCTTGCACATCTTTGAGTTGTTTGGAATTGTTCTTGCTGAAAGACTTTTCATCTTTCTTCGATTGTTCGACTAGAGTAGTGCCTGTTTCTATGAGCCATTCAAATTCACGCTCTTTCATTGCTGTTTCAGCTTGTACTTCTGAGTTGATTCTTCTAATAAGATCTTGAGGGTCAATGGAAGCAATTTCAGTACTTTGACTTGAAATTTCGAGACGAGTTTCCAGTGTTGTTATCCATTCAACAAATCGTGTCAAACGTGACTCGAATATTGTGTAGACTTCTATTCTTTCCTGTAGTCTGTGGATAATAATTGACAATTGATGTTCTAAATCAGCTCCCTGCTGTCGCAGTTGCCATACTCTTTGATTTACAAGTCTTATGTCCTGTGGACTCAGGCATTCTTTAAGCTGTTCTTGTATAACGCTGAGGGTTTCTGTCTGGGTTTCAGTTTTAACTATCTTAGTCCTGAGTTCAGAATACTTCTCAATGGCTTTCTTGAGCTGTGGTCGTGACAACTTCTCAACATCAGAATAAGAGTTAATATCTTCTTGTGTCTTCGTATACAGTTTAAGAAGCTCATTTGACAAGTTTTCATATTCATTTATCAGGCCAAGTATCCTCGTCAAAAAGTCGCGCCAAGTATCAAGACTGGCTTGTAAATTATCTACCCTCTTTACAATACCGGCATATTCCATTCTTACAGATGCTCCATACGCCTCTTCGGTGAATTCCAAGACCTTTTTCAAATTGACTAGAAGTTTGTCCGATTGCCTCCTGCCTTCAGGCACCTTATCTGAGAGATTCTGTATCTTAGCTAATATTTTGTGTATTCTCTTAATATGTACATATCTAAGTTGTAGTTTTTCTTTCTCGCGTTCCATTTCCTTTAGCCACCTCAATAGTTCCGTGTATATCTCTCTGTAGTCATCCCACGCTGCGATCCTTGTGCAAACTTCGTCATGTCTTTCAACTATTCTCGCCAAAGTCTCGTTGTGAAGGTTGGTTAACGTGTCGAACTTGTCAGCTAAGTCTCGGTTAGATGTTTCTCTATTCTCGTTCATGAGCACAGACCTCTGTGACGTTAACAAGCTTTTGTGGACCCTGCACAAACGGCGGTGTTCTGTCAAATTCTCATAGTCGGCTGGTACTGAACCGGACAAGAATGACTGCAGATCTATCAAGTATTCATGCCACAATTTCAATGCTGTCGCTGCATCCCCGGACCTGATTAAAGCGGTGGACAATCGGTGGTAATGGAAGAAGGTATCTCTGAACATGGCCTGCCATAGTTCTAAGATCCTGACTATTGAGTGCTCGTCGGCAACGTCACGGTCAATATCGGGGAGTTCAGCTTTAGCGGGCGCGATGTCAGCTTCACTTTTTCCTAAAGCTATTAAATTGTCTCGAAGAGCAATTAGTTTGTCTTCGACTATTTCAGTGTCCTCATGTACTGGAGCCAAGTCCTGTAATAGAAAATAAAACTTAATATTTACCATCGTTCATAACTAGTCAGTACTAATTTGTGAATCGAGACAAATAGGGGTCAATGTATTTGCCACCATAAACAGTGTAACAAACATGGGGACTTTTAATTCAGCAGGCCAATGAACTGTATTTTATTACTTAAAATTATTGTATGTTGAAAGAAAACGGTTTGATTATATCTTTGAGTTTTGAATTTTAAAACGCTATATAAAACTATACTTTACAACTTTTCAGTACTAAAATGGACCTACATAGATGCAGATTAATTCAGCTACCGTTATTTCTATTATACATTCATGATAGTAAACAATCTTTATTGTTCCGTTATATCCGTAAATCGTAGTGGATCCGCGCCAAATGCAACAGTTAAAAAAAACCAACAGTATTCTACGCTAATGATTGAATAGGACTTTGTACTTATGTTGAAACATAATTGAAAAACAACTGTTGACGTTGATAAGTCCGAAGGGTTCAGGATCGTCACTAACCTGTCTCATATCACATAACTTGTCTTTTGCATGTTGTGCTTTCGCCCTCGCCACCTGCCGGGCTTCCCCAAGGTCCGCCAAGGCTTGTACGGCTCCAGTAACTAACTGCAGCCGTCGGGCCAGAGCGTCGGCATCCGCTGGTAAGGCGCGTGAGCCTGTCTCTGCCGCCACTCTTGCAGCTAAAGAGCGGAGCTCCACAACTCTCGCTTCTTGTTCTAGACATGCCTGGAGAAGAAAAAACAATAAACTTTTTAATGCGAATAATTTTTGTTATCGTGACTCATAAAGATTAACACACCTAGTGAGAGATATAAAAATGCAAACACCGCTTGGAATTCTGTGTGTCGCGTTTAACGTAGCAATGTTACATTGCGTGCTTATATGATAGCTGGTGGTCTATTGCTTTAGAGAACTATCTAATGCAAGATCCTCCCAACATGTAAATGTATTCCACCCGAAAAGATGAAGTAAAGAGTAAGTAGTAGAAATTAGATGTAGAAAATACTGAGAAATTCGAATAAAAATTTAATTATTTACGAAGCTAAATAAGTAGAATACGCTGTGGATGAAAAGAACCCTAACACAGCAAGGATTATGCATTCGCTAGAAAGTGTACATAATTATCACATTACTGTGTCATCGGGCAGGATGACATCGGTGTCGGACGTGGTGACCTGTTTGTTCAATTCAGGACTGTATATTGATATGTGAGCGCTGCTCGTTGTGTAATGAACGACTCAAACGCTGTGAGTTGCTCCATTATTAGGTAGTACTTCAGGTTAAAGTTTAATAAACTTAAATTGGCCACTCTCATGAACTATCACTACATTAGTATGAGTCTTACGGTGCTTATAAACATACTTATAAAATATTTCCAAATACATACATAATAAAGACTAGCTGACCGTGCAAACGTTGTTCTGCCAAAAAAAAATTAATTTTCAACGCCCCCGCACAGCCCTCTAGGGGTGGAATTTCGTAAAATCCGTTCTTAGCTGACCTCTACTCGGTGAAAAGAATATTCCTACCAAATTTCAAATCTTTAGCTCTTACGGTTCCAGAGATATCGTGATGAGTGACTATATACGTGGAAATCTCTTATATATATATAGATAAATAACATTTAAACACAGAATGGGTAATCATGCTCATTTCACAGTCATTTGTCCTAGGAAGATGCTCCTAACATGTTGGATAATATTACTAGCAATTTTTCGAACAAATATATAATTAAATAATCTATCTATTACTATTCTAAATAAGTATTAGAAGTGGATGACTGTAGTGTTCATGCTGGGGTTCGATCCCACAAGTACTGACAGTCGTCGAGAATGAAAACAAATTTAATTACTCAATCTGAGTATATTTTCGCTTACATTTCATAACTTGTACCAAAAGAAACACAAATTGCAATAGGAATTAATGTAGAGAGTTGTCTAGTGAAGCTTGAAATGTTTGAGAGCATTGAAGGCATCGATGTAATCGTGAAATTACTATTGAAACGTAAATCGATACATTTTCACATTCTTTGGGAGTTATCACATTCGCTTACTCAGAATGTAAGTGCGGTGCGCGATGTGCGGTGTCAGACCCGCACATCTCCGGTTATCGGAAGGTGTGTACCTATGTGAGTAAAAGGATTTGATAGAGAAACAGATAAAAGAATCTGTATCTACTGCCGTACATAATTATAAGGTTACGATGTGTAAAGTTATTTAATTGTCATAAAAACCGAATCATTCATTCGGTTTTTACGGTATTATAAAGTAGCCTTATGATATGTAGCTTTCTATTAGTCAAAGAATTTTTAAAATCGGTTTAGTAGTTTAGGTGTGAAAGCGTAACAAACTAACAAACAAGTTCACTTTCACATTTATAATAAAAGTATGGAAATATGGATTAGCCAATTTACACAAATTGAGGTTAGATAACTCCAAATTGCCGGCAACAGTCGGATTGGGTTACAGCGGTATAATGCCCTGACCTCTTTGAACTATTACTTAACCTCTCTAATTTATCCGAATAACCAATAACCTAACCATTATCGTCAGTCTTTTCTATATTTCCCTTAATTACGTTCGTTATTTTGAAATCTATATCTTAAAATACCCGGTTGTCAACAATAAGCTTGGCCTCTATTACGTAAATAGGATATACTGTAGACATCAAAAGGCACACGTTTAAAACGCTCGTGTCTACCAGTTCCGTGACAAAAACGTGAGTGTATTTCTGTATCATCATCAACAGCCTTGAATAGTCCTCTGCTGGACATGGATCTCCTCTTAGTAAGGAGATTTTGGCTTACTATACCACGCTGGCTGGGCGGGTTGGTATACTGTTTGTTTCAAGTTTTCCTTCTCTTAGCAGTGCATGTATATAGACAATAGATATACATTTATTTAAGGATTAACAGTGATTATAGGGCAAAATACAATTTACCTCAGTTCCACTAATATTAGTTGCGAGGAAGTATTAGTTTAAATTCTAATAGACTTTGATTACCTATTATTTATTTATAAATCTCCAACTGTACTATTGTAGATTGACTGGCTACTATAAAATATATATAGTACAAGGTTTTTTAGTAGTTAACCTAGCAACTTAATATGTAAACTTCCTTATAAATTACGATTAGTCGCTTTTCTGCCTCAAACAAAAGTAAACTAGATTAAAGCATGTGTAATAAACGCTATGTGTTCGACGTTAACAAGGTCTTGTACAAATCTTGTATTATAACAACAACAACAAGGAAGCGATAAAATTGTGTAATCTTTGATGAGATGGCCTTGAACTAGATATGGTCACAACAAACGCGGTCTACATTTCCTACTCTATACTACGTGTTACTTTTAGCTGTTTTGTTACTTTACGAAAGTTATGTAGAGTAATGTAGAGATTGTGCAAAAATAAAAAAGTTGTCTTTGAGTAACTTTTCTGGTACCTACAACTTGTATTTTTAAATATTAAAATATTTCATTTATTGTAAAATTTTATCCGGGAATGTCCGTATATTTCCGGACAAACTCGTACATGCTTCAACCATTTAGAATTTTATTTATATGTTATTCTTCTCTTTTACGGATATTAATTTAATTGGTAGTGTACCATTAGGTGTATATTATGTAAACATTTTTGTAACTAAATGTGCAAATTTTCACACGATAAAAATCTTGATCTAAAATCGTTAAATTATTTTTACAATTTGTCATAGATGCAATAATTAATAATACAGCATAGTTATGTTCTAAATAATTGCGTTGATGATCACGTGCCAGTCGCATTACCACGTCGGATCGCATCAGCAACACGTGTTCTCTGCGCAGGCGCAGGAGATAAACATACATTAATATTCGGAAATCCGTTAATTTAGAGGCCGAACCTTGATATTCCAATTTATCCAGACTTAAACAAACACAGCAAATTCCCGAGGTTGGCATTGGCAAGAGGACAGAAAAGAGATTTAGCAGTGGACGATTGGGTTGCCAGGACAATTGTTAAAGTCTACAAGGCTTCTCGATATAGTCTTTCTAAGCTATACTCGAGACCCTGGCATATTATCTATATATCATATATATTCATCTGCTGTCACGTAACTAAGACAGGAACTCGTAGAGATTTCCAGATCAAAATAAAATCCTGAGTATTTCAAACACCTACTGGAAATAAGATTCTGGTTTACATAGACTAGTTTTATAAGGGGCTGCCGCCGCCCATGAATACCTATGACTCGAGAGTGATAAGTGCGTTGGCGCCCTGAGATCCTCGGTAGCCCCCCTCCTCCCTCCACACAGAGATATGGGGTTCGGTAACCTCGCTCATTTGGTGAAAATCGACGAAAGAATTGCTTAACACACACTATGCAACTGCTGTGCTGAGGTCTCGGGTTCGATTCCCGGGTCGGACCAAATGTTTGTATAATGATAATATAATATAATATATCTCACACATCTCGCACACGGCTGTCTGATCCCAAACTAGGCAGAGCCTGTGCTATGGTAACCAGACTTGTGATAAACATACATATATATTTTTAAATACATACATATTATGGATAAATTACACCCAGACACTGCTGTATAATCTGCAAATATTTGTTTGTCTAATATGTATGTACCTATTTAGGAAAAATAAAACTCTAGCACTCCGGGAGTGCTGACAGAACTGAAAACACGAAATTTTTTGATTATAACAGGTTTTTTTTTGTTTAATTCGATTCTAAAAGTTCCGAAATGTATATACATATATGTATATCTACGTTGTACGTATATACACAATATAAGTTTTTATTATAAGTAGTTATATTTTCAAGGTATTTAAGGGCCAATATATGTATGTAGATACTTATATACAGAGGTGTCGGTAACGGTAACAGTGTCGCGAGTTCAGTGCTTTTTTTTTCCATCTCAAAAAATACATTATTTTGTTTGTTATTCAAAAATGGACAATGCGCTTAAAGAAGTTTTCATTACAAAAAAAGTATATAAGTATTGTATCAATCTAGCTTTCATAGTACAAACTCTGCTTAGTTTGAAACTAGATGGCGTTGTATCTCAGATGTCCGATATATAATAAGCTAGGTAGGTGTTTAATTATAGGAAACATTACAGTTACAAATGTTAACGTATCATAATATCTTTATAGACATGAAATACAATATTAATTTGCGGAAACTACGTTAAAATATTATGTGTGTAATATTTTGTTTATGTAGATGATGTCATGGTGTGTGCAACAGATAAATAATATCATATAGAATTAAAGTATTTATATTTAATCATAGTCATAAAATAACTGATAAAATTAGACTTGAATTGCGTGGTGTTATGAAACTACATTATTAGGAAGACTGACGAAAATATTGAGTATGATAGGCGGTACATATTGGCCTGATATGGTACGGAAAATAGTTCAACTAATAATAGCGAAAAAAATAAAACATTAATAAGCTAATTATGGAAAGAAAAAAATTAAAACCCGACGCCGACGACCAGGATAATTAACCAAAAGGAATTACTTTTCAATAATGGTCCATTTTTTTTTTCATTTCATTGATAATTATTTAAATTTTCTATTATTACCGAATTGAATTTTATTGTACTCTTAATTTAAATTATGTAACGATTGCCATAATAATTTATTATTGTTTATATTTAATATGAAGTTAAATGGAATAAAAAACAAATACTTAATTTTAATAAAATTTAACAATCAAGCATGTCATGTAAAAACTAATATTTTGTAGTTTGGGATAAAAGGCTTTTTATTTTTATTTTTTATTTATTTAACGGTTCAATTATAAAATTTAGTTGTCGAATAGTTAACTTTTAACTTGTGTTAAAATTTATTTCCACAGAATTTTCTACGATCACAGACTTACGCATCTCGCTTGCAACACGAGTTTTCTTTAAAATAAGCTATTAAAATTACTCAGTATTACATGTAGTATATTGTGCGTCTATTTATACGCACCCCGAAACTGTGCCCAGTGCTGACTCAAAATAAATCTTTGATCATCACTATTACTCATTGGTATGAATAACGGCTGCGTATGTGAGGCCCCTACGTCGGATGATCCTGAGTAATATTCACATTTGAACTAAGAAAAACAACTAAAGCAGTGTTGATAAGAGAAGCAGAGCGTAATTTCAGGATAATCCTAAAGTAATGTAACTCGGCTAAATAATTTTTATACGAATTTCTATATACGATTACTCGGTGATCAGGAAACTTCGTATCGCTCCAGAATAATACATTACTGATAAAAATATTCAACGCTTTCTTCATTTTTCCTAGTCTTTTATGTAATATCTAATTCACAATATATGAGAAAATTTTTTTTTTTAATTTCTCCTTGTATTTTTTTAATAATTTTATAATTATTCTGCTGTTCGGTGCGGAGACCAGTCCAAAAAATCGAAGATCATAAAAATCGGTGCAGCCGTTCTTGAGTTATAAATAGCGTATAATTACATATACTTATATAGTGTAATGTTATCAAGATTATATTACCATCTATGTAAATTATTAAACAATAATAGACAGTCAGAATTCAGGGTCAGAAGTGCTGATATAATTTGGCAGCAAATTACTTGACGTAGATAATATATAATAAAAAATATAATAATTCTTCAGTCGAGTGACTCCAAGTTATTCTATTGACAGATTATAGTTGTTCTTTGTTATTTTATTATTAAGGACAACCCCCGCACTAGGAATATATCCTGTATCACTTTACAAACATTCATGAAATGGACACAAAGAACACTCAAACTCAGAACAACAATTTGTGGATCACACAAAGTGTTGTCCCATACGGGGATCGAGCCAACAACACTAAGCGCAGCAGGAAGCGGCGAGGTGACTGTTTAAACCACTACGCCATTCGTGCAGTCTTAAATGATTACTGTTTTATATTAAAGTTAATAGGTTCGGCACGTAAGGAGTGGTAGATTTGCATGTGCTGTGCACCCATTTCGTTTAATTGCGTCCACGCTTGAAACCATCCAGGCACGATATGGCTAAATTTAGTTATTAATAATACTGGGTGCGGCGAGCTTAGGATGCTTTCAATAAAATTATGATGACGCACATCGTTCAGGAATGCGGGAATATTTATGAGGAATTTAGGCCCTTCCGTTTAAATACTTGCCTACTCGTATATTTGACTATAGATGGTGTAAGGGACGTCGTAACGAATACTGAAATAGTGTATTCAGACCATCATTCTGAGTCGAAAATCATTGGAATTTTCTGCAGGAAAATTAAACTTTTTATGCAATCAGCTGTCAAAGGTTAAGGTCATTCCCCGTAGGTATCGCACAAAAGTAAGAACTACATGTGTATTCCGTGCAAACAGGCTACGCTCAATAACACAAAATGGCGGCCGGAGGGGAGACCCCGCGCATTTCGGCTGTTTGATTAATTACATTGCAGTTTTTTGGTATTTATTAAATTGTTTCAGTAAAATGTTCTGTCTACTGATTATGATATCATTTTTCATAATTTTTAACCAGAAAAATGGAAAAAAAGGATATTTCCGGCAGAAAATTTCAATGATTTTCGAGTCAGAATCATGGTCTGAATACACTATTTCAGTATTCGGCACGATATCCTTGCACCTTGTATATTACTCGAAGCTCTTAAGTTGACCTAACCGTAATAAATTTTTATTTCCGTGTTATTTACGAAACGTCTTTTATTAGCTACCTGTTTGATTTCTTTTAAATAATACCTTTATTTATATATTGATTTAGACTACCATGGTCATTTCCATTTAAAAAGTTATATTGGTTAACTGTGTAACTACGGGTGGAAGGTTTTTCTTACGAGCAGAATAAACCTACAGTTACTCAGTCCCGTGATGACGCCGTTACCAACACTTTCGAAATTTCAGAAATTTATTCCCCAATATATACATCATTCTTATTATTCCGTTTATAATAACTTATCAACCCTTATTCATATTCCTACGTACCCCAAAAGCAGTATAAATATCTATTCCCGGATCTCTAATATTTAGGCGCAGTCTGGTCCGTGTGGTTTAAGTCGGTTCCATTCCGACACACCGACCCACTGCAAACCCCGATGAGGTTACGGCTCGAAGGAGTAGCCATACGCACAAGAAAAATTGGTAACTACCCATAGGAACTATTAAAAAAATAATTAAAACAATTCAAAATGACTGAAAAATAAAACTGAAAAGTAATTCAGTGGAAGATGTAACTTTTTTGAAATCGGTATTAAAAGGCCTTCTATTTAACGACTACAAAAATCTATTGTTCGTAGCGTTTTACAGAATTTAAACTCGTTAATAGTGGTTTATTGATTCCCAATGCCAAATAAATGTTGAATTATTCAAACCTGAACTTCAGCACTATATAAAAGAGATAAAGTATAATTCGATATCGTTGAACCGTCAACTAACATTATACATATCACTGATAGACATAGTATAATACAAGCAAATACGCACTCCCAATAACTATTCAAGCAGAAATTCACTGTTTCTAAGTTTTATATGTAATGTACAAACGGTTTTGTCCTAAATGCATTTAAACGTTTGCATGGTAGAATATAACAAGATTTGGCCGTCTATTTGTTTTGGACAATCTCCGGAAAGAGTGGACTGTTTTCTCAAGACTTTCACTAGCAGGCTATCGAAAAAAAAACAAGGCATTACATTGTTCCTACGTGATTGATTTCTAGTATATTATATGTATGTAAATTTATATTGTTGATTGGTTAATGATCATGTCTACTGAGACAAAGGTCGTGGGTTTAATTCCAACTTAGGACCAAAAATTGTGTGATAAGTACGATCATTTGTTCTGTGTCTGGTTGTAATTATCTATATTATAAATATATTTAGTCCCATATAAATATGGTTATCGGTAATCGGATTACCACAATACAGCCGTGTGTTAGATATTATATCAAATTAATAACTCACAACTGTTGGAACGAAGCGCCAAGTGAAATTACACGCTCTGACCGGATGGGGGCTAGACCGAAAAATGTGTAACAAGACTTTTTTGCGACATTTTTTTGCTATAGTAGTATAACTTACCTATCCTCAATAAAATTCTTAATGAAAATATCATATAGTATATCAGATAACTAACTAACTAGTTATTTGATATCTTTATTATATTAACAGAATGTATTTTATGTAATTAATGTATGTAATTATCACTTTTATTTGTATGTTTATTGTATTCACATATTGTTTATTGTAATTGAACTGTGCACACGTCCGTGAGGTACCTTTGGGCTTCCGCTGAAAATCAGCGCTGTGGTCACTTTTAGGGACTATAGCATAGGCTGAGTTGTGGCCCTTTAGTCACACACAGTGATCATTTTATTCTTTTGTGCTTGATTGTTTTTGTTATTGTTTGTGCTATTCTTCAGTTGAGCAAATTGTTTCTTTTCTTTTTCTCTTCTATGTTATATCTGTAATTCCTTTTTTGGCTGTGTTTGTGTTGTGACTAATAAACGTATTTTCTTTCTTTTCTTTCTTTCTTTCTTTCAGATATTATCAGAAAGCGAAAGGAATTTCGTTCCAACCGGGGTATCATCATCAGTCCATAGACTATCAATAGTCAGTGACATTTGCATGATTAAAGCTAAAGTTTAACGACAAATTGTCACACGATAACTTTTATGCAACAAAGTATTGGTCAGGAGATGTCAATGTCCTAGTGGCCTCTCTAATCAAAAGACAGACATCCGGATACGAGAGTCCGCCTCTACAATCTTTTGCATTTTCAGTTCTTGTATCTAAAATATGGAATTCTTGTTCTATAGACAGTTGTATAATATTGCGGTAGGGCAAAATTGAGGGCCGGAAACTTTTAATTTGCGGAGTGTAATATTGAATGATTAACACAAGCTCGCGGTCGGTGGTTAATCGCGAAGTTTGTTGGAACACATCGCAAGGACGCCGTATCGCGCCGCCCGCTATTAAGAAATTAGTTTACACACAGACTTAAATAATGTTAGAGGTTCCATCTAATTTTTTGAAGGCTTCGTGAATTAATGTTAAATAGTAGCTTCAATGATACGAAATGAGGTTAAGACTTCGAATTTATCTCGAGGTTGATTTCATGTATTGTATAATATTTAGAATGATTAGCAATAGTTAGAAGGCGGTGTTAAAGTTCAGAATCCTTGAAAATAATACGAAAGTAGTAAAAAAACGGTCGTGTAGTGACGGATTAAGAATACGGAATGTCACTACCCCGATTCATCCCGTGGGTGTCGTAAGAGCCGACTAAGGGCGCAAAACAACGCAGGACACCAGGTCTGCAAAAAGAAGGAAAACTTGACAAAAACCCTATACCAACCCGTCTGGCCAACGTGGTATAGTAGGCCAAAACCTCCTTTCTAAGGAGATGCCTATGTCAGCAGTGGACTATTAAAGGCTGTTGATGATGAGTAAAAAAACACTCCAAAAGCTTTTTAATATTGAAATATTGTAAACATTTTAGAAACTTTACAAGCAGAATTTAACCTATCGAAATAATTTTAAACTGCGTGCTAGTATCCTTGCTACACATTTTAAAATTAGATCATTTCTAATTCGTTAGTGTTATTGTATAAAAAAAAAACAATAGTTAACTTTTAAAGGATGACCTCTCATGAAATGAAATTGTTTATTTCTCTTTCGGTCAGGTTACATCGGCCGAGGGTACGGGCTGATTTTAGGCAGACGGTTGAAACCCCAGGCAGTTCAAATGTATGTAATACCTAAAACATGATCGCGTTAATCCCCGTATATAATAATGGTCCCGTAGTTAGTTATCGTAACTGCTAAGCCAGAGGTTCGATCCCCACCCAGGACAAATAATTGTGTGATACGCATGATGATTATTTCTTGTTGTCTAATTGTTCTATAATATTTATATATTTATGTATGTTTATCAGCAGTTTAGTTACCATAGTACAGGCTCTGTTAAGCTTTGGATTAAACAGTCGTGTGTGAAATGTGTGAGGTTAATATTATTATAGAATTCGTCAATTTAAGCATATAACTAGTATTTAAATGTTAGTGAACAAATCGAGTTATCCTTGATCCCTTTTGTTTAAGTGTTTTTAACAATGAGTAGTGTTAATTTATGCGACGGATGATCACACAAAGAAACCGGTATCTGCAGTAACTTTGACGGTTAATTGTAATTAATGATGCTCCATTTATGTGCAAACTGATAATGTCGAAGTCAAGGAATTCGCGAATTTTTTAACATTAATGTCATTTTGTGTATTTTTTCTGTATTTTAGCCCTAAAACCTGTAGATTTTTTTTCAACTTTCAACTGTCTGCAATCATTTTTATATGATACAATTAGAAAAAAGTTTCTTGATTGGTGAATTTACAAAGCAAAAGGAAATCGGGTGACACAAAGTGTCTTGTCTACAATTTTTTTTTAGGAATAAGTATAAAGGTACAGCTGCGACTAATTCGATTGCTTAACCAATAGTGGTAGGATATGAATTGGATACCTACGTAGTTTTCTACATGGCCTACTAATTTGTAATTTGAAAAATATTAAAAAAAAATGTATTGTCATCGGTCCTCGATACTTCTACAAAGTTTGAACGAATTCTGACCGTTTAGAGTCAGTCAAAATCAGGCCCAAGGGAGTCGGTTACAAACAAACAAACAAGTGAAGCTAATATAAAGCGTGTTAAAAAGAAACACATTCACGTCAATGTGACTTGATACATAAGGCACACTTGAATACCAAGCCAACGTATAAATTACAAGTTTTTGCGTTAAAGTCTCATGAGCGGAAGATTAACTTCTTATATGCTAAAGTAAGGAGATATCTAATGCAAAGTCCACGGTCTAGTATTGTCTAGTCCTTTTATGGCGAGGAGAGATCAGTATTCCTAGTACAGATGCACGTTGGCACATGCCAAGACATTTTTAATACGGACAGGATCTCGCATGAAGAACATATGTACATTGTTCGTATGGTGATTGCGCTTTGTAACTTTGTCTGTCTGAAGAATAATACATGTTTCATTGATTATGGTTATACTGAAGCATCTGTTCTATTCTAAGAATTAATGGCAAGGCACCAATAGACTATGGAGACTCGTAGACTCTAAAAACGTGGATAACTTTAGGCAGTGTTATCTCAAACTGTTAAGCAAAAATCCGAGTATTTATAAAGCTTTAGTAATTTAAATGTGTTATCAATTTGTTTTGAAGATGCATCTATATGCGTCACAGCTTCAGGACCTTGAAAATGTGCTAATATTAGAACGAAACACTAGCCAATGTGGAACGGTTTTAGCGATGCTAACGTCACTCTCCGGGCCATTTTAACTAATGATGTGATTCTGTGAAGATTGCAGTACGTAGGTGGAATAACATATAGTTTGGTTTACAATTTACATGCTCTATGGGTTTGTGATGGCCAATTGTTTAAAATTGCTGTATAGAACGCAGTTATTTTAAATTATTGGACAGTAACGTAGACACTAAAGAAAAATTACATCATTTACGTGTCTTCATATGTGCACACTAAGTTACATAACACATATAGTCTGATATATTAGGGATTTACCTGGAAGCTCTCCCTCATCAGCCATACTCACCCGACCTTGCACCTACCGACTATTACTTTTTCCAAAATTTAGACAACTTTTTAGTGGGTAAAAAATTCAATTCCCGAGAGGCAGTACAAAATGCCTTTGAAGAGTTTGTTGCCCGTCCAGCTGATTTTTACAAGAAGGGCATCAATAAACTGCCAATGCGATGGCAAAGATGCGTCGATTGCATGGGTGATTACTTCGAATAAATAAGTTAATTTGAAAAAATAAGTACTTTCAGTTATTGCATACAAAACGGCAATTTCATAGGTAAATACCTATTATAATCATTTTATGGCAAAACAATACAACCCATTATTCCGGTTGTTTTTAACAACTCAAAATTAGCGCTATTTTAAGATGTTTCACAATCTCACATTCCAACGTGCACATCGAATTGTGCTAACTGTTCAAAATTGTAAGAACAATGTACACTTTTATGCATCTATAAAGAGTCTTACATAAGGCAAATTGAATACTTATCAAAACCAGTTGCCCATATTGTCGAATAATATATTATTTTAGCTTAATATTCACGCCAGAATGTTATCTTACAGGAAATTCTCTACACAAACAGATTATTTTAAAATTCATACCGATATTTTATAAATACCATTCGTATAAATACAACTTGGGCTTTGCAAAATTGCTTTAAAGGGGCTCATAAACACTTCCAACAGACCCATTATCAATGACGTCACTTGGGCAGTGCTGTCTGACACGAAAACAATAGCTGACTTTAGGTATTAGTTAACCATGATCTGCTGTACTGACTCCAAGAGAAGTAGATCTGTACAGAACCCTATCTACTACTAAAAAGTTTATTGTGCTGTTAACAGTACCAAATATAGACCTTTCATTTTAAGATGTATTCTTAAAGATTATTCTTTATTTCGCACAACTCTTTTTACATGGAGAGCAGACTATTTGTCTCACTTTTTTATTGAGTACATGTAATACACACTTTTAAGTTCATCATCATCATCATCAACAGCCTTTAATAGTCCACTGCTGGACATAGGCCTCTCCTTAGAAAGGAGGTTTTGGCCTACTATACCACGCTGACAAGACGGGTTGGGTTTGTGTCAAGTTTTCCTTCTCTCTACAGTGTTGTTGTGCTGTTTAGTTTGCTCCCTTAGTCGGCTCTTACGACACCCACGGGGCGAATGGGGTAGTGACATTCTGTATTCTTAATCACCACAGGGACAAGTTAAGTAATTGTAAATTTAGAACTGGGTTCGGTAGCCTAGTTAACGTGAATGTAGCCGGTGCTATATCCACGTTGAACTGTTGTTGTCAAGCAAATATAGCAGTATGTATGTATTTTAATACATTGATACTGTTTTATCTGCACAGATTTATAAGTAGGACAATCATATTGTATCAGTCTTAAGACAAATTTGCTCTAGAAGTAACCGCATCGATCACTACTGATATCAGACGTGGCGCTGGTGACCAATGACAGTGTTGCTGTAATCTCAATATTACTATTATATAAGTGACTAGCTGGTGCCCGCGAATTCGTTCGCGTGGAATTTGAAAAGCGCTGTCTTTGTGAGTTTCGATTCCCCAACCAGAGATAATTTTAGAGGGTTTTTCTGAGAGAAAAAATAGCTAAAGTTACTCCTTGTATAGACAGCTACTCGGTAGTAAAATATTATCAAAATCGGTCCAGCCCTTTTGAAGATTACCCGAAACAAACAAACAGAGAGACAAAAAATATTTAAACTGATTTTTAGGCATAGGTATCGGGCAAATAACTGTGTAAGCATGAAAAAAACCTTTTTTTTTTAAAGACAACTCCCGCATTAGGAGATATCCTGTGTCGCGGAGGACAAACATACATGAAAAGGACACAAAGAGCACCCAGACTCAGAACAACAATTTATGGATCACACAAAGTGTCGTCCCATGTGAGGATCGACTGTAGTAGGAAGCGGCGTGGCGACCACTTAAACCACACCATCCCTGCAGTCGATAATTTAGTTAGTCTATTATTTTGACATTACAAACAGACACTTCAATTTCATTTATTTGTATAGAGTATAGATTACAAATCTAGGTTGTTCTTAACTGGGTCACAGGTAAAAGTGTTTGTTCAGTAAACGGTTCATTCATAAGTTACACAGCAGATGACGATGCTGATAGCATTACAAATTTTGCTTTCGTAAACTGGTTGAGTCTGTATTTAAATTTTTGATATGATTTACAGTGTGTATGTTAATCGAAACTCTTGTGCGTCTTTCTATTAGGTGGAAAATTTATTAGGTGTCGCATGTATTACGTATTTATTGTAATAAAGTCGAAACATAATGTGGACGTAGATACGCAAAAAGGATCCAACATCATCAACAGCCTTTAATAGTCCACGCTGGCCAGACGGGTTGGTATAGAGTTTGTTTCAAGTGGAGCGGGCTGGCGCTAGGAGGGGTCCGGATGTCTTAATAACAGCTGTTCCCGGATCCCTCCTATTACAGGCGCAGAGAGGCACACCGTGTGGTTTTAGTCGGTCCGAGTCCGACACACCACACCACCCCGGTGGGGTGACGGTCCGAGGGGATTTCCACACGTTAAAAAAAAAAAAAAGGGTTTGTTTCAAGTTTTCCTTCTCTCTGCAGTGTTGTTGTCCTGCGTAGTTTTCTCCCTTAGTCGCCTCTTACGACACCTACGGGATGAATAGGGGTGGTGACACTCTGTATTTTTAATCCGTCAACGAGGCAACCTCAAATTTACTTAAATGTTTCTACAAATGTTTTTTTTATTCCCAATAGAACTTATTTCTATAAAAAGGACAATTTTTTTTACAGCTATGTCCCGAATCTACAAAATCATAAAATAGTATATCAATGAGTAATTTAGTAATGAGTAATTTCAATCTTCATTATCTCGAAAGTGTAATTTTGTGGGTTGGATCCTTTTTGCGTATCTACGTTCAATTTGTGTTCAAGGTTACCAAGTACTAAAATTTGATATAAAAATACAAAAAAATGTTTAAATTGTATTATATAATCAGTAATGAATGATATTTTTTTCTATAACCAGTAACTCGTTCTATTAAACCACATAATCCTGTCTTAAGTTTTTACGCAATGTTTTCGGATAATCTTTTAATCAATTTATATCTTATGGTACAGAAGTGGTACTTTGATAAAATATGCAATAAAGGGCTGCATTAAAAGCACCGTATGGTCTTAAATTAAATAGACGCAGTACTACGGTATTCAGTGTGGTGACGGATTAAGAACACGGAGTGTCACCACCCCTATTCATCCCGTAGGTGTCGTAAGAGGCGACTAAGGGAGCAAACTAAGCAGGACAACAGCACTGCAAAGAGAAAGAAAACTTGAAACAAACCCTATACCAACCCGTCTGGCCAGCATGATATAGTAGACCAAAACCTCCTTTCTAAGGAGAGGCCTATGTCCAGCAGTGGACTATTTAAGGCTGTTGATGATGATGAGTACTACGGTAACCAGACTGCTGATACGCACACGAATTTTAATAAGTCAATTTCAATAAGTTCCACTATCGAATAAGGCTATACCTGTAACGAAAGTAGTAAGTATGGATAATAATTAATAATTAATCATACAATTATTTACCTTAGAAGAGAATCGAACCCACGATTAATAATAATCAAAATAAAATACAATTATTTCCTTTTGCCGCGTGTAAACGTTTCTGTTTCTATGGCGTATTCAAAACTAGGAGTTCTCCTACTTTTTGCCCTTGACAAGTTAACATCGCTAATCACAGCGCCATCGCTTTTCAACAAATGTAGGTATTTAATTGTCTACAATTTGTTTGCCTTTGGAAACTAGAATTAATTTTGCGTAGATTAGTTTCTATATATATTGTAGGTATCCGTGTAAAAAGTAATTGGTGTGTGGGTACTTCTATCCAAATATCCATACTAACATTATAAATGCGAAAGTCTGTCTGTCTGTCTGTTACCTCTTCGGTTCAGCGGTTCTACTTCCACTCCTTCCCCCCCTTACACGCCCTTAAAGGATGATTTCTGGTATAAAAACGATCCTATGTCCTTCCCGGAACTCAACCCGGAACCAAATTTCATCCAAAACGGATCAGCGGTTTAGGCGTGAAGAGATAACAGACAGATAGACGGACACACTTTGGCACTTATAATATTATTGTGGATGGGAATCGAACCCACGACCTCCGGCTTAGCAGTCAGGATCACTAACCACTAGATCAACAGGACCATCAGCAGGTATACATTATACGTATGGTATTTATGCTCATACGAAATTCTATCACTTCTGAATCCCAAGCAAAGTATCTTTACACAGAAAAAACCTGATAAATAACAAAGGCGAGGCATCATTAAAATTAAGTATTAGTCACTATCACTAAATTTACTTAAATAAAGCATTTACAATAAACTAATTCTCTAAATTTTGCTAATTGTGATTGCAGTTATCATTAGCGAGGCGACCTTGTATGCCAGAGCTGACAAATTAACTAACCTAGTGTAGGTAGTGTACGACGTTTAGACAACTACACAGTTCTGTCTACGACAGTTTTAAATCACGCCTTAACATGCCTTATGCCGTAATACTATAGGCTCGTGGGATCAAATACTTTGTATTTACCTTAGAGGGCAAAGAGCAGACGGGTAAACAGGGCCTCAATTCTGCTATTTTATGTTCACGCCAAGCCACTGTCATACCACTGACACGCTATTGAGATGCTATCGAGTAGCCATTGGTATCGGTATGAATATCGGTAGTCTACACTAACTCAGTGTCTTTACAGTGGCGATGGAATGGCAGTGGCTCATCAGTGGTGATATCAAAAAGATTGCCATATTTGGAAAAATAAATAAATCATTTCCTTTTAATTTGAAAATATATTACGTTTTTTGACGTGGCTTGGCGTGAACATAAAATAGCAGAATTGAGACTCTGATGGTAAATACCGCTGCCCATTGACACCGTGGACTTAACAGTCACAAATGGGTATCCGGGCTTTAAAGGGAGAGTATCACGTTTTCTTAAAGGTTATACTAGCAACCAAAGTTACTAGTATTCCCGTTAACCCCTCCAGCTAAGCCAAAATGCCTGTGTTGAGAATGGGTTCACGTCGGTAGTGTACTGGTCAAGATTCGAACCCAAGATCTCTCGATCGCAAGTCCAATGCCTTAACCACTAGGCTACCGCCCCTTAGTTTAAAAGTCGTATGTGTAATACCGCAGTTCACAAATGATTAATTTATTCATTTATTTGTATCCATATTTTGGGACAGGCACTACAATAGTTGAAATGTTCGTACGACATTTGAACATAATTAAAATAAATAATATGGTATTATTATTTATTTTAGCTATGTTCAAATGTCGTACGAACATTTTTTTAGAAGTATTCTAGAGGTGTAGGGTATCACAGAACTCTGCTTATATTTCAGTCGCTGTTTTAAAGAGACACGTTCCACTTTAAGAAGAAAATCCTCGGATATATAGAAATTACAAGTGAGTAGAGTGACTAAAATACAGGATATGATATCTCCCAATAGTATTAGTACCTTTTCAAGAGTACCTAGGTATTAATATTTGATGTTGGCTTAGATTAGACAAACCGTGTTGCTTACGTGACTAAAGCTATAATATAACCCACAAAATAGGAATTTACAACATTTTTCGAAACAAAATCATATATATAATAAATAATAAAATAAATAAGTTCATAATAAAAGTATTTCAAATATATTGCATAGTATAAAACCAGAGACCTCACAAAAAAAATATTCAATAGATAATTCAAATTTCGCGCGTAAATCGATAAAGTAGCAAGACGCCATGTTGCATGACGTCACAACGGTATTTACAGCATACTTAATTGCAATTTAAAATTAGCTTGAATTAGCATGTGTAAGATGTGTTATCGTTAGGGGTATCAACAATTTTAACAGTCTTAAAACAGTATAAAAGTATCCTTATACATAACTTTTTAATGTCTAGAAAATTCATATCTTTTTGAAACGTAATTGACGTACGTAGGTACTGTCATTAAAGTATACCAGTTGTTTAGAAATAGAAATTGTTTAAAGAAAAAGTTATTTACTTTCACGAATTTAAAAGATAAAATTTAATTTTTAGTTTCAGCTAATTTGTCTGCCATAATTTGCAGTTTATTAATTATTATATTATTTTAATTGGATACGGACGTACTCTCAAACTGTGGTCTTAAGAGGGTAGGCAGACAATATAATGAGGTAATTTGATTTTCTTACATCTTTATATCTTACTTAATATTGTAATTGCGAAAGTCTGAATGTATGTTTGGCACTCATTTGCGTCAAAACAGCTAAACGTAGGTATTTGGATGAAATTTAGTGGAAAGCTAGATTATAGTCTGGAATAGCATATTTTTGATTTTTACCATAAATGCGTACGAACCTGTGGGCTAGTATTTTTACATATCTCTTTATTTCTTGGAAAACGTCAGCTTCCCGTAGTCCTTATTTTTTTAGTTTGTTATGTTAGTTAATAAAGTTCCTTATACTGATTTAAATAGGTAATTTTTCTGTTTGAGTTAGAAACGTAGGTATAATCTTTTGAAAGTGATTATAAAACGATAGGGTACCTATTCTTAATGGATAATGTTTGAAATATTATTACTTCTACGTGAGAGGAAGACACAATTAGGTAGAATTTCGAACCGATTTCAAACAGGAACTGCTCCATAACGAGGGCCTCGTTTGGGCGACGTCCGCAACACACGTCCAGTACATAATAATCATGGCTAGGTTTATCACCAAAACGTTTTAGAAAACCGTAGTTACATCTAATAGTGTGTTATATCGTATCTAATCGTATATTATTTGATTAATAAACTTTAAGGCTTTTGTAAAATATAAAATAAAAGACAAAAGGAGGTGAACCTCCGTTTTATTTTATGCATTTGTCTTGCGAAAATTAAAATGACGATATGGGAGAAAGAGTGTGTGAGATTCGGTAAACACTTTTTTTAATTTAGGGCAGGGCATAGTTCCCGATTTGTTCCTTTCACATTTGACGAAAAAATAAGATAATTGACAGTGGGCAATTAAAGAATGAAGTATATATAAAGTTTATTACAAGTCACCATCGTATAGGTGATCCATCCGTTTTCATAACGGGGTGGAAGATCCTTATAGATGGACGTCATACGCCCATTGGAAGGTGTCTGTCTGACACTTACCGAACACCACCCCGGTGTTCCTATGCTTGCATCGCAATTGCTTTCTTCCGCCTATACGATTTCTGAGTCTTACCTTAAGTCTTTTAATCTCTACACTAATGATCATACCTATAGTTATAAATGCAAACAATTTTATTTTATGTATTTATTTATTAAAAAAGACACATCCCGCATTAGGAATATATCCTGTGTCGCTGGGGACTTTACAAACATACATGAAGCGGACACAAAAAACACCCAGACTTAGAACAACAATTTGTGGATCACACAAAGTGTCTTCCCATGTGGGGTTTGAACCCACAACACTCGGCGCAGTAGGAAGCGGCGTGGCGACCGCTTAAACCACTGCGCCATCCGTGCAGTCGGATCGGAAATGGATGATATGTTACTCACATCACATCACATCAACAGCCTATAATAGTCCACTGCTGGACATAGGCCTCTCCTTAGAAAGGAGGTTTTGACCTACTACACCACGCTGGCCAGACGGGTTGACATAGAGTAGGTGTCCAGTTTTCCTTCTCTTTGTAGTGCTGTTGTCCTGCGTAGTTTGCTTCCTTAGTCGGATCTTACAACACCCACGGGATGAATAGGGGTGATGACACTCCGTATTCTTAATCCGTCACCATTGTTACTCAATCCAGCTATAATGGCTAAACGGATCTGGAGGAACTTTGCAACAGAGATGGACATAGTCTGGAATAACGAAATTTTCACGAGCGAATACTAGCATCCATTTAATAGCAAGAATTATGAGAACACTAGAAGGCAATAATATTGCAGCTAAATAGGTACACGATAAGAAAATCGAAAGTATCGGAGTATTGACGAACAATATTCATAGTCTTACATGAGCGCCGGTGATCTCATCCTATTTGCACAGATTTCAATGAACTTTGCAGCCGTCTCCGAGTGTGTTCACTTATATAAGTACATAACTGTATATATTGCATTAATATTTATGAGTTAACGCTTCTATGAGAGGCACATACAATTATTTATTACTCTTTAGAAGCTAAATCATTTTATATCATAACATTTTTTAGCCAAGAACGTGAAAACTTATGACTTAAAGGAACGCATCTTCTACTAGAATGAACGGGACATTCAAGAGAGGTATGGACTAATAATTATGTAATGAGCAAGAATAAAAATCCGCGTGGTGACGGATTGAGAATACGGAGTGTCACCACCCCTATTAATCCCGTGGATGCCTAGAAGGGAGCAAAGTACGCACGACAACAGCACTGCAAAGAGAATGAAAACTTGAAACAAACCCTATACCAACTCGTCTGGCCAGCGTGGTATAGTAGGCTAATGTCCAGCAGTGAACTGTTACAGTTTATTCCGTGTCTGTCTGATGGTTATTATGTGGTAAATTTTCTGTTAAACGATTATGGTACTGCACTCTATGGATTGGGATTAAATGGTGTTATTGTGTACGTGTATTTTTTTTATTTACTAGTGACAAGACACTAGTCCTCAGTCACTACTGAGGATCATCAGTCTCATTTCAAAAGAGGTTGATTGAAAAAAACAATACATAAATTGTGTGATAACTTTTGCTAGCTTCGTTTTGTAAATTCAAAAAAACATTTTTAGAAGGTATATGCAAAAAATTATTTAAAGAAATTTGATACCCAGCATTTTTGGTTACCCGGAGGTGCGAACGGAAAGCACCTATCCTGGGCACAGGGATTAAGACTCATTTTACACTTTTGATGTCTCTAATAGGTGGGATCAAAATACGTGCATAAAAGTTGTAAGGGCCATCTACGTATATTGATAATTTCAAAATACAATCAAAACATTTTATTTTATAATCTTACCTCGCGAAGTGACATATTTGCTAATTAATCACACTGTGATCCGGTAACACATATTCCTGATCACTTCACTCAGAAAACAAGATCATCACACGTTTAGAATTATTATGGCACTATTCAATAATTTATAATCAAATTTATAACTCGTTTTTAATATTATTTATTCATTATTATGTTTATGATAAACAGATTAAAAATAAATAATTAAAAAGTGTATAAGTCCATTAATAAATAAGCAGTCGATTTATTTTTAAACGAAGGTAGTTTAATTTTAAATATATTTATCGATAACCCTCGTCCCCATGTCGCGATTTCGTTTTAAATTACAACAACAATGGCGTCACTTTTTTATCGAAGTTAAATTCGTAATTCAAATTTTACAAATTTGGAACACTGTTCACAATGCAGTCACGGCCACACTTGAAGGTCGGCATTGTATGCAGTTAGCGTTTTATCGCCTAATCAAATGAAATTATGCACACTCCAAAACATTTCGAAGGACTAGTGTTGTGACCTTGGATTTTATCGATTTTGACACTTCGTATTTAAGATATTCGAGTTGGTTTTCGGTTATTTCGTTTTGTTATCGCAGTTGTGTGCAGACGTCCTTCGTACCGGACGCCCGCGAAGCGACTGGCCTGTGGTTGGCTGATCGCGCTATCACACGTTATCACAGCGATTTTATTGTGATTGTGAATGTTAATTAAGTTTCACTGCGTTAATATGCTGATATGAGTCTCGTTAAAATTAATTGCATTATTTATTTATTACTTTGAATTTTCATCATCATCATCAACAGCCTTTAGCATTCCACTGCTGGACATAGGTATCTTCTTAGAAAAGAGGTTTTGGCCTACTATACCACGCTGGCCAAACGGGTTTGTTTCAAGTTTTCCTTCTCTTTGCAGTGCTGTTGTTCTGCGTAGTTTGCTCCCTTAGTCGGCTCTTACGACACCCACGGGATGAATTGGGGTGGTGACACTCCTTATTCTTAATTCGTCACCACTCGGACCTATTTAAGTATTTACTTCTACAATATGAATATAATTAACATTAACTTAGCCACTTTCTTTGTTGTGTATCTTATTACAATTGTAAATGCGAAAGTTTTTGTGGATATTAATTAATCATTTGCATCCATACTATTAATATAAATGCGAAAGTGTGTCTGTCTGTTTGTTACCTTTTCACGCTTAAACCGCTTAACGTAATAACGTAATAGTAGCGTCTGCCGCGCACATAAAACATAATTTACATCCTTAAGTAGGTTTATTTATATAATACAAACGCATTATGGATAAATTACAGCAAGGCACAGAACAAATGTTCGTGCTTTTCACACAATATTTGTCCTGGGTGGACATTGAACCCTTAAAATCTGGCATAGCACCTAGAACCGCTTACTACTAAACCTACAGGCTATTCTTTTTTACACGCTTTATATTAGCTTCACTTGTATGTTTGTTTGCATGTTTGTAACCGACTTCTTTGGGCGTCATTTTGACTGACTTTAAACGGTCAGAATTCGTTCAAACTTTTTAGATATATCGAGGACCGATGACAATACACTAATTTAAAAAAAAAGGGGGGGGGGGGTGCTTTTTACTATTGACAACATGCACACAAAGCTTTTTTTTTCAAATTTATTTTCTATTTTTTAGTTTGGTTTTCTATAAAAATCGTGTTTTTTAGTTTTTTGAAACTATTTTATTTTTATTTTTTGCCGTAAACCTTTTTGGAAATTACAAATGCTCGTGTCAATGTACAAAGTAGTGTTGTCGCAGGGCATTGTCGATGTTTTGTTTAAAACTGTCGACAGTTATGTTGTTAATAAACATTAATCGTGCGAATCCCTACCATAATGGCCGGCTGTTTTGATTTAGTAAATAAGCTTTCTATTGATACGCAGCCGATGTGTTCCCAGAATCAATTATTAAGTATCATGTCCTCTTATCTTTTGTCGTTCTTCACACAAATTGACGATATTAAGAAAAATAAAATCTTTATCTAATATACACATCAATAATGGCGGGGCTATTGGTCTAGTGGTTAACGATCTGATTGTTAGGCCAGAGGTCGTTGGTTCGATTCTCACCCAGGACAAATACGGCGTGATGATTACACACAATTATTTATTCTGTGTTTTGGTGTAATTTTTCTACAATTTGTTTGTATTTAGAAATATATAAATACTCATACAAGTACGGTTGATGCAATAAGTTTATCCCTTTTTCACATAATGGGACTAAAACCACGCACACCGTGACACGAAAATTTTATATATTACATAGATTGAAAACATAAAAACGAAATTTCTAAATTGGAAAAGGCTATTTTTAAACTGTAAATGTTTAGATATATTATCGAAGTGTAATACTAAGTTGGAGCATTTTGCGTGACATGAGCTGTTGGCGTATTTCGGTACCAAATCTTATTGCTTTTCTTATAGCTTTTATTTTCACTTTTTCATGCGAAAAATAATTCAGTACGTATGTACTTATTCATTTAAAAATAAACTTCATATTCACATTTTCTTAGTGATATGTTCTAGGTTTTTTTATTTTTTATTTATAGACTAGTTACAATTAAGATTACTTTTAACACAATACTATTTATTTGTAAATATTTGTTATAACCAACAACCACATTGTTTCTTTTACAGATATTAATGTCATCAACAGCTCTTAATAGTCCACTGCTGGACATAGGCCTCTCCTTACAATGGAGGTTTTGGCCTACTATACCACGCTTGCCAGGCGGGTTGGTTCTCTATGCAGTGCTGTTGTCCTGCGTAGTTTTCTCCCTTAGTCGGCTCTTACGACAGAGTGTCACCACAGGGGTGGTGACACTCTGTATTCTTAATCCGTCACCATGTGTGTGTTTAATGTAATAAATCGATAAAATAAATATTTAAAATAATACCGAACCCATTAATAACAGGCAAAAATAAACCCTTGTTTAAATATTAAAAATTAACTGTTTAACTCACTTCACAGAGCTCACACAACATTGGTAGTCAGTGCACCGCAAACCGAATGTCAATGTCACACAACAACAAAGCTGTGTCATACAGAATTACTCACTGTCAAATTTGGCAACCGATGACAGCATCTATCCTGTCGATATATACGCGCGGTCGTGTACTGAAGTAGTGATGGGAAGAGTAATATCGATAAAATTATTTTTTTGACCCCTTTATATAACAGAAAGGGTATAGCAGAGATTGTTTAAAAGTATAAGTCACTTTAATTTTTAACTGCCTTATTTTTGACACAAACTGTTTTTAAGACAACTGAATCAATCATTCTCACAAGTTATAATTATACAAATTAAACAATTTTTTATACAATTGAAATAGCTAGGGAGTGCCAATATTGACTCTTGAATATAATATATTTCACGTTTTTAAAGCTATTTTCAATATTAATTTTAATTTTTTTTATTCAATTCAAATTCAATTCAATTCAATTAATTTTTATTCAAACATTTTAAAATGTGAAAACTTAGACCTAAGAGAGATTGTTATTGACTTTCACGCGTAGTACATGTATACAGATATTATAACGGTATTATTCGCAGTTATGCTGTTTTTACTCAAACATATTTACATAACCTCTTATTTGTAATTTTATAAGAAAACTCTAGGCCTTTAAGACTTAAATTGTATGTGAAAGTTTCAATTTCAAAGTCCATCATTAGCAAAATTCAAATTTTGAAAGCATCTAGCAGAAACGAAACGGAAAAATAAAACGATATCAATCGTTCACAGATTAAAAAACCTGTTCAATCTATGTTTTTTATTCAGAATCATCGGTTGACACTTTACTTGGTTAATTAAAGAATAAAAAAAAAACTAATGAGTTTAATCTCTGTGCTATTTGAACTGGCGTTCGTTAGTTTTTTAAATAAACAATAAAAAAGGAAGATAAATATTAGTCAATGTTTGAAACAAAGAGGTATTAAACTCTTACATATATTATATCGTTGTATGCGTCTGTGTACGACCAGATTTTTTTGAGTCAAGTAATTGATTTAGGCAAATCTTACACGTATTAGAAATGCAGGATGTTGGAATGAATCATTACAGAACGGCTGATAATGAAATTTGGCACAGAGATCGTTTATAATCTGGCAATGGTCCAAAGTCTACGTTTTAACTTGGCAAAATTATACAGAAAATCGATATTATTTGCCATATTTTGGCAGTTTTTTAATCCCATTTACGTAATAAGGGACATGTAAAAAATCTAACTACGGATGCATTTGGGAATATGTATAAGCAATAGTTGCCGCGTATCTGTAAATTGAATGGACTATCGTCGGAAGCCGGAAAACAATATTATAAATTTAAAAAATATTATGATTTGTCATCTATTCTGAGATATCGCTTTATCAACTTTATGTGTCAGATATTATTGGAAAAGAAACTGAAGTCATTTTGCAGATGGTCAAAATTTATTTTTGCAGTACGAGATAGTACCTTATAATTTCTATAGTATTTATTGTTTTAATTGTAGATAGTCAATCACATAGTAAACTAAGGGTTAGACTTGTTCGGCAGGTTTGAGCCACCTCGACAGGTGATACCACGGCCTGACAGAAAACGAGCTGTGTGTCAGATGTGTCAAGTTATTTTTTTTAAGATTTAATTTTTGACAAGACTTGAACGATATTGCTTTTTTTACTTTTAAAGTTGTCATTAATTGTGATTTTATTAGTTTTTGTAATGTATATTCTTATTATTTCATGAGGCTTCATCCTGTTAATCGCAAACCGTGAAAACATTTCACTACTGAAACCGCAAAGCGCTAAGAGCATCGACCCCAATTTATTAAGGCGAGTTAGGTGCGGTCAGTTTGCGTGACTCAGCGTTTTGGGTTTGATGCTTTGTTTGGTATCACTTTGCGAGTATTGATCTAGAAGCATGTGGTACTTTGCCACACCCTTTGTATAATCACAAGGCGAATAGATGGCCATTTTTATGTCCTTTTCATGTGTACTGTTCTAATATTAAATCGTTAATAGAGAGAGGTGTGGTGTGGCATTCCGTGTGGTGGCGGATTAAGAATACGGAGTGCCACCACCCTTATTTATTTATTTATTCCGTGGGTGTCGTAAGAGCCGACTAAAGAAGCAAATGACTCATGACAACAGAACTGCAAAGAGACGGAAAACTTGACACAAACCCTAGATCAACCCGTCCTGTCAGCAAGGCCCCCTTTCTAAGGAAAGACCTATGTCCAGCAGTGGACTACTAAACGCTGTGGATGATGATGATGAATTGAAAAGACAGTGTTTTAGAAATTTAGTGACAATGCAGTTTAAAGTTACTAAATTAGTTCAGTTAAGCGGAAAAAAAAAACTAAAAGGTTCTTTAACTTAACAGAGTGGGATTTATTAAAGATACACTTCTTTTTAAATGTTAGCTTAAGAGTATTTGTATTTTATGTTCAAATTCAAGTTTATGATCTTCGAACGAATGAAAATTCTCTTGAAAGAAAGCGTCCTCTCTCCTGCTCTCACATACTTTTGAAAAAGGAGGTTTTCAATCTGACTGTTTTTTGTGTGTGTTTCTAACACTAGCTTTTACACACAGCTCTGGCCGCGTGTATTTCTGTTATCGCGGTAAAAATTAGCCTATGTTACTCGCTGACAATGTAGCTTTCTTTAGTGAAAAACAACTTTAAAATCGGTTTAGTGGTTTAGGCGTAAAAGTATTACAAACAAACAAACTCACTTTCACATTTATTATGATGTAAGTATGGATATTGCGCGCTATACCTATGTGTGCCAATTCGACTGCAAGGATGGCGTAGTGGTTTAAGCGGTCGCCACACCGCTTTCTACTACGCCTAGTGTTGTGGGTTGTAACCCCACATGGGACGACACTTTGTATGATCCACAAATTGTTGTTCAAGGCCCTATCCCGGAGAAAAGATCGCATATCTGTAACTCGAATGGGCCATTGTCAGAAATTGCAAACCCAATAATGTACTTTTCTCCGTGTGGTGACGGATTAAGAATACGGAGTGTCACCACCCCTATTCATCCCATGAATGTCATAAAAGCCGACTAAGAAAGAAAACTACGTAGGACACTACGTAGACTACTACGACTACTAGAGTACTAGTGACTACTAGAGTCTGGGTGTTCTTTGTGGTCATTTATGCTTGTAAAGTCCCTTGCGACACAGGCTATTTTCCTAATGCGGGAGTTGTCTTTTTAAAAAAAACAAGAAATTAAGAAAGAAAAAAATTGGTTATATTTATATTTAAAGAAATTATTGCACCTCTAAAGGCGAAAACAATATGAATGAACAATTCAATTTGTTTGAAATTACCACGCTTTAGACGAAGTCGAGATCTTTACGATCAGAATACGATTAACAATTTTGTATAATCACAGTTAATTTCTCTCTAAAAGAACTCTCTACAAGGTTGTTAAAAATGATTTATAAGTACTGTATTAAACATTTAAATATACAATAATCTTCACATATCTGACGTATATTACCATACTAATTATAACAATAAAGTAAATGATTATAATCAGCAGACTTTAATAATAGTCCACTGCTGGACATGGCCAGACGGGATGGTATAGGCACGGTACTATTATAATACAGTAGTGTAACTCGGCCGCATGATAGAAATAAATGCCTACAGCCGCGCGGTACGTAAACATGCGTTAGGGCTGCCCGTCTCCAGCATTTTAATTATATTTGCCTACTTTCTGTTTCTATTTAGATTTGTGATTGTAAATATCCTTTTTATATAAATAAATGAAATACTTTGTGTATTGAATAGGAAGTGTTCAATAAAAATGCGTGTTGTTTTTTGATTGGTAGATTTAATTATTTTATTTTCTTTCTGCATTGGAGGAGTTTTTAGTGGTATATGTTGTTATAGTAGCAGCAGAAACACTTTGTGAAAATTTCGAAAACTATCTAATGACACACAGACGGTAAAAAAAATTTTCTAGTATTATTCATACACACAGATAATAAACAAATATTATTAAAAAATAAAATACCACGTCTTTACTTTGAATTATGCAAAGTAACAAATCACACATGCACCAAAGTTTTAACACAAGCGTAAGTAGGTAGGTACCTACCGTATCATGATTCATTCAGAACCTCATATAACTACCTATTTCACTCGTCTCAATAACTTTCCGTTACTCTATTCGCTTTAATAATTAATAACATACACCTTTTTTTCGTAAGATAAAAGGAAATACTTATCCGTAAAAAAGACACATTATGTACCTACCTACTAGTAAGTAAAATTATTTTATAGTCTTACCTTTCAGAGTTTCCAGGTAATTTAAAAAAACCTTATGTCTGTATGCGTTATTGACGAATTCATACAACCAAAAACAGCACAATATTTCCTACTAGTCATATTAACTGATTTTTAGAGAAAAAAAAATCGCGCGGTTATTGTTAAAAAAAACAACACCGTCCGTTCGACACTGCGGTACAGCCGTGACTGTCTGCGCCCCGAGCGCACCCCGAGATCGAGGCGCGTAGGTATAGCTCGCGTTTCGTCCGTTTGTATGAAGTTGGAGTACTGTATTATAATTGTACCGTGGTATAGGGTTTGTGTCAAATTTTCCTTCCCTTTGAAGTGCTGTTGTCCTGCGTAGTTTTCTTTCTTAGTCGGCTTTTACGACATTCATGGGATGAATAGGGGTGGTGACACTCCGTATTCTTAATCCGTCACCACACGGAGAAAAGTACATTAGGGGGTTTGCGATTTCTGACAATGGCCCATTCGAGTTACAGATATGCGATCTTATCTCCGGGATAGGGCCTTGTTAGGCGCGCCGTCGATTGAACCTGACCTTGAAATCGCATAAAGCGTCTGATGCGGCCGTGTCAGGGTGGTTTTTGGTGGTTAAGTGGGAATAAAATAACAGCTGAAAATGTGGGAGTTTCTTAAGTCTCTGCCTATTCTTTAGGGATAGAGGTATAATTGTATAAATGTATGTATATTTATAAGCATTTATCATTTTATATTTTATTAGTGCAATATTTCACGCGCTGTAAATTTAAGTTTATAATTTCACACATTGCTGTGAGTCGCCTTTTAAGTTTATTTGTCTATCTTATTTTCTTTTCTTAAAATAGATTTAAGATCGCGTAGATACAGTCTGAGTTTTGCTTAATTAACAAGCCAAGGAGAAATTAATTTAAGTAATTAACATTAGAGTGGAATTATTTTTTAGAAATTCAATATTAAGACGAATAAGAAGATGACGGGGCTGTTCTTCTAGTGGTTAGTGACCCTCTCTGCTAAGCCGGAGGTCGTGGGTTCGATTCACGGTAATTGTTCAATGAATAACCATTAGTTTTGTTTAAACCCGATAGATGGCGCTGTGTTAATTTTCTGAGTCGCGATATTGTGAAACCACGGGCTATCGTATATATGTCAATTAAGTTAATAAAAATTATCCTCGCTTGGCTGTGTGTTTCATTTCTAACCACGGTCCTTAGGCGATTTTTGGGACTAAGGTCCATTTTGGTCCTATCCGAGTCGGATATAAGAGTACTTTTACTTACACCTAACTGTGTTGTGACTAAGTTGAGTGTGTGTATATTGGAAAAAGCATCGTGTGTGGTAACACGATTAGGTGGCACCACGGCAATAGTTCCTACAGAGGGCGCTACAAGTACAATAACAAATATTCGGGCTCACGGAGGCACCGGGCTTTTGGAACTGATGAGAGACGAGAGAGGTCGCCACCGAAGTCACCAGAATACGCAAAAGGTCGCCACTGAAGTCATAGGGAGACGTAAGAGGGCGCCACTGGAGCTGACGGATCAGTGAAGTGACAAATGACGTGTTTTAATTGAGGTTTGGCAGATATAAACTGTGAGTACTTTTGAACCATTTATCGTTACGTTTCAATAAGACATAAAGTGTCAGTAGTTTAACTTTGAACAATTTGAAGCAAATTTGTTAAGTGTTTTGGACTTAGAAAATATTAGCATTAATTTTGGACATAGTGTAATTTAGTATTAAGTAGTTTGTAGACTTAGAATATTTAAGTAAAAAGTGATATGACGGGGAACCTATGCCCGATTTTTTTTTTGAGTTCACAGTTGTCTTAAACACTTGTAAAATATTTTGCTATTTACTGGACTTAGAATAATTTGTGTGCTTTGGGTTGTTTATTAGTACCTAACATAGAATTTGAAAGTTGTTAACTTGTAATATTGTACCCGTAGTTTGCCATTTATTTTGAAATCATAATGGAGTCTTTAGTGAAGTTGCAAGTAGATATTCAAAGGATTATTGAAAAAGGTAGAATTAATTTTAAAAAATCACCAAAAGATAGATTAACTCAGTCATATATTGATACAAGAATAGAAACGCTAGAAGAGCAATGGCAACAATTTATACAAACACATCGTAAAATTATTGAAACTGCAACTTTAACAGATACGAAAAACGCGTATTTTACCAATGAAATGTACGATAAAACAGAAGATATTTACATTGTGTACAAAAGTGAATTAAAAGAACTTAAAACTAAACCTAGCACTAGTAAACGGACAGAAACAGGGAATTATAATGTCAAGCTACCTAAAATTTCTCTTCCCACGTTTTCGGGACAATACACTGAGTGGAATACATTCCGTGATTTGTTTTTGTCACTTATCGACAGTAACGAAGGCATCGATGACGTCCAAAAACTTCATTATTTGAAATCTCATCTTATAGGCGAAGCAGAGCAATTGCTACGACACACTCCTGTCACAGCTTCAAACTATAAGGAATGTTGGTCTATCTTGACAAAGCGGTACGATAATAAAAAATACTTGTCAAACTGTATTTTAAAAAGATTTGTAAATCAACCACCAGTCAAAGAAACGTCAGCGTCTATTAAAAATCTTTTGGACACCACAGTTGACTGTTTACATGGTTTACGTACGCTCGGGATTGATATAGGTTCTTGGGACGTTATAGTCATTTTTATAATTAGTGCAAAGTTAGATGTGGAATCACGTAAATTGTGGGAAAGAGAAATTAGTTCATCTGATAACTTACCTACTTTTAAGGAATTTAAAGAATTTTTAGAATCAAGATTTCGATCTCTAGAGAATATAGATACTAAGCCTTTTAAACAAAATGTTATGAACAATGGTAATCGTAGTAACACTGCCAAATCATTCCATGTCGCTTCACAAATGTGCGTCCTATGTTCTGAAGACCACAAGTTGTGTCATTGTAAGCAATTTGCAAAGAAAGATTGTGACGATCGACGTGAATTTGTCCGAGCCAACAACTTGTGTTTTAATTGTTTAGGTAAAAATCATACAGTTTATCATTGCCGTCAGTCCACAAAATGTCAATTGTGTAAGAAAAGACATCACACACTACTTCATCCCAAGCCGATCGCAAAATCTTCGGAACCAGGTAATGGTTCAGCAGATCAGAATGTCGTGGTTGCTACTGCAACTGCTTCTTCTACTCAAAGCGAGTGTATCACAAACATTTGTTGTTTCACAGATGTTCACAATCAAGGTCTGTTAGCAACGGCCTTGGTAAAGGTCGAGTCAAGGAATGGTACTGCTATGGTTTTACGAGCTCTAATGGATCAGGGTTCGCAGGTCTCTTTTATTACGGAGTCCGCAGTACAGTTACTTGGCCTTAGAAAAACACCTGCCCGCACCGACGTATTCCGACTAGGCGATGATGAGGGCTCGCCGATGCCCTCTAGATGGATGGTTAAAATCAAGTTACAATCACGCCTAGATCCCACCTTTGTTTTAGATGTCGATGCTTATGTCCTTAGCAAATTAACATCACGTTTACCTGAAAGAAAAATTGTTCAAGTGTTGTCAACGTTCTCATCCTTCGAACTAGCCGACCCAACCTTTGCTACTCCAGGTAAGATAGACTTACTTTTGAGTACTAGTGTGGTTGCCGAAGTTTTGTTGGAGGGTTTGGTTAAAGGTCCGCCGGGCACGCCCGTCGCTCAAAATACCAAACTTGGCTGGATTTTATCGGGTGAAATCCGGAACCCACCGGTGGCTTCGAGGCCAGTATGTTGCCATGCTATAGCTGGCACAGACGTGAATGAGCTATTACGTAGATTTTGGGAGTTAGAGTCGTATCAATCTTCAAGCGCCAAGGTTATGCTAACCGAAGAGGAGCAGCGATGCGAAGATTTTTATACTGCAACGACTCAAAGAGACTCAACTGGTAGGTACATTGTTAAACTGCCATTTGGGTCCACTAACCCAAAGTCTAGGTATGGTAAGACAGAAATCATAGCTCAGAAACGATTTCACATGCTGGAAGGGAGATTTTTGAGGAATCCTGAATATCACAGACAGTATAGCGATGTCATCGATGAGTATCTTCAGCTAGGGCATGCTGAAGTTGTTCCCCAAAGTGAAAGGGGAAGAGATGCCGTATATTTGCCGCATCACGCAGTACTCCGACACGATAAAAGCACGTCAAAGGTTAGGGTGGTTTTCGACGCTTCTTGTTCGGGATGCAATGGAGTTTCGTTAAACGACGACTTAATGGTTGGCCCTACCTTACAACCTGATTTACGCCAAATCATTATGCGATGGCGCCGCCATCCCATAACGTTAGTCGGCGACATTGTTAAAATGTATCGCCAAATAAAGGTTTCAGATGATGACACTGATTTTCAACGTATTTTGTGGCGTAAAGACCCGGATGCAGAATTACAGCATTTGCGTTTATTGCGTGTAACTTTTGGTACATCCTCAGCTCCATATCTTGCAGTACGTTCATTGCAGCAACTGGCTCTTGACGATGGGAAGAATTTTCCTTTAGCAGCTAGTCGTGTTCTTAATGACTTCTATGTTGATGATTTGCTCACGGGTTGTGAATCGGTCGTTGAGGGTCAAGATATTTACAATCAAATGAACGAGTTACTTAGTCGAGGAGGTTTCCAGCTCCAGAAATGGTCTAGTAACAATGAAGAGTTTATGCATAGAATTACGAAAGGGACAGTAGACTTGAAGGAAAAGTTAGAATTTAAATTAGATAATATTGTGAAAATTTTAGGGTTGTCATGGGATAGAAAATCAGATAAATTCAAATATACTGTCCACCTGAAGGAGCTGCAAACACCCGTTACTAAGCGCAGATTAATATCAGACATCGCTCGGTTATTTGATCCTCTGGGATGGCTTGCACCGGTTATTACAACGGCTAAAGTACTCATACAGCGGGTATGGTTATCAGGTATTGAATGGGATGACGAGCTTCCAGATAGTGTATTGAGGGATTGGCTTAATTTTAGAAATGGGTTGCACAACATCAATTCCTTCCATATATCTAGATGGTTTCAGACCAGCCGAACAGACAGACATACGGAGTTGCAAGGCTTTTGTGATGCATCCAATGTTGCTTATGCTGCTGTGGTGTACATGCGATCTGTAGATTATAATGGTACTGTTCACGTCAGTTTGGTGGCCTCCAAAACCAAGGTAGCTCCAGTCAAGGTGGTTTCTATACCACGCTTGGAATTATGCGGCGCAGTGCTACTCTCAAGGCTTCTTTTAGAAGTCTCGAGCACCTTGAGTATTAGTAAGGATAAAATCCATGCTTGGACTGACTCTTCAGTTGTTCTTGCTTGGTTGAGAGGTCATCCCAGTCGGTGGAACACGTTCGTCGGTAATAGGGTTTCTGAAATTCTTACCGCGATGGAAAGTACTCAGTGGTCACATATTCGATCTAAAGACAATCCAGCAGATTGCGCGTCTCGAGGTATGAATTGTTCAGAATTCGTAGAGTTTACACTATGGAAAGAGGGTCCTAAGTGGTTAAAAAATAAAAATATTAATTATAACAACAGTAACATAGAAGAAACTAATTTAGAAGAAAGAAAATCAAATGTAACATTTAATGTAATAGTTAAGGAAAACCAAGAAAATAGTGTGTTTTCAAAATTTTCATCCCTAAAGCGATTAGTTCGAGTAGTAGCTATTTGTAGAAAATTTTTAAAGTTAAAGCATAGAAACAAAATACAATCAAACGCCCTCATAACATTTACAGAATTTAATGAATCGCTATTTACATGTATTAAGATGTGTCAGATGGATCATTTTAGGGATGAAATAAAAGATTTGAAGACTACAGGACAGATTAACAAAAAAAGTAAACTCAGCTCACTAAATCCATACCTTGATAAACATGAAATTCTAAGAGTAGGGGGTAGATTACAGCACGCTAACATTCATGAAGAAATGAAACATCCTGTAATTATACCACATAAGTCACATTTCACGACTCTTTTAATAAACGATGCTCACGAACGTACCTTGCACGGTGGCGCACAGCTAGTATTAAATTATTTGCGAAGTCAATATTGGATCATAAACGCTAGAAGCTCAGTTAGAGGTCATATACGTAAGTGTGTTGCTTGCATTAGATATGCTGCCCGAGGTATTGCGCCGTTGATGGGGCAGTTGCCAGCTGCCAGGGTCAATGCTAGCCGACCTTTCTACCATAGTGGCGTCGACTACGCGGGTCCTATTAGTGTAAGAGCCACGAAGGGTCGCGGTCATCACTCCACTAAGGGATATATCTGCCTATTTGTGTGCATGGCTACTAGAGCCATTCATTTAGAGGTCGTCAGTGACATGACGTCTCAAGCGTTTTTGGCGGCCTTTAAACGCTTCACATCTCGCCGAGGCCATTGTAGGGAGCTTTGGAGTGATAACGGCACTACCTTCGTAGGGGCTAATAAGGAATTAAAGATTCTTTTCAGCCAAGAAAGGTCTGGTGTAGCACCTGATATTGCTGACTGGTTGGCCACTAATGGAACGGACTGGCACTTTATTCCACCCCACTCTCCGAATTTCGGAGGGCTTTGGGAGGCTGGGGTGAAGTCCACTAAACACCATCTAAGGCGGGTCATAGGTAATAGCACTCTTACGTTCGAAGAGATGACTACTGTACTTACTCAAATCGAGGCTTGCCTAAATTCAAGACCAATTTCCGTTTTAAGTACCAATCCTGACGATCCGTGCCCATTAACTCCGGGTCATTTCTTGGTAGGCGAACCGCTGTTGCTCGTACCCGAGTCTAATTTCGAGAACTCAATTATTAGTGCGTTAAAGAGGTGGCATCTAACACAGCGCTTGGTGCAAGATTTTTGGCGTCGGTGGTCTAATGAGTATCTTGCTCAGTTCCACCAAAGACACAAATGGTCCCGCCAGATTTCAGAGCCAACAGTAGGAAGCGTTGTCTTGGTGATGGAAGATGATCTACCTCCGGCAAGATGGCTTCACGGTCTTATTGTTGAGAAACACACTGGCTCGGATAAAGTCACTCGAGTTGTTTCTTTGCGCTGTAAGGGAACTATAATAAAAAGACCGGTTTCCAAACTAATTGTGCTACCAGTTGCAGAATAAATTACTGCAACATTGATTTGTATTGTGTTTAGTCATGTAAGTTGAGGTTTATAGATACATAATATGTAATGTTTTCAATTGTGTTTAAGTTATACAGTCCATTAGCTTTGATAGTGCCCATCAAGTATTTACATATAATTGTTAGTGTAAGTTGAAACCATATTTGTTTTGATTGGTTGTTAAGATTTTATTTTGTGTGATGGCCATTCTGGCCATGGTGGGCGGAATGTTCAATGAATAACCATTAGTTTTGTTTAAACCCGATAGATGGCGCTGTGTTAATTTTCTGAGTCGCGATATTGTGAAACCACGGGCTATCGTATATATGTCAATTAAGTTAATAAAAATTATCCTCGCTTGGCTGTGTGTTTCATTTCTAACCACGGTCCTTAGGCGATTTTTGGGACTAAGGTCCAGTAATGCACTAAAAAGTTTTATAATTAAATTAAGTTACAATAACCTAATGGCAATTGTTAATAACACTTTGGTGAATATTTGTTTTTCAGATCATTTTTGTTCCTGAGAAGTTGAATAATAAATGTCTTTTGAAATAGAAAGACGCCAATGAAGTCATTGAAAGAAAAACATTGTATGTTCATTTTCAGGTTCTAAGAGTTCCTAAAACATATCGTTATAACGAACAAGCAAGTGTTTAAAGGGAGACTTTTAAACGTGTAGAGCCATGCTTTAACATATATGGCCCGGCTATACCGGAGTGATACCACAGCCTCACAGAAAACCGGTGTCAAGCAGTTCTGAGAATTCGAGAGTAAAGTTACCGGAGCCCAAACCCCTCCCTCTGATTCTGGGGGGAGGGACTGAAGGGTGGCGACGATAGTCACTCACTATCAGTGACCTGTCTCGTAAGCGGCCTATAACAAAAAGTCGACTGACCTGTCGTACTGCGGGCGCGTCGCTGGGGCGCAGCGCGTGCAGGCGCGCCTCGGCGCTGTCGGCGAACGAGCGCACCGCCGTCGCCGCGTCGCGGTACCGCCGCCACAGCTCAACCGCCTTGTTGTACCTGCCGCACCATAACACTATATATATCAAACATCATTTATTCAAATTAGGCTGCGTGCCAAAAATAAAGACTCCCAAAAAACGCCCAACCCGTAACTACTTCCTAACTGGGAAGCGGTAGAACAAACTCCCCAGAAACTTGTCTGTTGAGTTAGGAGAACTGGAATTTATACATTACTAACTGACCCGGCAAACGTTGTTTTGCCATATACATTATTTCTAGGAAATATTGAAAAAAATAAAATTTTGGGGTGGGTTACCCTTGTCATTTAGGGGTATGAAAAATAGATGTTGGCCGATTCTCAGACCTACCCGATGTGCACACATAATTTAATAAAAATCGGTCCAGCCTTTTCGGAGGAGTATGGTAACTAACATTGTGACACGAGAATTTTATATATAAGAAGATTATGCAAACAATTACAATAAATGGCAAAATAATATAACATAACATGGGTATTACTAATCAATTGTAAGCTAGCAAACTCCTTGTGGCGTGCAATGGGAGAGGATTATGTCCAGCAGTGGACTGCGATAGGCTAATGATGATAAAACTCCTTGAAATACATAATAACATTTTATTCTACATTGTTTCCCATACTAACTTTTAAAGTATCGCATTCCGTAATATATGACTCGCTGACTGATTGATTATGTGTGTGACTTATGATCACGGCCAGTGCAACCTGGTCGAAACGAGGGACATTTCAAAGGTGACACAGACCATCATACCTGACGGCCGGGTGGCGTAGTAGTTATAGAAACTAGGGACTAGGGACTGCTACGCCAAAGGTTTGATTCCCACTCACTCATCTCAAATATTAGTGTGCACAAGCATTTAAGTTGGGTTTTGATTTGGTCTGGGTGTTTCTTGGATGGTGTTATGTGAATGTGGTAGAATATTATTATTATTATACAGTATACCTAGCGTGTGCAAGTTCATCATCACATCAACAGCCTTTAATAGTCCATTGCTGGACATAGGCCTCTCCTTAGAAAGGAGGTTTTGGCCTACTATACCACTCTGGCCAGACGGTTTGGTATAGGGTTTGTATCAAGTTTTCCTTCTTTTTGCAGTGCTGGTATCCTGCGTTGTTTTGCGCCCTTAGTCGGCTCTTACGACACCCACGGGATGAATAGGTAGTAGTGACATTCCGTATTCTTAATCCGTCACTATAAGGACGTGTGCGAGTTAATTCTCGTAAACATTATTATAAATTAACAACACTTTTATTCTTGTTTTCTTGCAATATGTAAGCGTGATTTGATGAAACCGCCTGAAGTGTGAACCATTCCAGGGGAAACGGGTGCTATTTAATTTGACCGATGGGCTCGACGGGCCTGTTTGTATAGTGGTTAGTGACCCTGTCTGCTAAGCCAGAGGTCGTGGGTTCGATTCCCATCCAGGACAAATAATTGTGTGATGAGTACGATCATTTGTTCTGTGTCTGGGTGTAATTTATCTATGATATGTATGTATTTAGAAATATATAAGTATGTTTCTAGTTTGGAATCAGATGGCTGTGTGTGAGATGTGTGAAATTAATTAATATTGTGAAGTTACTTATTACTTTTATCGCTACTCGGAGGTGTATTGTTTTTTATTAAAATTTTAGATTCAAGATAAATTCGAATGGGATTTTCTTAGGATTACAGTAATTAAAAAAAAGATTTTGTAGGGTGTGTAGTGAAAGAGGGAGTACTGACTTGTCACAGAGCTGCGTGAGGTTGGCGCAGGTGTGGTGGTAGGCAGCGGCGGCGCTGTCCAGGTCGCGGCGCAGCGCGGCGGCCACGCTCGCGTCCGAGCTCGCCTCCAGCGGCGCCGCCGCCGCGCTCAGCTCGCCCACCAGCTCGCCGCTGCGCTGCGACAGCGACTCGCTCAGCGTCTGACGGACAAAAACATTTATTAAAATAAACTGAAACATATTTTTACAATTTTCAAAAATGTTAGATGTGATTACGATTTCAGATAGCTCTAAAGTTCAGTCTTTTAATAAAAAGTGATGCAAGAGAAGGCAGTGAAGATAAACTTGGCTGCATAAGAAAAAATATATGGCCTAAAGATATAATTCTTTAATACTTTTACTTTCTATAAAACTAATTAAAATACCTTAATTTCATACATCGCGACAGTGATTGAGTTGTACCCACCTCTAACTTCTCAGTGGCCTTGAGCAGCCGATCGTAATCAACCTGACCCTGGACCGTCAGTAGTTCCACCATGTAGTCAGCCTCTCTGACAGCGCTCTGGACCATCTCCAGTTGTCTCTCAAACCGTCGCCATAACTGAAGTTTAGCACGAAGACGGCTGCTGAGGTCGCTGCAAGCCGCTTCGAGTTCCGCGTGTGTTTCCTACAAACAGTCATTAATAAAACATACAATAAACATTATTTATGTTTTACATATTTAAAAATATTGAATTAGTATGTAGGTTAGATTAAGACAACTTTTGGTTATTCTGATAAATCAAATTCACTCATCACCGTTTATTCATACATAAGTCCATTGGTTTTCTAAAACAAACAGAATAATCGCAACAACAGATGGCTTTATCAAATGTAAAATTATTAAGTTGCAACAGTTGAGGCTGTGTTTTCTAAAACTTACATAAATATGACACCATATTTTCAAATGGCTGAAGAAATAGTATGCTCAATTTCTTCACTCATGACATTTACGTATAAAAAAATAACGTAACTCACCTGTAATCCAGAGATGTCCTTCTCGACCCCGGTAGGTGACACTACCACCCTCAGACTAATTGGCAACGAATGGAGAGCCTGTCTCAACGCCAGAATATCCCTCCACTGCACACCTAACTCATCGATCAATTTATCACAGTTCTCGGATGCGCGTTCCACCACATCACTGCCCAGTCTTTCGGCTGCTTCGCACTCCTCCAAAGTCAGTCTAGCGCGACGTTGGCTTTTCTGACACCGCGCTATACCCGCCTGAACTTGGACAATCTTCTCTTTCAGCAACATACTGCATTCTAGTTCCTCCGCAATTTGATCACCCAGGTTGCCAGATTGTGTCAGCAAAGCGCCGAGCCGCTCAGACTCCGCCGTTGGCAATAGGCTTAGTCTTCCTAGCTCATTCTGTATACGATCGATTCTGCTGGTCATGACTTGTAGTCTTTCAATATAAAGGTTAAGTTCGTCTTCACTCTTGATAACACCTTTGAGACCTTCAACGGCAGAACGGAGCTCCCTAAGTTCTTCTTCGAGAATATTTAATTTTTCACCCGAGGACACGTCACGATCTGAGATATTTTGAATGGCTGTCGAGTGAATGTTACTGATCTTGGAAGCCAACTCACTCCATTTATCTTCTATCTTTGAAAAGAATTGGCGTTGTACCATTTCATCTGAGACAGGTAATATTTCTAGTGCCTTCTCAAATTGTACTGCAGATTCATTCTTTAGGTTATTATATACTTCGTGTTGTGCCTTCAGCTCCCAGAATCTTCTGAGATTGCCTGTCGTCGTGATATTATCCGGAGTAATAAACTCTAGTTCTCTGTTTGCCACCTTCATCCATCCTTCGATCCTATCAATAAGGTAATCATATGTTACCCAATTTTCCTTAAAAGCTGTTAACCGTGTTAATCTGGAGTCTACATCATCTTGAAGTCTCAGCAGGGTGTCTAAAGCTACAGAACATTCTGTCTCTAAACCAGAACATACAATTAAATTCTGAAGACTCTGTGTAATGGATAGTAGACGTAACATCTTAGCGTAGTGATGTGATAAGTCAAGGCTTACAGATTGATATAAATTGATGTATTGTTCATGGTCCATGGATGTGACATTGCTTAGATCTGGAACTCTCTGTTGGGCAACAACAAGCCATTGCATTTCTTCCTTCATGCCATGTTGTAGTAAAGACCACCTCGAAGCAGCTAAAGTCATTTGCTGAGCACGGCTTGCAGCTCGGTCAATAATAACAGTAGCTCTATCATGTAATAAATTATGTAAAGATGAGTATTTTGCTCTGGTTTCATTATCTAAATTGTCTTCCAATGACTCAAGAATAGCCCTACAGTGACTCAAGTTTACAAAGAATTTCCTATGCTTTTGAATTTCTTCGTGCAGATGATCCAGGTCTGATACAATGATTTTACCATCCAATAACGCCTCTGCAACATCTGTAATCTGTCCGAAGTCTTGTAGAGTTTGTTCGTACTCTTCAGCTAAAGATGCAAGTTGCAATAGACGATCACGCTCTGTATTAACAGCATTTTCTACTTGCTTAGAGCCATCATCACAGTCGTAAAGTTTCGATGGGCATTCCCTTTTAGGATTATTTTCAATTAGACTGCGACACCGCTTGTACATCTTTGTTATTGCCGTAACATTGTCAAAGTTGGTTAATTCGATTTTATCAAGTTTTTCTAATTTCTGCTGTGTTGGAATTTCTGACAAAATCACATTATCCAATGTTTCCTTTACAGCCTCAACTGAAACATTGAGTTGGTCTACATCGTCCAAGAATTTAAGCCATTCCTTCTCGTATTCTTGTACTTTGATTGAGCTTTGATTGTTCAAAGTATTAACAGCGTTCAGTTGACGGGTTAATGTTTCAATCAAAGTAATAATTTCTTCGTTTACTTCTGTAACCTCAATAATATTTTTAAGCTGTAGTACATTTTTTTTGTAATTCCTTGAGACGTTCATTATCTTCTGTTGTTTTAACCCCAGTTAGGGTTTGTCTCTGGATCTTGTATTGAATTTCTTCTAGCCAAATAGAAATAGTTTCTATGATTATGATGACACTTCTTTCTGTTCGAGTTGGATCATTGCTTTCAATAGCATCTTTTACTTCATCTAATTCTTTGTTGACAACTAATTGATATGAATTTTGCACCGAGGGTTCTAACAAAGCTATAGTTAAAGAATCATCAGGAACACTTCTTTGTGGTTGGGTTACTGATTGTGCTCGCTTCTCTAATGCATCCATCAACCTTGCCTTTTCTGATTTATAGGGAATGATCGTCTTACTAGGTGATGGTGATTTAGATTTCGATCTTTGAACAACATCGGAGTATGTCAATTTAGGTTGTGTGATTGTTTTAGTTGGCATTACATAACTAGCCAACTGAGAAATTCCCTCGTCTATAGAGGATGAGTCTCTGAGAGAGACATCTTCACTAGTTGGCGTGATAGACATGGAGAGTTCGGTGTTTATAAGATCTGATAGACTTTCAGGTGATTGTACTAAAGGTGAATCCGCCTTTTTCTTTGACTTACGTTTTTTATGTTTATACTTGTCACCCAAAATAGACATTGGTGGTTCTTCAAATTGACGTTCATATTCCAAGAAGTCTGTTGTAGCCTGCGGGACGGTGACTTGAGCTTTCAAATGAATTTCGTATGGCTCACTAGTTGATGTTGAAATAGAATCATCTGAATAAACCCTTGGAGTGGTTTGTTGGGTGCGGTCAATCGTTACGATTTCTTTTCTTTGTAAGTCCAGTGTAGGCACCACTATGGGAGTAGTTTCCAAAATTGGTTCCGATCTTGGTGAAGTCTGTTGTGTGTTATCTACTGTTCTAACCAGGTTCTTAGGAGATTCAGGTTTTTCCAATAGTGGCGTTTGTATTTTAGGGGCTTCAGTTTCCCTCGGTGTTGTTTGCTGAGAATTATCAACAGTCACGACTTCACTTATTTCTACATTAGGACGTACTTCCTCTTCTCTAGGTGTCGTTTGTTGTGTACTATCAACTGTGATTATTTCATGTTTCCCTATTTCTAGGGAAGGCAACGAAGGCTGTTCTGTTTGGTCAACTTTTTCTGTTAACTCTTCGACAGGCTCGGGAGTGTCAGATTGTGTGAAAGAGCTCACTAGTTGAACTTCTGGCGTTTGTATACTTATCTCTGTCAACTCCTTTTCTTTAAACGGACTAGTCGATGTGCCTTGATCAGCGATCTCTTGCTTTACAGTTTGAATGTCACTTTCAGTTGTCTGTATAAATATTTCTGTAGATTTTTCTTCAGTCTCTATTTCAGGTTCAGGAGAAGTCTGTATTTCTCTCGACTCTTTTTCAATCTCAGGTGATAATGGCTTTTCTATTACGTCTGGTTGAATAGGTGATGTTTGTGAGAATTTTTCTGATGGAGTTGCAATATCATGTGGTATAACCTGAGTAGTGGCCTCCGATCGAATAATTTTTATAGGAGATTCTGACCTGCTCGTTTGTATCTCAGTGTCTGACATTATTTTTTCTACAACAGTTTTAACTTCTTCGACAGTTTGCGTGTGAGCCTCTTTGTCTTCTACTGGAGTTGTCTGTGTAATAACTTCACTTATTGCCGTTGGGGTGGTTTGCAGTTCAATATCAGAAGTTCCTGGTGGCGTAAAAGCTTTTACTGCTTCGCTTTCCTCGGGTGACGTTTGTATAGAATATTCTTGGGTTGCGATTTCTTCTATTACTTGAACAGGGAATGTAACTGTAGTTGGCACTTCTTTTTCCGCAATCTCTGGGCTGCTTTGAACGCATTCTTCAACTATTTTTACTGTGCTTATGTCAGATGTTTCGCTCATAGTACGATATGATTCTTCTTTAGGTGATATAATTATTTCAGTGCCAACCTTTGGACTTTCGGGTTTTTCTTCTGTGACAGGTTCAATTACTAATTCGAGTGATTTTGGTTCATCTGGCAGCTCCAGTTCTAGGACTTCCTTTTCTACAGGTTCCACTATAGGCTCAGAAACCGTCTTGTTCTTTCGTTTCTTATCTCTTCCCTTTTTAAGTGGTTCAAGCATTTCAACGGGCGTGGTCACAGTTGTATCTTCAGTTTCAGTAGAAGTAAGTTTTGGATATACAGTATCTTCACTGATGCCATGTTGCCGACGTTTCTTATGCTTTTTCTTTTTGTCCGGAGTTGGTACTAATCCTATAGATAAATCTTCTGGTTCATATCCTTGTTCTTCAGAAATAGAAACATCTTCTGATGCCTGATATGAATCTACAATCTCTTCTTTTATTTCAACTACGGGTTCTTTAGGCAAACTTTCTGGTGACTTAACTTCACTGACCGGACCTGAACTTTTTTGTAGTTTGGATTCGCGAGATAATTCGTCCGGTGTTTCCAAGGGTGGAGTTTTGCGAATAACAGTTGCTACTTCGATAGGAGTTTCTAAAACGTCTTCTGTGGGCTTGGGAGACTCTACTTGAGGTGAACTTGGTAATTCCACATAATGGCTTAAAGAAGAACTATCAGTTTCCACAATGCTTTTATCCGTTTCAATTTCTGTTGATTTACTTACAATTGTTTTAATTTTCTGTTTCTTCTTCTTTTTGCTCTTCATTTGCTTCTCCACTAAGTCTGGAGTTGTGACTTCTTTCACTTGTTCTTTAGTTTCATGAATCACTGGTGGTTTAGGTACTTCTTTCGTTATTCTAATATCAGTAGGCAATATAACTTCAATATCCTTTTTAACTACCATTGGTTCAGTCTCATATTCTTCAACCTTTAAGTCGAATTGGACTTTAGGTACAACTTTCTTAGGCTCACGATGGTCAGCCAGTGACATGGAAATATCTATAGTTCGTCCAAGTTTATCATGTTGTGTAGTTACTGTTTCAGGTTTGAGGTTTCGAAGATCCGTATCTAGACGTTCAGTGTGAAGAAGCATTGAGATATCATACTCTGGAAGCAATTTCAGTAAACCTGAAGTAGATGATTCTGGAACTTTTGTTGTTTGTGATTGAACATCTTGTATTTCAGGTTGATTAAACACAGCTAGCAGTTTGTTAACACTATCTGAAGATCCTACAACTTGAGGTTCAAATTGTCTTATGTAAGATGTTTCGGGAGCTTCAGATAATTGGGCTGCATCAGATTCAGTGATAACAGTTCCTATTTTTAATGGCACAACTTCAATAGGAGACTGCGTTGGTGCTCTTTCTGTTATTAATTGTACACCTGGTTTGCCAGCATCAAGTAACTCAGGTTCAGTTACTGGTTTTGCTACTTGTTCGTATTTACCCGTACCTTCCTGAATAATAAACTCTTTGCTTAGTTCTATAACACCAAACTGTGGTTCTTTGAATATATTTTCACTGTGAAGGAAAGGAAATTCAGTAGTAGGTTGTTTTTTAATTACTAGTTCAGGCTCTTCTTTAGGCAATTGTGAATCTATTATTGTAGGTGTCTTCAGAGAACTTGTGAACTTATCTTCTGTAACAGTATACTGAATATCAGAAACGGCCTCGTTTTTCGCTGATAATGGCTGTTCCTTAATGATGGTGTCAATAACATTAGGTTTCGGTGTGGTTTGTGTTAAATCTTGTTCTATACTCATTGTTGTTACTTTCTCGATGTTAGGCTTTGTCATATCGATATCAGAATCGTATAAAGTTTGGTGTATCGGTTTTTCTGTGGTGGTAGAGCTGATAATTCCTGGTTGCTTACTTTCATTTTCTAAAAGTTTCTTAGTCAAATCTACTAAATTGTTTTGCTCTACATCTTTTTGTTCAGTAATTTCTTGTGTAACAATATCAATAGATGCTTTACTATTTTTTAATTTAGATATAGTGTCTGCTTCAGTTGTAATTATCTTGGTTCTACCGGAAACTATTTCTTGTGGTTTAGGTGTAAATTTATCTTTAACGAAATCAGACTGAGTTTTAGTCTTAGAGCCAGATTGTATGGTTTCACCGTCATTTATTTCTGGGGTAATAGTTACTTGGTCATCTTTAGGTTGTACTATGCTCAAAATTTCTGATTGTATCGGTAGTTTGACAGTTTTAGTAGTTTCTTCCACAAGTTCTTGTTCAATTTCTGGTTTATTTAGCGTTAAATCGATTTCTGCGATTATTGTAGAAGCAGGAACAAACTCGTCGTCTGACTCTTCTACAACTGCTTCAGTGACATGTTCTTTGCCATTAATTATTTCTATCCGTTTGATTATCTTTATCCGTCTAGTTTTCATACCATCGCTTTGTATGTTGTATGATTCTTTTGGAACTGACGTAATAGGTGTTTTAGAAACCATAGTACGATTCATTTCACTATCAATAAAGTTTTTCGAAATATCAATAAACGTCGCCGTTTTAGGTTCTGATGGGGAAAGTAGTGACGTTTCTGATGTGTCTGTATCTTTGCATACGTCTGCTTCATCTCTTGAAAGTCCTTCAATAATTTTATCTTCAGGTACAGTAATTTCTGTGATCTGAACATCTTTAGATATTTTCGTCACAGTCTTTTGCTGTGGTTTTGTTGAATTAAATTCGACAAGGTCTGGTTCCTTAGATTCTGTGGCTGCTTCTTCGTTTGGTTGTAATTTTATCGGTGGTAATACTTTGGTGACAGAAGTATGATCTATTTCACTACCAATAAAGCTTTTTGTGACGTCACATAGAATTGTGTCTTTAGGTTTTGAAAGTGTTGGTGATTTGTCTTTGTTTTCTACGTTTGGATATAGCTCAGTACTAAGCATTTCGGAATCCTTTTCAAGATCTTCCTTAGTTATTTCTGTTTTAGACGTTTCCTGTGTTGTAGGGTCAGTGGCAAACACTGTAATTTTTGACATTTTTGAAGATCCATCGATGACAGGTGCGGGTTTCGTTGATTCTTTTGAGACTTCATCTTGAGTTTCCTTTGGATCATTAATTTTTACTGATGTTTCATTTTTTGTAACAATTGTATGATCCATTTCACTGCCAATAAAGCTTTTCATCACATCAGCAAGAGCTGTATTTTTTGGAGCCAACGAAATTTCTTTTGAAATATCAGGCATTTTAGTAGTTTCAACTAGCTCGGGCTGTTCTTTAAGAATTTCTCCAGCTTTTATTGTAGATTTTATTTCAGTAGCTTCTATACCTTCTGTTTTAGAGGGTTCCGTCAATTTCACAGATTCACTGGGCTGAGTAGCTTGTGAAGTTTTAGTAGAAATGCCTCTCTTAGATTCGGTCGATTTTTCTTCCAGGTGTTTCGAAACATCTACCGTAGGTGTTTCTGATTTGGCTTTTCCTTCTACTGGCGATGCCGGTATTTTAGACACTTTCGTATGATCCATCTCTTTCTCTATAAAACTTCTGTGAATTTCCATATTAGTTGTATCCTTGTGTGTCTTTTTCTGAGACGTTCCAACAATTTCAGCCTTCATTATGGTATCTGTTGGCGTCTCATTGCCTACTTCAGTTACGCTAGCTATTTTTATAATACTTATTTCAGGTTCAATAGACTGAACGGATTCCTGAATATATTCTAAAGCTGTATCTGTGCCATTTTCGTCTTTCACGTCTGTTTCTTTTGAAGTCACTGTAGGAATAACAGTATCAATGGTATCATCAAAAACGGTGGTTTTAGTTGTGGTAATAGTTATGCTTCTTTTAGGTTCATCATGAACCTTTTTTAGTGTAGTAATTTGCTCAATATTTACATCAGGGCTAGCAGACATATGGTAACATTTTTCTGTTACTGGGGTCGTTGCTGATTCAGTAACGATTTCTGAAGGATTTGTAGCCTCTTGGTGTTGTTGTAGATCAACGTCACTTGCAATTAGTTTATTAGTAGTATTAACTACATCTTGTTTATATAAGCCGAAAAATTTGCCCTCATTTTCAATAAGACTTTTAGTTTTGTCAACGACAGAATGACTAATAGAAGATACTTCACTTGTTGGCAAATGTTGTAAAATTTGATCTTCACTGACATCGTCATTGGGTTCTTCAACAATCTGTTCAGTGACATGCTCTTTGCCATCTATTATTTCTATTTTCTTTATAATCCTGACACGTTTAGTGGTGACGCTTCCAGTTTCTGTACTATGTGTGATTTGAGGTTCCTCTTCAATAACCTCTACATCATCAGGTTCTTCAATTACTTCTTCAGTTACATGTTCTTTGCCGTCAATCACTGTTATATGTTTAATTATACGTCTTCTAGTTTTTGTTGTTTTCCGAACAACTCTTTGAACGACTGTAGCAATATTTGTCGATGAAGTTTCAAATGTAGAACGTAGGGTGCCTTCAGATGTTATTATAGTTTGTCCTACTTGAGGTAAGTTTTCAGTTGAGAATTGTATTTGTGCATCTTGTGGTTCTTGAACAATATAAGTAATACTTTCAGGATTACCTGGACATATTTCAAATGATTCAGAAACAGTAATACTCTCTACCGGAGTAGTTTCCTTTGATTTTAGTTCCCGGGTAACGGTAGATGTTGTAATATGAGAATGACTACTGTCTTTTTGTATAAATTCCTGCAAAAGATTTTCAAATTTTTGAGATTCGGTAAAATCTTTTGAAATATTTATTCGTTCTTGATCTTGCCCGTTGTCAGGTCTATCGTCAGGTTTATTATCAGGTTTATCATCAGGTTTAAAACCTGTGGTATCTTTGCTGGACTTCTCGCTTTTGGGAACCTCATCTTTACGGGGTGGAAGTGCAGGGTGGTCATTTTTGTCACTTTTTTCATCTTTATCTTCTTCATCAGGCACATCTCCACGTTCTTCGACGTTAATGGATATCCTAGGTATTTGCTCTTCATACACTTCGACATCATCAGGTTCTTCAACTACTTCTTCAGTTACATGTTCTTTACCATCGATAATGACAATGCGGCGAATGATACGTCTTCGTGTCTTAACTATTCTCTTAGTTACTTGTTGAACAACAGCTGTCACACTTGATGATGTTGTTTGCATCTGAGTAGGTACACCCATTTCTACAAGCTGCACGATATCTTCGGGCTTCATATCTTTGTCCATGGTAATTAACGTTTCAGGTTTAGATACAAACTCTTGTACAGTTACTTCACCTCCTGGAACATTTGATACAATTTGGCCTTGCGACGTTTGATATTGAATATGCTGTACTCCACCATCTTCTATGATGGAAGATGTAGCTCCTACATTCTGCGAAAGAGCTATTTGAGAGTAAGCTTCACATGGTACATTACTAGATAATATACGTGAATCATGTTCTTGACTTTGTAGCACATGTTGCCTAGTGACTAAAGTCTTTCTGATCTTCTTCACAATTATTCTTTTAGTACCATCCGCGTCTACTATGACTTCTGTAGTCGTCTCGTCAGGTTCAAACATAACTGTCTCGAATGACTGGGGCAGGCTATGAATAATATTTAACTCAGCGTCTTTTTTAAGCTTATCATCTCTATAATCAGCGTCAATCAGTAATGACTGCTCACCAAGTTTGTGCTCCCTGTGCACTGGCCGAGTAGCGATTTCAATGGTTTCGTGTCCATCTGAAACAGTCTGTTTAATTTGAATACTTTCAAACATTTCTTTTTCGGAATGTGGTTCACAAGTTTGTACTTCGACTTCTTGAGGAGGAATGCATGTAATGGATTTGTCATATGTTGGAATCACATCAGGTTGGCATATAATTGATTTATCAGCAACTGAAGGTGGTTCTGACATAAGGCTTTTGCCAGTTTGTGTCTCGATGGTCATGGTTTCTTTAACTATTTGAATTTCTGGTTTACTTTCTTGCACTGTTAGAACTTTGTCTACGCTCGGTTCCGCTGATACCACTTCAACAGAAGGTACCTTTTCAACTGAAATTTCTTCGATAACAGATATTTCTTTTTTAGGAATCTCTTTGACAATCTCAACCCCTCTAGGTGAAGCTACTTCTTCAGGCATAGATGTAGAATCGATTGTTCTATCTGTCTGGGTGATATCCTCTTCCACAATTTCAGGAGCAGATCTCAAATGCAATAAAACTTGTCTCAACCTCTCTATCTCTATAATGACTAGATGCTTAGTTTCCTCTAATGCTTTTTGCATTGCATTCAACTTAATTCTCAAAGACTGACTAGATTCATCCTCACTTATCACAGTTATTGACTTTAATATAATTTCATATTCTTCATATTCTCTTATGTAACGTTCATAAATTTCAATATACCTAATTATTTCTTCTTCAACGAGTATTTCCGACTGCACTGTGGTTTCCTTTAAACCGTTGTTAATGGTTTCAAGCCACGTGTCCAGTTTCGCAAGTTTCTCCTTTTGTTGTTCTACCTCCTTTGCTTGACGCGCCATCTCTATTTTAGCGTTCTGTAAATAAATAAATTTTTAATTAAGCCCTTTTGTTATTGTGGTTGAAAAGGTACAAGTATTTTAGAAAAAAAACAATCATTACTTTTAAACTGAAGACCATGCAAACGAGTTGTTTTACATATTTAGTTTTCGATTTTAGGAAGGTACTAGGTAGTTTCCCATAGCATACAACACTTTATAAGACAAATAATGAATTACCTTTCTTACCTGGATGATGTGGATTCCGTCTCGGGCTTGATTAAGCAATTTCACGATCCTGGCCTTCATGGCAAGTAACTCCTTTAGCAGGGGCTGTATCTCTTGCTCCGACCGATACTCCATCACCTTTGACTCCAGGATTTCCGCTGCTTCTTCACACTTGACTAAAACTGTGATGCCCTCCTGGAAATATTCCATATGACTCGAATGTAATCACTCATTTCCATTGAATCATTTAATTTTAAAAGATAGCACAGTGTTATCGTCTGTAGAGTCAAAATATTGATATCATGTTTTCTGCGTATATATAACTTTATTATGTTCTTTTCTTTTTTTTTTAAATATGATTTAATCTCTAAAAGTTCTTTGAAATTCACAAGATCGATATTATGGTGGCTGAAACGATCGCTCAAGGAATTTCAAAAGGAAAGAGAATCGTTTGATTGAACAACTTCCAGAGGTATGTACTAAAATAATGACATTGATATGATAGTAAGTAAATTCTACATAATAATGTATTACTTAATACTATATTATGTAGTATTAAGCTTTTACGACTGAAGTTCAGAATTCTATTGTGGTTTTATGTATCGAATAGAAGGGAACAATATTAAATGACATTGTGAATTCATACGAAACACTCAGAATCGAAAGAGTAAACGGAATTATGGTGGCAGCCGTGGTTCCGGTTCTGATAAAAAAAAATGGAATGTAGAAGTTTTTAAATAAACTCTAAAAATAAAGTATAGTAGTTAGGTTTGAGATAAAATCGTAATCACCTGTGATCTATCGCATGATTTTAAAATCATTTAAACAAACCTGGGACTCATCTACAACAATTATTATTATTACGCTAGCGCCCAGATAAGCGAAAAGTCTAATTCTAAAAAAAAGTCGGTCTGATTGACTGTGATGGCATTAATCTTTGTCTATGACCAAATCTAGGTGGTGATTTATCACAGGTGAAATCACAGTGACCAAAAACAATCTGGTCAACAAATGAATATGATTTAAAAGAAGCAATAATTTCCATGTCTAACAGCAGTAGTATCATTTAAAAGTACTTGTTTTTAAACTAAGTATACGTACTACTACTAGTAACTAAGTATTCACTTAGTTTCCAAACCAAGTTCTTTTATAACTAAAGAAGTACATTAAAAGAGCTGCAGTAAATTAATATTTCGTATTTATTTTATTAAAGCATTTCATCACATGCGCGTCTTAATACCTATTAAAAATTATGTGGAATTGCAACGCAGACGAGATTGTACAAGCAAAGTTAAACATTGTGACATTGTCTTAGGAGAGTTTAAAAATAATTATGATGTCAGATATAAGATATGGCTTTATAAATTTCTATCATTGCTTAATAAAATTATGAACGCAGAAATAGGGAGGTCCGAACTATTTATACGCTACATTAACTCTACTGATGTGAAAACAAGAAATAAATTTCTATGAAATACTTTTTATGTAAGTACTTAAAGTATTAAAATTACGAGTATGTATGTATTATAGGTTACTATGTTTTAGACTTGGGCCAAAATGACAGTGAACTGTGATTTATAATTCGATTTTTGCGTACGTAGGTTAGGGTTGCTAGGTAGGTAGGTTAGACGCTATTTAACAGTAAATTTAGTATTTTTAAATTATTGTGTAGGGAATGGTAGCTATAAATAATACAATAATTACTAGATTTATTATTATATAGGCGAAATAGGGTATTTATGCATCGTCTGAAAACAGCTTATTGGCAAGAACGCGTGAGTGGCAACCATAATCTACATACGAACAAATCAAATGATAAATCACCGGTCTTTCACAGTTCACTGTGATTTTGTTCCATGCTTACTATGATTGAATATTCATGTGTTCATTCATTCATGTTTAAAAAAAAGTCATGTGTCTTTAGTCTCGCATTTATGAAAGCTCTGAGAACGTTTTCGTGAAAACAAGAGACAGCAGCAGCAGCAGAGAAGGACATTAACGATAGAAATGCCATGGGCATGTAGCATTGAGCCAATTGTAACTAAGGATGTCAATTAAATTAATTTCACCTTAAAATTACTGTACAAAACTTAACTAAAATTGCAGTACAGTTTTTTTTAACATGCAGGAAAACCATTTTTCGAACATATTTTTAAAAAGTCCCAAAAATATCATCCCATTAATTAGAATAAGAATAAGAATAAATTTATTTCTAAAGGTATGGGATACAATAAGTTTTACGGCGGCCACAGCACTAAGCTCGAGGCTTGTATGTATCTTTACATTTGTCATACAGTTTTCACTTCAGTTTCGGCTCAGAAGGTACTACATATACTATATCATTATATTATGTAGAATATAGTAACAGATTTATTCCAAGACAAGATCAAAAGTCTTACGGATTTTATTGTTCTTAAGGAATATAAATACATGCCTAGGCAATGTGTGTGTGTGTGTGCTACGTGAATGATTTAATGTAGTAGTGTAAAAAAAATATGATATACCATTTAATTTGTGGGAATTGAAGATAAAGGGGAGGGGGGATCAGCTGACAGTTTGAATTAGATTTTCTGTGTCCTGACAGTTGAGGTTCACAAGCCACTTCTCTATGATAGGTTTGATTTTTCTCGTTGGTAGGTTTATGATTTGTGGTAATTTTCTACACACCTAGATCCCTATTTAACACCAGAAGCACTTTGTAGGAGAGAATAATGAAAACTGTCGTTAAAACAATCATTTTAACTAGCTCATTAAATTAACTTCTCCGCTGCCCTCCACTCGTAATAAATTTTACGACGGTCATGCAAATAAAGTGAAGTATTAGGAGGATGTTCACGTATGCCGTGAATCATTTGCTGCATGTCATCATTGCATTTATCTTTCAAACGACCTGATGCAGAGCTGAATCATATTTTACAGAATATGCTTTAGATAGTGTCTTATCAGTTATTATTCTCTTATAAAGCCTAATGTGCCTTTGGATGTGTTTACATGCAATTAGAACAGAATATTCTTTAAAAAATGCTTTTTTTATTAGCGTCTAGTTAAGTTACTTGGATGGGGCTGGTAAGACTATGTAAGTGATGAAAAAAAGGTTTTTCTAAAGAGTGTGGCTACAATTCTCTTTTCTAGAGAGAGGCGTGTTTTCAGCAGTGGACTACTTAAGGCTGTTAATGGGGTTACATGTATCAACTCTCTTCTAATTATTATTATTATATTATTGCCTTACAAGTAAGAAGACAACAAAGGCTACGTATTTTTTTGTCATTTGTTTTAAGATACTGGTGCCTGAAGTAGGAAAGAATGCCTCTATTACAGGTTCCCAATAATTATTTTGTTAGTTTTGTAACATTTTTAAGCACAAAACTAAATTTCATATCAACATCAACAGTCTTTAATAGTCCACTGCTGGACATTGGCCTCTCCTTAGAAAGGAGGTTTTGGCCTACTATACCACGCTGGCCAGACTGGGTTGGTACAGGGTTTGTGTCAAGTTTTCCTTCTTTTTTCAGCGCTGGTGTCCTGCTTTGTTTTGCGCCCTTAGTTGGCTTTTACGACCTACGGGATGAATTGGGGTAGCGACATTCCGTATTCTTAATCCGTCACTACACGGAAAACTATATTTAGTATGCTGTATATATCATTACTCATAACTTTACCATGTCATATGATTTTATTACAATCTTTATGTAATCCATGCGCGTGGTGACGGATTATGAATACAGAATGTCACCACCCCTATTCATCCCATGGGTGTCGTAAGAGCCGACAAAGGGAGCAAACTACGCAGGACAACAGCACTGCAAAGAGAAGGAAAACTTGAAACAAACCCTATACCAACCCGTCTGGCCAGCATGGTACAGTAGGCCAAAACCTCCTTTCTAAGAAGAGGCCTATGTCCAACAGTGGACTATTAAAAGCTGTTGATTAATGTAAAAAAAAAATAGGTAGTGTGGCAATCGTACTTATCAGTTGAATTTATAATTAAACACGCTTTAGTGTATTGTCATATACCTATGATGATGTCAGCCTAACATAACATTCTCTGTTCCACGAATTGACCTCAAACTTTAATTATTATATTTATTTACCTGAACAAGATTAAAATGGATGAACAGGAAAATCTCGTTAAAAGACTAATTAGAGCTAACAGAACACAAGAATACTGTAAATCATGTTGAATATGAAGTTTATTGTTATAACATTTCGATCATCTGACATACAACGCTATTTACTCGTAGTTTGAAACTAAGCAGAGCTTGTACCATGAAAGCTAGATGGAATGATAGAATTCATTTAGTCAAAGAGAGAGGGAGAGAACACCCAAACTCCGAAACAAATATTTGCAGATCATACAAACTTAAATTAAGGTAATATTCCACAGCATTAAAAAAAAATCGGAAAGAGTGTCTATATTATACTAGATATCTGGTGTCTGGTGATGGCCGCTCCTGCTTGCTAACCTAAGGTCGTGGGTTCTATTCCCACCCAAGACAAATATTCTGTAATAGCACGATATTTTTGTTCTGTATCTGGGTGTAATTTATCTATAATATTTAGAAATAAATCATCAACAACCTTTAGCACTCCACTGGCTGGCCTCTCCTTAGATTAGAAATATTATCGATTCCCGGGTCGGACCAAATGTTAGTATGATATGCAAATATTTGTTTCGGAGTTTAGGTGTTTTCTTTTTATAATATGTATGTATTTATAAAAAAAAGTGTATAAGTATTCTTTGAGTCAATCTAGCTTTCATAGTATAAGCTCTGCTTAGTTTGAAACTAGATGGCGTTGTGTGTTAGATGCCCGAAATATTTTTCTATTTTCATTTATTTAATATAATTATGTGCCTTATTAAGGCTAATAGGCTTGCCCACTATAACGTGTGTGGGACTATCAGTATAGTCTGTAGTGTTTAGTTCATCTCTGTCCCTCCATTCGGAGATAAGAGACGTGAGAATGTGACGTATAGATCTTACTCATTCTTTTAAAAACAATAGTGATGTCAGTATCATGTTTGTTCAAAGCTCAAAATCGAATATGCAAAATGTAATTCAGTTGATGATCTCAGTAGATTCATGATCATTGCTTAACGAGATACATCAGCTGATAGTGATATCATCTCTAAAACAAAACTGTATGTTATGGATCAGACTGAGCACATCAATGTGATGGATGTGATTCTAGCATATTTATTTTACTGTACCACATGCGTTGTATGACGTCAGCAACATCCCGCATATGCGAATCATTTATTGCCAATACTATTTCCATACTGTATAAATTATTTCTTAATTGAAACCTATTTAAATTAATATAATAATAATTTAACACGTCTTACAGAGGCTACGAACTCGAAATTTTGGTAGCTTATGCTTTTTAGGTTGTATGAAAGCTCGTCAGAAATGAGAAACAAATAAGCGATAACTAGTTTTGGAATATACGAGAATTACACAGAATTTGCCAGATATAAGGTTAGCCTTTATTATGGTAAGGCCTTTATTATGGCTTGTAAGCACTAAAAATAATATTTTCAGACATCTGAGATACAACGCCATCTAGTTTCAAACTAAGCACAGCTTGCACTTTCAAAGCTAGATTGACTGATAGAATACTTATATCTTTAAATATACACTTTGACTATTGCAAAGACATATTATAATAAATTTGTAACGAGCGGGAATCGAACAAGCAACCCTCTAATGTTCCGCCACTTGCGCATGAAAGCAATAACCGATACAAAGCCACGTACTAAACTATTCATCGAATCACAGTAAATAATGGTTGTGGTTGACTGAACTTAAATAAGTACAAAGTTTACCATTTTGGATATTTGATCGTTCTGGTTAATTGACAAACAATACCCAACCATTATTGAAATCTATGGTTGCATTTTGTATCAAGCGATATTTAATTCAATATAAAATGACACTATTTACAAGCAAATAAACAATTACGAATGAATTTGAAATAGGCACTATTACAACAAGTAATGTATTTAATTGATATCTACTACAATTATAAGGTAGGTACTCTCAATGAAAAAAATAATCCAACAAAAAAAGAAAGAAACAAAAAAATACCTTCCAAAAATTAATCACAACACCTCAAAAGTACTTCACAAAAGAAAATCGACTCCTGAATCGATTAAATCGTAAAATTATTTTCATTCGAACAATTTCGTATTCGTATCGACTGTACAGCGTTCGTTCACTTACTAGCCCTGTGAGAAGCCAAACACTGACATTATTATTAACTCAGTGTCGTAACGTTACAGGTGACATCATTTTGTGAAGCATCACAATATAACCCAACGCATGGTCAAGGCCAACGTGATTGTTCATTATTGTAAGGGTACAAAGGAACTGTCGGTACCTACCACTTGTCTGTACCTATGTATTTTGGTGTTTTCTTGTGACTTGCCTTATTTTATGGGGGGGCAAACGAACAGACGGGTCACTTGATAACACAACTCAAGAGCAATAAGTGCTTGACCACCCTTTTATTCCCTCCCTCCCAGAATCAGGGGAAGGGAGAGGGAGGGTTTGGGCTCCGGTAAACTCAGTCACACAGTGAAAATCAATGAAAGAAATTATTGACACCGGTTTTCTGTGAGGCCGTGGTATCACTCCGGCTCTTCTTAAATAGAACTTTATGATGATGTCATTCTAGTTATACAAATATATGCAGTTTTAATAAAAGGCATTGTAAAGTTGAACAGCTTTGCACAGATTCCAAGGTCATGTCATGACCATGGGCATTGATGTAGACCTATTTTTCACCTTTAATTGTTAGACGGTGTTATCAAAAATCAAACGCTGTTAAACAAGAGTTCTAGTTTTGTTTATAAGGCGGCATAACTTGGGCAATTTTGAATTCAGAATAATTTCTGAACAATACTCAATGAAGGCCAATAATATATGTATTTCAGCTACTAAAGTCATTGTAAATTCACGTGTTCATTTCTAGTCAATGGTATATATACAATGAGAACTTACCCTGAGACCTTCCTCCATGGCTTCAAGACTCTCGTCTGGCAGATCAGAAAGCCGAGTTTGTACATCTTTTATTTCTTCTAGTAGAGTTTCTATATCGTTAGATAATTCATCCTGAGAACACACGCTTTTATTAGCAAAACACACTTTTGTACAGTCACGAAATGGAATCAAAATTTCAGTTTTGTAAAAATCTTGATTTGACATCATGTTTTGATGTAGACACAAAAGAATCAAAAAGGAACAAAACTGAACAGACAAGAATCAATCAAAGAAACTTGTTTAGTAACTAAATATTAAAACAAACAGATGCATTTGAATAACCATTCCACGCGAAAATTAAATCAAGACTACTAAGTCTGGTATCAATAGTTTTGGACTGTACCCAAAACATCAATTACATACTCTTATATGTAAATACGTTTTCATCATAATGTGTAGATGTATAATATTCTGAATGTCTTTCACCGCCCAGAATGACGTTACACTTACTGTACCGTATTTAACTTGGTAAGGTATTATGAAAACATTAATACTGCGCACAAATTTATAAATATTAAGTGTTTTTAAAGACATGGCAGTTAACATCCAAGTATGCATAGTTTCTTTGATTAATTTTAAAATTGTCTTAATTTTTAATTCCATTTCGCTCGAATAATTTAGGGAGAAACATCCAAGTGATCACTCCAATGGAATGCTGGTTAAGAACACAATACAACAACAAAATAAAACGAAATTAGTTCATGACATTGAAGTTGCTTGGCATGACATGCAAACGGTTCTGCTGCAAGGGCTGTTATGATTCTCTCGGTCAACAAAGCTAGTCAGCACATCAAACTCTTAGTGTTCCGTGCCGTTCAAGTGAACTTGCATAAATTTGTAATTTGACGTAAATTTTGAAAGAAAATGTATATAGGTGTACTCATAGAGTTGCAGGAAATCTGAAACTATTTATGCAAACAAATTGATCTTTTGGTTTATCTAAACGTAGACTAGATTACAATAATCAGTTTTCCTGCACCATTGTATCTTAGTTAGCTTTGTCAATTGTAGCGTGGTGAAGCGTGTATCATCGACATTGACAAGCTCTAGGAATGGACTTCAGCACGGAACACTGAATCAACATAACTCACATCCAAAATGATTTTAATTTTAGAATTATGGATGCTGTCATAACGTTTAAACAATACAATACATTTTCAACAAGGATTTACCAAACAATACTTTGTAAAGGGTACTAGCAAAACAATACTATGCAATTCCAAACAAAGAAAAAATCCGACTGACCTTAGCAAAATTTTCACTTAAGTGAATTGCAGATTTCGTGTATTTAAAGTCTGTAGTCTGAAGTTGGGATTATTTTGATTTACACCAACCACATCAACTAAACAGGCCCAGTTGCAGACTTTATAACAACATAAATTTAAATTGGAAGCGACTTTCGTCTCGTAGTAGCCATATTTTGACAGGGGTAAAACTAATCATGACATAAAAGTATCTTAATAGATAAATAAAACAATGTCCGTTGTTATTATTCAAGTTTATTACAATAAAAAAGAAATATCAGATCACTGACAACGACTAGACAAAATTTTAATTGAGACTAGAATTGACTAGAATTCACACAATATAAAAAATATTAATGAAATGCATTAACTACTACTACGACTGTGAAACAGTGCACGCCAAAATGTGGCACTACAAGACGAACTGTGGCGTGGCTAAACACATTGCAATACAGAGCTGCGTAATATGTGAAATTAAGAATTTAGTAATTATATCATGCCAAACATAAAGAATATATTTAAAAATCGTACAATACGACTGTGGATCAGTCACCTTTGTTGTCCTCTGGGGCGCCGCCTTCAGGTCCTGTATGGATGTGGGTGGGGCTGGTTCTATAGGTAGGGTTGTTAGTATATCCTCCCTAGGTACAATCTCTTTCAAATCATCAATGACAGTGGACGATTCAGCACTCAAGTACGAAGACTTGTCTCTCCAGCTACATATGCCACCGGGAAGGTCCATGGATATATAGCTGGAGTTATAAGGTGAGCTAGGTGCCTCTTTAGGCTCCTCTGCTTCAGAAGTATGGCCAGAGCTACCACCCTGGTCTCTATCTTTATCGTATTCATCTTTGATGTTAATTTCAGAAGATTCAGTATCCGGAGTTTTAGTTTTACTAGCCAATGAAAGAAAATAGTTGCATTCTGCGTCGTGGTACAAGTGTTTTTCAGGCCAAAATGAATTGTCATTACTGATATTTTCCTCGACACTAATGGGTCCTACCACTTGCGGTTTATCTACGTTCTCACGTGTAATTGTTTTTTCTACAGACTTACGTTCAATTAATACTTTTTCCGCGTCATCAAATGTGTGTTTGTCCGTCCAGAATGTATCCGCTTTTAGGTTTGTGAGATTGTTAGTATCGGTGTCAATGTTAGATAATAGGATGTTAGATTCCAGATTTGAATTCACAGTTTCATATTTGGGTAGCAAAGACGCTAATGTATCTGTGGTAACAGCACTAGAATTAATTGGTAGTTTTACTTTATCTCGTCGAACTGACTTGTCTAATAAAGGTATATTGGTAACAAAGCCGCTCTTTTCCGCTATCATTTTAATATTATTGATTTCTTCTTCTTCGGTTTTACCAGAACTGGCTGACTGGTATGCTGGAACGTCTACTATCTTCTTTCCGTGGTGCTCTTGTTCAAGTTTAGTACCACTTTCTAAACGAGTAGCTGTTACCATGGGCTCTTGCATATTTAATTCCTCTAAAGAAATGTGTTCTATCTCTTTAGGTTCTAAATATTTCACTTCTTGTGCCTCGAATAAAATAGTTTCTGAGACATCTTTATTCTCGGAATCTCGGGGGGTAATATCTTCTTCCTGAGTAATCAACAATTCTTCAGTATGATCTAAAGACTGAGTTTCTGTCAAGGATATCGGTTCGGTATCATCCAGTAATGAGTCAATCATGCTCATACTGATATGTTTGTTATCTAAGTCTTCTTCAGGTTTCGGTATTTGATATTTATCTGTATAGCATGTCGAAGATTCTTCTAACGATTTAAGGTCAAAACATTCAGGTTCAGGGGTTGCTAACGATGGACTTATATTGTCCAGTAATTCATCATATTGAAATTCAATAGAGGTTTGAGTGTCAGTAAGTTCTTTAGGTGAATCATCACTCATTACCGAAGAATCATTTTCAGGCAGTAACATTTCTTCAATCTCCCTTTGTAAATCTGCCATTTTACTTTCAAGGGATTGATCTTCTTTAATTTTAGCTTCAAGTTCCTGTGTTTTATTATTCATAGCAAGAATTTCCTGAGATATTAGCTGTGCAGCAGATTGAACTTTATTTGCATCTTTGCTTGCATCAACTGGACTTACAGATATTTCTTGTGTAGGTACGTCTTCTTCTCGGATTTCTATTTTTATGGTTTCTACTTGTGTGGATGAAAAAGTCGGTGCGTGTTGTATTTCTACAGATATTATTTCATCTAAATCTAAACTGCTCGGATCTATTTTCCAATATTGAGCTTCAGAGAATACTTTGTCTTTAACAGGTGTTTGAATAAACTCAGGTGTTAACAGAGGTTTGTCAACTGTCTTATGTATTGTAGCAGCCGGTATTGTGGCTTGTGTAGAAGGCGTAACTTCGACTATTGAAAATGTTTCTGCTGCCTCAATACTTTCCGCAGATTTCTTATCTTTTTTCTTCTTTTTGTTCTTTTTCTTCGTTTCTTGTTGATGTGGCGTGGCTATCACATGCTTTTCTACTTCAACTTGTGAAGGTTCTTTTATTAATTGCTCAGGTTCTAATTTTTGTTCCAAAGGCTTAACGACTGTTTCTTTAGATTTAGAGGATCGTTTCATTTTATCTTTTTTAAGTTGTTTGTCTTCATCAGAAGTACTAGGTACTATATCTTGTACTTTAGACTTCATCTCCTTTTCTTTATATGAGCGACTCTTCCTGCCAGGTTTTTTTGTTGGTTTTTCATCTTCTGATGTACTTTGAATCCATTCAACTTCATCTGGTTTAAGCATGCTAGTCAAAGCATCAAACCTGTTCTCAGATTTCTCTCGAGTTTCGCGGTTTTCTGTCATATTTGATTGCGATCTAGTTTCTCTAGATCTAGACCTTGATCTGCGACTTCTATCAACTTTTATAAATCCATCAGCATCTACTTCAATGTCAGGTTTATGAGAATCTTTACTTGACTCATCAACAAGAATCATTGGGGGATGAATGTTTACTTGAGGGTGAGCAGTTCCAGTGTTATGAACTTCTGGATGTTGAGTTATCTCAGGCGAACGACGCTTACAAGCAACAATTTTTGCCCAAGACCCAATTTTGATATCACTTTCTGGAATTGAATCAATTACTTCCTCTATAATAGGTGACTCAGGTCGCTCTATTACTTTTTCAGTTTCTTGCGATCCTCCAATTACTGGTACCGATTTAACAATGTCTTGATCCTTTAAGGTATCGCTTACCTGTGTACATTCGATGTGTTCATGTACTGAACCTTCAGCAACTACTTCAGCATAAGATTTGCCGTCATCTGCAGTTTTCTGCCATATATTTACTGGTTCAGATGCAATTATCGTTGAGTGAGATGGTTGTGTTGTCGAAAGTTGTGGAATTTCAGAGACTTTTGGTAATGAAACCACTTTCTTATCTTCTTTATCCCTTTTCTTTTTCTTTTTGTTTCTCTTTGATTTAACCTCCACGTGTTCCTCATGTGTTTCTTCAGACGCAATATCTGGCTTGCTTGCATCTTTTTCAACCGATGGCGGAGTCTTTTCTACCAATTCATTGTTGGTTTGCAATACAGTTGAATAAGATTCCTGCTGCATCTCTGGTAATTTTGATACCGGCATACGATGGCTGGCTTCAGACGTTGCATCAGTAGATTCTTCTTTTATGGTCAAAGATAAAGGTGCATCTTTAACTACATCTGTTCTACACTCAGACACTGTAGTAATAGTCTGATACATGTAAGAAGGTGTGAATTCTGGTGCATCAGCTGATAATTTCGAATACAATACAGTGTTTGGATAAGAAGGTTTGAATTCAGGAATGGAGTCGATTTCAGGAAGGAGGTCATGCAAGCTATGTATGGGAGATTTCTCTACACGACTAAGAGTTTCCGATTTAGCGGGTGTCCTATCATTAATGTTGGTTAAAACGTCCGTGAATGTATGCGTATCGGTAACTGGTGAAATAATTGTTTGTGAGGGATTTGATACAGATTGTAATATTTTGGTAATAATTGATTCCGTCGAGATAGTATCGGGCTTGGGTTCGGAGATTAAATTGGTCTCAAATCCTAACTCCATTTCTATGATATCACTTTGATGTGATGTCGTGGAGGCTTCGTTAGTTCTAAATATATCATTCTTTTCTACGGATGAAGGAGTCTTGTCAAATTTCATCTCTTCGTTAACAATTTCAGAGCAAAGGCATCCTGAAGTTTCAATTTTGTCACCATGACTAAATGTTTTCTGCTCCTTATCTTTAAAAGATTGTTCAATATCATTAATATCACCAAATACAAGAGGTATCAGAGTATCATTAATGTCATCAATTTCAAATAATTCATGTGTTGGTTGACATTCTACAATATTTGGTTCTTCAGATTCTTGAAGAGCTTCTTTAATAAGATCTTGAATCGCTGTGTGATTATCTTGAGTTTTAGGGCAATAAGGTCCTGATTGAGGTAAGGTATCATTGTTGTTTGATTGAACGGTTTTTATGACAGTGTCCGAAGGTTCTGACTTTTGAACTTTGTCATGCCGTTTTTGAGCATCTTGACTAATGTTAATTAGTGCATCTGTTAATTCACTATAATCAATTATTTCAAAAGAGTCTTCTGCAGCACTTTCTTGTTCGATATTCTGAGCTATTTCATCGACTTTAATGTCAGTCTCGACAAATTTCGGTTTACTGTCAAAGTCCGGCAACGTTAATTCTGAAGTAGGTGTAGCATCTTCTATGTTACCATAAACCACAGATATTGGAGTATTGCTAAGATCATCAACTTCAAATGACAAAGTGATTTTCTTTAATCGATCTTTCGTAGGTTTAGTATCATCTTCTTGTGTGACCACCTCTAAAACGTTAGTTTCCGGTGTAGTTTGACTAGATTTTGACGATGCAAGTACTATTTCAGCGTCTTGTATTTCGTGATAATTATGGCGTAGTGGTTCATATATGGAATTTGATGAATTTTCCGTTTCTCCTAGTCTTTCGTGTTTAGCGCCTATTTCTTTTTCAACAATATCTGCAACGGATTTATCTAAAGAAGTCTTACTTATATCTTCCGCTAGAGGTATATCAATCTGGTGAACCGATGTCAATTCAGTTTGTTGGAGAGGACGTTCTCTAAAAGCAAGGAGACCCTCAGCATCACGTATTTCATGGTAACTAAACCTTGGCACTTCGAATATAGATTGTCTAAATGTCTCAGGTTCTGGTAAAGTTTCTGGGATATTTTTTGCAATTGCAGATTTCAATTTTTCAATATAAACAGGCCCTTCAGAACCGCTACTGTCTCCTTCTTTTGCCTCGGGTGTTACAACTTGTTTTTCACTGCTGTCATCAGTTTTTTCAGAATCAAAGTGTTCTGTACACTTTTTAATGGATTGACTTAATCTCATTGCTAGTAAAGATTCGGCATCAGAAATATCCTGATAAGATAATTTTGGTACTTCATCAATTAATTTTGTACTATCAATTGCATATTTATCTGAAGAAATATGTTTCATTTCATCGGATTCACAATGAATATCTTCTTGTTTAATAGATGTTTCATTTTCATTTTCAATTATTTTACTTACAAATTCGGTTTCGGTATAATTATCTGACCGTTCAGCCAAAATTAAGTCCGCACTTTGTACTGTGTAACTATCGCTAGTATTTACATCTACAGAAAGAGGCGGTCTCTCCTGAATTTCTTGGGGTTTCATTTCTTCTTGAGATTGTGTTGAATTAATTTTAGCGGCATGTTTTTCTTTAGATGGCACTTGTGGTAAATCTCTACGTTTATCCTCGGATTTCAAGACTTGTTGAAGATTAGTTTGAGACGCTAATACAATTTCCGCGTCCTTTATTTCGTGGTAATTTATTCTAGGTACTGCTTCATTAAATTGACAGGCCTCATTTGTAGCCGTGCTGGGAGTAAATTCATCCATATTAGTTTCTTGAATAAGAAGATGGGCGTTTATTGATTCAATAATAGTTTTATCAGCATCATCAGTTTTTTTTATACCTTCTAAGAGTGGCGAAAGAGATATTATATTATCATTAATGCTTTTCACTTGTTCAGTCAATTTATTACAAGCCTGAGATCCAAGAACTTGTTCAGCATCTTGAATTTCTTTATAATTAAATCTAGGTTCTTGTTCTACTGAAGTTGCAAGAGAATCTTTTATTTCTGTTACAGACATTGTAATATTTATTGGTTCCTTGTCATGTTTATCTTCTATTGACTCCTCAAGTTTTACCGTTCTCTGAACATGTTTAGTGATATCGGCAGTAATTGCGTCAGTTTCTGTTAAATTCAGCGATTTCGGTGCATAAACTGCATCGACAGGTTTCTCTACATCGCTCTCAGATATAAGACAATCAGTAACTTGGGCACTATGAGGTTTTCTTGGCTCATGTTCTAATGATACGTGCTGAGTGACATCTTGTTCGGATTTGATGTCTGTGTCCAGAAGTATAGTGTTTGCCGTGTTAACAATTAATTCATCTTTAACATTCAACTCTTTTGCTCGGCATTCCTTTATATTTGTGGATACAACTTTATCTATAGTGTTTCTATCTTTTTCTTGAGAACATCGCTGACTTAAAATAAACTGAGTATACTCGTAGTCTAACTGGTGTGTATCCAAATCTACTGCATATGATTTAATTTCCTTCACTAGGTCTTGATAAGGAATTTTAGGTTTTTTGTCATTAACTTTTTTTTCGGTCGCCACTCGATTACGATCTTGAACTGATCCAAAAATGGCTCCTTCAAAATTATTCGAAAAACTTTCTTCTGTTAATTGCTCACTTGCCGAGTTTCCTGCAGGTTCTTGGTGTTGGAGCTCAATATCGACAATATTAAATGATGTAATGTTTTGGTTGGATACGTCTACGCCAGATTTATCTTCAGTGATATCACATCTATTATTAGAGGCAGACTGCGTTAATATCTTGGTTTGTTCAGATTCAGGATTACATTTATTTACCTCAGGTAATGATTCAATAAGTTTACTTTCAGAATCTAATACACTTTCCTGAGTAATTAACTCTTCGGTAATAACCATTCTATCTAAAATATTATCACTAATAATAATGGAAGACTTTTCATTAGTGATTTTGTTATTTTTCGATTCCTTGCTTAAAACTAAATTATCTTCAATAGTTTGAGGCTCTTCTAATGAATTACTCTTACTACGTATCTTAACTGTCCGGATAGGGGGCAGCTTTTTTTCTTCATGTGTTATTAAGTATACAGTGCGGGTTTCAACGTCATGAGTAATTGGTTCGTAATGTGTTACTTCTTCGACGACATTAAGAGAACTTTCTTTCAACGTATCAGTAGAGAAGAATTTATCATTATTATTCTGCTCGCTTGATGGACTTGTAACATTCGGAGCATATCTTTCGGCTTGTACAGTTATCATTTTATCATCCTCGATATTTTCTAAATTAATTTCTGATTTACTTGAATGGGTAGTTCCTTCTAAGGGGGCAACCATTTTCTTGTCAATTAAAGCAGACTTCTCTTCTGTAAAAATATTACCAGTTTCTTGTAATATAGTCACTTGGTTAGCAATATACTCTGTTCCAATCATAGTTAAATCAGAGATAGGTTGGTTTATAGGCTCGATTGCTGTCTCAATCACACCCTCCTCTTCTTCTAACATCTCGTTCCAATCAATATGTTCAATAGGTTGAATATCATCGACTTCTTCTACAGGTAAAGTTTCTGTATCAGTTTTTATATTAGAGGTTACTTTAGTAGTTATTTCTGCGTCTACGGCTTCTGTAGTGATATTGGTTTCAACAGTATATAATTCTTGCTTAACTTTAGACTTGGATGCCTTTTCTTTCAGTTTCTTTTTCGAACCTTCAGATCGTTCAATCTCTTTCAATGCTTTATCGATATCGTCATCGCCAATTTTTTGTTTTTTAGATTTCTTTCTTTTATGTGGTTTAGTTTCTTCTAAAATAGGTTCGACTATAGTTGCATCGAAAGTTGGTAATTCAGTTAGATTTTCTTCATCTTTATCTTTTCCTTCATTTTCTTGTTTAGGCTTAGGCTTTGACTTCTTCTTAGATCGCTTTGATTCTTCTTGTATTTTAGAACTTTCTATCTCTTGATCAATGTCTTTAGTTCTTTCGATAGCAGGCAAGCATTCTTCTTCTTTCTTTAACATTTTTTCTCCAACATGGTCATTATCATCGACTAATTGCTTGGTCTTCTTATGTTTCTTTTTTTTAACCGATTTATGTTCTTCGACATGTCCTACTAAATTTGGAATTTCTTCCGCAACTGGCTCAATAATTTTGACATTTTCTTCAATGGTTCGTTCTACTGTTGTCCTTTCACAGGCCATGAACTCAGGAACAATATCTAGAATTGGATGTTCAGTTACATTTCCTTGCTGCTGCTGTGCGTCACCTAACTCTTTAGTAGTGAGTTGTAAAGAAGTATTTATTAGAGTTTGTATTTCTTTTTGTCCTTTCCTTTTATTTTTGCATTCCTTTTTAGGTAACGAAGCTTCTCCTAAATGTGTATATGCACATATTTCTGAGTTTTTAGCTTCTTCAGTTAACACAGTTTTTAACTCCCTAATAAACTGTGTATCTCTATCGACTGTTTTTACTTCTTCATCTTGCGTACTATGTAAACCCTGAAAAGTTTCTTCAGACACTTGTGGTGATAATTTTAAAACAGGGCTTTCGATTAAAGTTTCTGTAGTTGTTTGAATACAATCTTTAACATGGTTGTCTGAAAGAGGTTCAATAACTTCCTGCTTACCCTCTTTGACTTCTGGTTGATAAATAAGTTCAACAATTAATTGTTTATTATCATGAGTCTCTTTTAACAACTTACTTTCTACATTTTCTTTCTTAGAATCTTTAGTGTGAAGAGACGGATTTTGAATCACAGACGTTTCTACTGTTATAATATTCAGCAAATCATCTATTTTATCAAGTTGGCCTGCTTGAGATTGTTTGGTACACTTCTTTTTCTTAGACTTCTCTTTTGTTTTCGTTTCAAATGACTCTAAAGATTCGACAGTTTTGACTTCTTCATCGATGTTGCTAGTTTTCGCTTGTGAATCCTTATTACTTTTCTTTTTCTTTGTCTTAAGTTGTACGTCGTCTACATTTTGTGTATTTGATTTTATTTCAATTACGTCGGGCTCGAAAGGTATCTCCTGTTTTAATTGAATACCCACTGTATCCATTGTCTTTTCTTTAATACCATCGTTCGTTTCTTTGCCTCTCTTTTTCTTATGTTTTTCTAGATCCTCAATTTCTTTGAGAGCTTTTTGAATTTCGTCTTGAGATGCTTTAATTTTTTTATGTTTTTTCTTTCTAGATTTTTTAAGCTCAATTTCTTCACTGGCTTTCTCAACATGTGAATCCTCTGTAATAATTTCAGTGACAGTCTCAACAACCGTGGCACTGTGTTTAAGCTTTTTTGTGACTTCTTTGACCTCTTTAACGGGGTCTGTAGGTGGTACTAGCAAAGGTTCTAGTGTAGTTCTAATTGGATTTAGTTCTAATTCCACATCAGGTTCATCAAAATCTTGAACTTCAATTGCCTTTTTCATGGTCTTTTTCTTTTTCATAATTTGTACGTCATGTGCCTTAGTAGATCGCTTCTCTGGAGCGCGTCTTTGTCTTGGCATTTCTCTAGATCGACTTCTAGGAGGTGGACGATCGGGCCTCTCAAGTCTGTTTACCCTTTCTGGCCTTTCCAGTCTGTCTGGCCTCTCGGGTTTATATCTTTCGCTTTTTAACTCATGCGGATGAATTGTTGGAGATGTCTCAACACATTCTACTACTATTTCTTTCACCAATTCCACTTGGGCGACTTGAGGTTTCGGTAAGGCCGTTACGCTCTGAGTGCGTGGCTGTTTTCGTAATCCGAGTGCCAAAATTTCAGCATAGGATAATTCATGTTGGCGTTCCTTAAATGGACTTAAAGGTCTTTCTTTGTCGATAGGCGGTAACTCAAGCACTGGTTGCTCCGGTAAAGTATCTAATATAGTTTCAACTTCTGGTGCTTCCAAAGGTAGCTCCTGGTATTCAATTGAGGGAGTGGTATATAGCTCTTGAACTGGCTCTGAGCCCAAGTATCCTACATTATTATCATCATAGTATAAGTTCACATCACCAGTGCATGACTCACTGACACTTTTATCGTAACTCATTGTATCAATTTCGCAAACACGGGTGTCACTAGGGTCATCAACAATCTTCTCACTAATCACACACGGTTCGAGCACTGGGGTCATATCAGTTTCAGTATGATCATCATAAGCTGGGGATGAGGGAACCCGCGGTTCTCCTCGGGAACTAGAGCGCGACCCCGCGCCCTTGACTATCTCGGCGTAGGTGGTTCCGCCCAGCGCCCAGGGGGAACGAGCGCGGGCGGAAGGCTGGGGGGCAAGCGTGCTGGTTGCGCTGAGTGTGCTGAGCGAGCGGCGCTCGGGCGAGCGTGCGCGGCGGGCGGACTGCGCGTGGCGCGCGCTCGTCACGAGCATCGATAGAGTAGCTGCCTCGTCCGTCGACATCACGAAGTACGGGTCCAACGCGTAGATCGCCCCGGTCAGTTCTTCGATACGCCGGCCGACCTCCTGATACGCAAGTACGGACAAACACATGATTTACAAGGCTGTTTCTTGGCGAACGGGCTAAGCGAAAGGAAACGACAGTGGCTGCGATGCGACTCGTATATTTTACGTTCATATGCTTAAAAAAATACAGGGAGATGACGAGGAATCAACTTAAAACTAAAAGCGAGGCGATCGCGAACTACGCGTCGCGCAGCGGCTCTGCATCCGGGCTGCCGCGCTGCACTAGCAGTTTAACTCTCTCGTTACGCGCCTGAATCTTGCTCTGGAGCGACTTTACGCGCTCTCGACACTCCTATCGGAGGATATCAGTTCGACGTGTTAGTAGGGTGAGGAGGAGAGGTGACAAAAAAAAAGAACATATAAATAAATGATCGACTGTCGAGACCCAGTGGGCCGGTGAGGTGTGATGAAGCGGTGCCCGCCACCTAGCCCCAGGTGAGTCGCCTAACTGAGAGCCTCCTAAACAAAACTAGAATACTCGCTAGCCACCTAGTGTCGGGGGTCGGTGTGGGACGGAGCTTACCTGTTGCTGGCGCTGCGCGCGTTCAGGGTCGCGCGGGCTGTAGTTGGGCTGCGCGGCGTGGCGCAGCTGCTGCTCTGCCTGCAGTAGCTGTGCGCGCAGGCGCGCTACGTCAGCACAATACGCCTCGAGCTGCGCCAGCGCCGCTCCTAGCGCCGAGGCCTGCCCGGCCGTCTGGGCCGCCAGCGCGTCCAGCGCCGCGACAAGAGCGCGCGCGCTTGCCTCCACCCCCTCGGGCCCATGGGACTGCGCCGCCACGCCATCCGGCCCGAAGTGTACCTGTGAAAAACGTGCGCTTACATTCGGATCGACTGTAGTCCTTTCACAGTTACCTGAACTGCTGCAGAATAAACTGAAAAAGATACACAAATAGGTTTTCGATGTTTCTTAACTCACGTTAAGCTTCTCCACCGCGTAAGAGATCTTTGTCTTTTGAGTGGAAATATCGTTGATCAATTTCTCTCTCAGTGCCAAACGGTCCCTGAGAGGTTTCTTTGTGTTCTGAGGCGCCTCCAGCGCTCTCGAGGTCGCCTCAAGCCAATGTTCGACGTCCTTTAACTTTCTCTCGCATCGCTCCCACTCCTCGGCGAGTTCCTGTAGTAGACCGTTCTGCAATAAACGTTCAAAGATTAGTAAACATGATTCATTTTAAAAACTCCATGATTTCCTTTAGAACTACTGACTGTCTTCGCCAATCGTTTTTCGACATCGACTGTTGCGTTCTCCGCCGCCTCTAGCCGCGAGGGCAGATCTCCAGGACTGGTCACGCGTTCTATCGCTTCTATTTCTTTAGCCATATCCGCTAGATTCTTGGCTTGTTGTTTGCAACTTTTGAGCGCGTTCTGAAATATAGGAGAAACATTAGAATTTAAATAAAATTATTTTTAAAGGTCTGTATGAAAGAAACCTACCCCATATTCAGTCTGTTTCTGTTGTGCCTCCTGCAAGTCGGCCAATGGGAGTGGCCGCGCAAGGAATGCACGTTGAGTCTCCACCCACAGTAGGACTTTCTCGAGTAAAGTCAGGAATCTGGCAACAGCATCGCAGGCGTCCTCGACGGCCGCCTGCCGAGCTTCTAATTCACTGCACACTGCCGCAAACTGTTCGGACAGAGCCGATACGGTCGACTGTACCAACTGTCTTTCGCCGGCATCGCGACTACCCTCGACTATTGATCGAGCATTACGAGTCAAACGTTCCACACGGTCCGCTATGTTGGGCACCTCCGATCTGGTGGCCACGAGCCTTTCCTTGTAAGGCTCGGGGGGCAATGTTCTATCCCGTGCAGTGTGTTCCGCCGCTCGGACCCATGCCTGGACGTCTTCAACATCACATGCATACTCCGAGCGCGCAGTGCGGGCGCGTTTCCATTCCCTTTCCTTTTCTTCCATAGCTGCTGCCAGGGCCTCAGATGATAATTCTAGAGAGGACAGCTCCTGAGCGATGTCCGCCGGCGCTGATCCTCCGTAACGCTTCCGACTCTCTTCCGTGAAACTCTTCGTTCGCTCAACTAAATCGGAAACTTCTTTGGTCAGATCGCGCACGCTATCGGCCTCGTCCTCACCAAACACGTAGAAAGTCCTAACTTTCGCTGTCAACACTTCTATCTGCTGTCGGAACTCGTCGATCCTTTCCGACACGCGATCGAATTCAGACACGATGTCGTCGATCTCCGCGAGCCGCGCCGCTAGAGTTTGTCGCAATCTGAAAAATAGAAGTAATATGTATTAAAGCGTACAGTTCCGTACGAAATGGTATTAGATTGTGGTGCTAGCTTGCGGGTGAAGTGTTGGTGCCAAAACGCGACGAAAATAATCTGGCGCGGCAAGACGCTACGCTCGTGACGGTGCAAGGTCGTGGCTGCGGCGCCTGTGTGCCACAGCACAAGAGCGTGCGGGGCGACAGGCGGACGGCGCGTGCCTACCTTGTCGTTTCGTGCTCGTTCGCTCGCGGCGCTCCGCTCACGTCGCCCTCCCGTCGCTCAATGAACCGTTCTCGATAGATTCGCTGGACGCATCTAATTTTAAATTCCACGCTCTAATGTTTGCACGGTGACATCATAGCGCGCGAGTTTTTTTCGGTGCATTCGCCGGCCAGTGTTTACGTTTATCACGCACACCACCGCGTTTACCTTATTCTGGGGTGACGTTATCCGCTCGACCTTCAGCCGGCGGCGTTTACACTTTAACTAAAATATGTTGCGAATACATCGAGCCCAGTGTGACACGGTTAATGAGAACAATAACGAAACGAAACCAACTGAAAATTATTTATTGAAATTAAAATACAAAGAGCGACATTCGAAAACCGCATGCGGCGTAATTTTCTAAGGTGCGGCCAATTTACGATGCAGTATGCAGTAATACGCGAAGAAGTTTATTAAGTATATAAATACGTACACAGTCGTAAAAATATCCTGCAGGATAGCTTTATCTATGCACAGTAACACAACACGGCAAGTCGATCATGGAGCCGATACACGTAAGCACGCGACATTTTTATCACATAAGTCCAATAAACACATGTGGCCAACGCACGATTGCGTAGCACGTCCCGACCTGGTTATACCATAAAATTCGCTTCAGTACTGATACAATTCCGTCCTTCACTTATTTTCGAACCGGTCTCTGCGTTTCTGGTTCGCGGAAGGGGACGGTGCGATTGTCTTTAACACTCGTTTCGCAACCCGCACTTATAAGGAGGCACACTTTCATATCGCTGCTTAAACGTTATAATATTGAAGCGAATATATTTTTCTTGTTACAAAAATGGCGTATCGTTCTAAGTATATCTCTGTAGCCGGCTTCCAGTGCAGACTGTAAGGCCGTGACCTATAACGCGCTGTGATCGCCCGCATGCGCACTAAGCTCGGAAATAGTAGTCTGCCAGTTTGAATAACGATTACACAGCTCCCCCATGCCCTGTCGATGTCTGGCTTTTGTTTCATGGCAAAGTGAACTTTATATTTATGGTTGTAGGTTTTATATTTGCAAATGAAAGGGGACTGTGTAGTGCTTTCCAGACGCAGGTCTTGTTCTTTGGTGATTGATCCTATTCTATTCCGTAAATACGTCAAGTGAACTTTCTAGATGAAGTTACTTCTAGAGTTGAACAAGAACTATTTTGGCTAATTACAGTTGCTTAAGTATAATATTAAAATCACTGATTTCATAAATTGGTACAGCGACTACATCAGCTGATTCGGGGTCAACAAAAACTTTGCAGACTAAGGTCTCGGCCAAAAAGGCGTCAGTCATAAATTTTATCCTTGTATTATAATAGTAAAGGTTTTCAGCAAAATAAATACTTAGATAACGCTTTATTTATTTATCATATGAAAACACAGATCTATAGCGAAATGTTTCATGCTTTATAATTAGGCTGGACTGTGTACATTTGCTTATTGAAAAATGGAATGCTGAGCAGGCAGGTACGGGAGATGATAACAAAATTTGTAAGTATTACGTAGTCCGTGTGGTGACGGATTAAGAATACGGAATGTCACTACCCTAATTCATCTCGTGGGTTTCGTAAGAGCCGACTAAGGGCCCAAAACAACGCAACCAGCACTGCAAAAAGAAGAAAACTTGACACAAACCCTATACCAACCCGTCTGGCCTGCGTGGTATGGTGGGCCAAAACCTCCTTTCTAAGGAGAGGCCTTATCCAGGAGTGGACTGTTAAAGGCTGTTGATGATGACGTATAAGGCGATGACGCTACATTGGAGTGTATAACCTTGTCAAATACATCAATTGGACTTTGTAGTATGTCATCGCTATTTCCGAACAGGAAGTCGGCATTGTGACCACATTGTATAACGATCAATCGTTAAACAGTTTTATATACACATATAATATTTAGAAAATACTTCAATAGCCACATACAAGGAAAAGGTATGTGTTTTGAGAGATGAAAGTTATTTATTTAAATAAAATTAAACTTTTATATCAACACATACATCATTTTAATATACACACACGTACACTCACGTCTTTTATCCTTAAAGGGATAGTCAGAGACGTATGAATCGCCCACATTTTGCCGATAGTATTTTTTTTGAACGGAAAGTGACCATCGCCCATGAACGTCTGCAACTCAGGAGTCACAAACGTGTTGCCGGCCTTTTAGGAAGGAGTGCGCTCTTTTCTTGAGTCGAATTTAGTCAGAGCCTGTCCTATGGTAACCAGACTGCTGATAAACATACTTATAGATTTCTAAATACATACATATTATGGATAAATTACACCTAGACACAGAACAAATCGTCGTGCTCATCACACAATCGTTTGTTCTGGGTGGGAATCGAACCCACGACCTCCGGCTTAGCAGTCAGGGTCACTAACCAACAGACCATCGAATATATTTTGGACTAAACGTGCCTACTTATATATTCCTGAATAAGTACGCAAATATTATGGATAAATTACACATATTTAATTAAAGTTTTACTATAATAGTAAGTAAAAAAATTGAATGTGTCTTTTCAATAAACTGTGTTCTCTAAAAAAACTGTTTCTCATCAACCGTGTGGTGACGGATTTAGAATACAGAGTGTCACCACCCCTATTCGTCCCATGGGTGTCGTAAGAGCCGACTAAGGGAAAAAACTACGCAGGACAACAACACTGTAAAGAGAAGGAAAACTTGACACAAACCCTATACCAACCCGTCTCGCCAGCGTGGTATAGTAGGCCAAAACCTCCTTTCTAAGGAGTGGTCTATGTCCAGCAGTAGACTATTAAAGGCTGTTGATGATGTCATTTGTGAACCGATTTCTATAATTCTTTCTTTTTATTTAAATTATTTGTATCTAAGGTTACCTTTTCATTTAAATTTGCAAAAAAAAACATTCTACTTTTGAGGATTTAAAAATACAAAGCATGAAGAATATAGCTTGTTACAAATTATCATTATTTAGGCGAAGCGGAGTCGATGTTACTTTTGTCAACAGACTTCTAAAAAGAATGACGCACTTTCGGTCTAATGAGTTTTTATGTATGTATATTACATGTTGAGCCAAAATTGGTTATTCTCGCAGTTAGATACCTAAACATTTACCTACTAATACAAACCAACAATTAGGTACTTATTTAGATGTTTACGCAATAAGCATTTTCCCGTTAATATTTTAAATCCGTTGATAGAGTGTTTTATTCCATATGTATAACAAAATGAATTATACAGGCGAAGTTTACAAAGAAAATCAACCCAAAAAGCCGCTTAGAATATAGATCAGAGACTGATTATATCAACGAGAACCTACTAAGATTATTTTACATCAGAAGTTAATATTTGTTCGTTAAAGACATGAAATATATCATACCTACGATACTAGTATTATATCAATAAAGTTAAATTGACTATGTATCCTGTTAGGCAACAAAAGTATAGTAATACAACAAACCTGAAGAGTTTTTGTGGAGCAGTTTACGTAAACGTGCCTTTTTTTGTTTTAAAAATGGCATAGGAAGGACAAACCAGCACGAGTCACCTGAAAGTAACTACCGACAGTTGTAACTCAAGAGTCACAACTGGGTTGCCGACCTTGGAGTCTGCCCCCCAGAATCAGGGGAAGAAGGGGTTTGGGCTCCGGTGAGCTCACACACTCTTTGAAAATGTTTTTAAGTGAGTATATAAACTACTGTAATCTGATGTGTGTACCTTTATTTCTCCTGTGCGGAACCCCTCGGATACCACCCACCAGTAAGTGATTATGTCGTACCTATGTGATTATGTCGGATTATGTGTACTTATCATCAGGGCGAACGTTATGTGTTATCTTGAATAATAATAATAATAATATTCTACCACATACACACAACGCCATCTAGTCCCAAACTAAGCAGAGCTTGTACTATGGGTACTAGACAACTGATATAAATACATATATACTTTTTTTTTTTGTAAATACATACATATTATACATAGAAACACCCAGACCAAATCAAACATCAAATGTTCATGCACACAAATGTTTGACTTGAGCGGGAATCGAACCCGCGACCTTTGGAATAGCAGTCCGTTACACAAACCACTACGCCATCCAGTCGTCATGTCAATGTTTAATATGTTAATAACTTACAAATACTTTTTGTTTCTGAGAATTTATTTAAATAAAAATAAGTTTCCTAAACGGATTTTAATATAAACTGTATTTTTGTTTCCATAGAGTGAGCGGGTTGTTAGTAGGTTAGCTAAATATAATTTCTCGATTGGGCCAAAAGACAATGATCTAACTCTGCTCACTACTCTTAAAATAAATAGCGAGGAAATAATAAATATACGTTATAGTGTGATGCTGCTGATAAGAGTTCGACGAACTACAATATAGCAACGTTGCAATGTTGCCAGATAGATAATTTGTTTGGCACGCGGGTATTCACCTCAGCAGAAACTACGAAGGGAACGGTTATACGCCTTGAATGTGCATTGGTGCGGTGCTTTGATAACGTCCGAGGAAATTACATACATATATTGCCATATAAAATATATTGTCACGGTTGGTATATTCTATATTTGAATTACGTATACTTTTTTTAAACACAGACACTGAATAGCACACGAAATGGCTTGACACAATTTCAAATTTAAGAAACAAATTCTTTTTGACACATTTATTAACAAAATACCGCTGAGATCGGACACGAATAGTGGTTAGTTATGTGATGAGGACTATCATTTTGATCTGTTTATGTTACAATAAAATATTTAAAAACATATAAGCACGTTTATCAGCAGTCTGGTTACAAAAGTACAGGTTCTACCAAATTCGGGATCAGAAACAGAATTTGGGTGTGTAAAATGTGTCAAACTTTGATTATAATATTTATCAATAGCACCCGCGACTGCCGGGTGCTAGTGGTACCCGTGACTTCGTTCTCGTGGCATTTGAAAAGCGCTGCCTTAGTAGGTTCGATTCCCGGACCGTGCAAAATTTTATAAGGTTTTTCTGAGAGGAAAAATAGCCTAAATGACTCCTTAATATATATACTGATAATATTTGACTGACAGCTACCTGGTAGTAAAATATTATCAAAATCGGACAAGCCGTTTAGAAGATTACCCGGGATGAAAAGACAGACAGATTTCGACCCAAAACCTATAGGGTACTTGCGACTGACCTGGAATTGTCAATTTTAGTTTAAAAGCCTTACAGCACAAGTAAAGGGAAAATTCAGAAAAATAAAAAAAAAGATGAAATTTAAGGTAAATTTGGGACTTACAAATTTTCGCGAAAACCTAAATTTACCCATATCTTTTTATCATGTGGACTCAGGACCTTGATTTTTATACAACTAATAGAGACTATAGACCTCAGTATCTGGTATAAATTTCAACTTGCTAGGTCTACCCGTTCCTAAGAAAATCGGTGGTGACACACGGACAAGAGACTGATCTTTTAAGGGTTCCATTTTTACCTTTTGAGGTACGGAACCCTAAAAGTATCACCTGATTCATGATGTTATACACTGTAGTCATAATTCCTTAAAATTTGAACGACTAAATTTCTTAATCTGTTCTCGATAACGGAGGTAAGGTAAATAAACATACGAATTGAAAATCTCATCTTTTTAACTTCTAACATCGAATTTTTGTGTTTTCGATGATTTTACAATCCCAATATTTGTTATGCGACAACTTCTAACTATCAACATTGTCACCTAGTTTATTTACCAAGCATACAAGATCCGCGAAACAACTATTCAATGAGCTAAAATAGCAAAAAGATGTTAAACAAACACAATGTTTTAGCAAAAACTTTGTATAAGTTGACTTGATAGCTGGCAGTCACATGTATACTACGACGCAGCTTGGACCAAGGCTAAATAGAAACAACATTGATAACGGCTCTACGCTCTATGGATTTTAGTTCATTTGTAGCAGTTCAAAGTCAAATTAATGGTTTTATGGTATACGGGTTGACTATCTAGAGACAAAAGTGCGTTATAGCTAGAGGATTCGATCCCGGTGGATTTTTATAATCCCGGGATTTCGGGATTATCTACAGTTAATCTCGGGATCCCGGGATTGTTTTGGCAATGGAAAGTGGTAACAAAAAGACAGTAAAACATATCAAAATATTTTTTTTGTTGTGCGAAAACAAATGAAATCAGCTGTGTAGACAAGATGGCTGTCAATACATCAAATCAAGGCAAGGGCGTTTCTTTTTAAGCACATTTTTATTGACTTATGTAAAAAATGTATCAATCCCGAGAAACCCGGGATTCATTAAATTAGATCCTGAAAATTTCGGGACTAAAATATGACCGGGATCCCGGGATCCCGAGATCCGGGATCCCGGGATCGAATCCTCTAGTTATAGCCCTTTGAGCGACTAATACCAGAATTAGTTTGTGACTGGTTGGGTTTTCTATAAGACGATATTATCGCTCCGGTCAAGCCAGCTTATATCCGCCAAGTCATAGCCCACCGGTGTTGATATCAAAAGAAAACTTTAATACCGATAGGAAAACTGTTCTACATGCCTTTTAAACTAGCGGCTAGTATTCCTAACTGTTAAGTTCGGTTCGTTCAACATGCAGAAAAAAATAACTGTGTGACGTCCACAAATCGTTTTACATTTAAAATAATGTACACAACTACCTTCTAGAGATGGCGAAATTACCTAATCAATAGTACAACTCCTTATTTACAGTGTACGAATATAAATTAAATGTATTTATGTGTATTTATATGTATATAATAATAATCTACCACATTCACACTACGCCATCTAGTCCCAAACTAAGCAGAGCTTGTACTATGGGTACTAGACAACTGATATAAATACAAATATACTTTTTTTTTGTAAATACATACATATTATACATAGAAACACCCAGACCAAATCAAACATTAATGTTCATGCACACAAACGTTTGACTTGAGCGGGAATCGAACCCGCGACCTTTGAAATAGCAGTCCGTTACACAAACCACCACGCCATCAGGTCGTCAAAATATTCAAATATTGTATGTATGTGTGTAATTGTATATGTAAGTTAGAACTTTGTTACTACTATTACAACTGTAACCTCAGTGCACCTACCCTACCACATTTCATTGCACTCCACCTAAAGGTTAGTTGGTAGAAAATGCCCAGGGCATTAAATCCTATCAGGGTTTTCCTTCCTAGGGTACACCTGGTTCCCCGGCAACTAGTACCCGAGACGGCGTGCGGTTTTTAGTCGGTTCGAGTCCGACATAACCACCGGTGGGTGGTATCCGAGGGGATTTGCGCACAGAGAAAAAAAAAGGGCATTAAGTCAAGGGTTAAAGTTGTAAATTAATTTATTCAATGTCTGGGTTATAAATTAGTAATTTATCCAAGTATTTAGAAGTAGATAAGTATGTTTATCAATAGGGTAGTTATCATAGTACAGGTTTTATCCAATTTGGGATTAAATAGCCGTGTATGAGATTCTCAAGTTTTATTATCATTTTCATTTAGTGTTGTGCTCCAGTGTTGCCATAGCTGCTTTACGAACATAATAGGGTTGCCACGTTGTTAGACACCCTGTGTCATTGTTACCATAGTAATACAGACAACAAACTCAAAGCCTAAGGTAGTGATTATGGTAGTTACGAAAGGGGGAATTAATGACAGAAACTCAGGCTAGGTCTGTCTAGACAAGGGGTCGAGCATATGTTATCCAACTGTCTCTGATCGTTCTTTTTGTTTTAAGCTTGACGGATGACGAGGGCCTGACGTTTAAATTCTTTTAATTTGTGTTCAAATACTGTTCTAATTATTTAAAAAAAGTAAATAATGATTTCGTAAGACTAAGGGAGCAAACTTTGCAGGACAACAGCACTGTAAAGAGAAGGAAAAACCCTATACCAATCCGTCTGGCCAGCGTGGTATATTTGGCCAAAACCTTCCCTTCTAAGGAAAGGCCTATGTCCAGTAGTGGATTATCAGAGGCTGTTGATGTGATGTGAAATAATACTTTAAAAAATTCAAAGATGTGAATTACTATAGACAAATACCTGTTCTATTAAAACCTTACAGAGACGCTACCTATAGACGCCTTATCTTTTTTTATTGACGAACTATTCTATTTTCAAATGTTTACGTACACATAGAAAGCCTAATTACCTTGTTATGTTATGTAGTTAAGTAGGTTGACATTTTATGGTTTTTCAGACAATAAGAAGGAAAAATATGTATGAAAAAATAGGGAAAATTCCATTAATATTATAAACGTAAAAGTAAGTTACTGAATTAAATTTGGTACAGATATAGATAATAGTTTGGAATAGGACATCATCAACTGCCATGAATATAGTCCACTGCTGGACATAGGCCTCTCCTTAGAAAGGAGGTTTTGGCCTACTATACCACGCTGGCCAGACGGGTTGGTATAGGATTTGTGTCAAGTCTACCTTCTCTTTGCTGCGCTGTTTTCCTGCATAGTTTGCTCCCTTAGTCGGCTCTTACGACACCCACGGAATGAATTGGGGGTGGTGAAAGTCCGTATTCTTAATCCGTCACCATATGGACAAGGCGACACTAATACGGGCGAAGCCGTAGATAAAATCTAGTCTGGACGTCCAGCACATATTAATAGCATAATACCTCGAACAGGTTTCTACACGACACTAACTATGTCGAAATCGACTATATGACTGCGCATGCTTCACAGAGATAGCGGTGACGTCACTCACTTAGATCTTAGGGCTATTTTAATAAGATGGCTGTTTTATTAGCACGGTGATGTCATTGTCAAAGACAAATGAAATTGAACTCTGTTCTGTAGATTTTAAAGTCTACTGTGCATCGCGTACTATTTTTACTAGGAATCATTTTAAGATCCTGTGTCATTGATTGCGTAACGAATTTTAAAGTCGGAGTTTCTTTTTTTAATTCTTCAAGATATTGTACAGAAGTCACGTACCATTTCATTCTTACGTCTCTTAGAAGCTTTAAATTTCTATTATTAACATACCTACTGCAATTAAATGCTCTAGGTTTTGCCAGTGGTTTTTCTTACCTTAATTTTGGTGAAATAAGTAGCCTATCTGCTATTCTACATTATGTTCTATATTTATATCAAATTATATCCAAATCCGTTTAACTATTCAGAGGTCATTTAATAAGAAACATTAGATGTAATGTTTAAAACTTTTGCAGTAAAATAAAATAAAAATGGATGCAGATACTGTGATTTTCTACTTGTGTTAGTTTGTGTAATCTAATAGCAATGACAGGGATTTGTAAAGGAGGTTCTGCTGGAGAAAAACGAAGAAAAGAACAGGAAGGAATAGTTGCAATCACGATAAGGACCTCAGAGGGCCAAGTGCGAGTTTAAATCTCATCAACTCACTCTTGACAGCGAGCGCGTTCGACGTTGCAATGGGTTAAGATTTTAGTGCGGGCTAATCACAGAGCCGAACGCGGTCCCAAAGACTGGCACTTGGCCCTCTTAGGGCCGAGTTCAAGTTTATTTTATATCGACTCGCTCTCGACGGCGAGCGCGTTTAGCGTTGCGATTGGTGGAGATTTCTGTGCGGACCAATCATAGCGTCGAACGCGGTCACCGTGACGATCTAGTACAAGTGAACTCGCACTTGGCCCTCTGTTGTACCGTGTAGTAATGCTAACGCGGTCCCGGAGTGCTAGGTTCAAGGGAGGGAAGGATAAATCGGGAAAAATCCACCGAACTAAAAACCACTTGACAGATGTCTTTTTGAAGATTTCTTCTACTCAAAAACAGCTTGTTTTTTACATGCAGCTGCAGTATAAAAGTATTTTATTATTGATTGTTAGAACATTGTTGCTAAGTCGGGGTTTTCCGATCAATTTCAGGCGCGACAAGGCGACACACGTGTGGCGCCCGACACCGGCGCGACCTTTCACCCCTTCGGTAAAGGGTTGTTATGAATACTACCCATACAAACTTGGTGCTATTATTAGTGATAAAGAATTTTGCTATTGTTAGGATATTCAATATTATGATAAAGGTTTTTGTTCGAACGTTGTTGTTGAGATTATAAGTACTTATTTCCAAGTTTCAACAACTTTCCGTGCTATCCAAATGTATTGTCTTGTTACAGATACATATTGGATCATTAATGAGTGTAAACTGATTGTCAGAGCTGTAAAATAGTCAAAAAGAGTAGTGTCCAACTCCAGCTGTTTACGGCTAAGGTATTTTTTGCTTTTGCTCTATGTGTCAGCTGTATTAGCACATACCAGCATAGATTCGACCGCATACCAGCTTAATGAAATTTATCCTAGGAGGCATATGTGTGTCCTAAGTACCATATAATATACTTTATCCGTTCTTACATTATAAATGTTTAAGTAAGTTTGTTTACGTGTCTGTTTTGCTTTCCCGCTTAAACCACTTAACAGATTTTAAAATAAACCAATGAAAAAGTAAATTATCAGCGGGTGTGAATTGCAAAAGAGTGGCCATGAGTTTGTTTGCCCTTACTTCTCATAAGGCTCAACCCCTTGGAAACGGGCGGTTGTAGATCGGCACAGGCATATCATAGATTTTGTATTGGTTTGATTTTTGTTAAATTTATTTGCTTACTATTTAACAAAACAGAGATTGTTGCTTTTGTGTGTGTTCTCTATGACTTTAGAGTCTACATAAAAGACGATTTCAAACAATTTAAAATGTTTTATGAAATAAAGAGAATTTGAGTTTGGGTAACTTAGGCTACTTCTTACCGTAAAACGCGGGCGGAGCCGCATGCAAAAGCTAGTATAACGTATGTTACTATAAACTATAAATGTACTATGTATGTTCCTATAATATATGACTATACTGCAGTCTGATGAAAAACTTAGTTTAAAACATTAACTTTTTTATTTTTGAATGGTTTAATTTTACGTTTTGTAATAAGTTAATTTGTTTTTATCACTTGATAGTTAATATTCTTTAAACTTTATTAAATGTAATTGCAAAGATTGTAATCATTAGATGTACGAATATTAATCAGTGCAAATTGAACGTTTTTATGTTAACAAATCATTTCTTATTCAACTAGACGAGCGAATTTTTCTGGATTCACGTATTTTATTTAGTAGCAGACACATTTTTTTTAAATGTTTTTATATAAATTGCTTTGCTTGCGAAGTAAAACTCTATTATTGGTGACCACATCATGCCGGGAACATGCCGTCCTATGAATAAGATTTCATCCTAAGCTCGCTTATAATTAAAGTCAGATTTATTTTTAGTGTCTGGGTATCTATAGAAATATTTGTATTACTTTTAAAAAATCGATTAATACCTAGCCTCAAACCAACCCTCAAAGTGTGTTTGCCAGTTTGATTTGGGGTCATACTGCAAAAAGTTTTGCAAAACCCTTGGAAATATTATTCTTTTCAGACGAGATATTAATAAAAGAAGTCGGTAAATTGAGATAGAGAAAGCAAAAAGACCTAAAAAGCTAGGCTCTTGCTTTCCCATCCGAGAAATGTGGTATCCTAAGGATACCGTATTGTGTGTGTGAATAAGCCGGAGCCTTGTATCCAAATGATGTATGTCTGTCCAAATGATCGGACAGATCAGAAACAGAGACATTTACTGACCAAACTGTTTTCTATAAGTTAATACTTGTTTGTTCATGGTACAGTGTGGCGAACGGGAAAATGAATCACCTGATGGCATGAGACTACGGACGCCCACGGACATCTGCAACTCAAGAGTGACTTGCGTTGCCGCCCCATGAGTCCCCTCCTAGTATCAGGAAGAAAGGGATTTATGCTCCCGTAATCTCTTTCACTCCGTAAACACCAACGACGATCTTGGTAAGTTTTCTCCAACGGTAAATAACTTATTTAAAGAAATTGTGTCCGAAGTCTGAATTACGTAATTACAATCGGCCAAGAATGTAACCGTTACTTTAATTAGCTTTATACCAATTTAATTCGAGGTAATACTTGTTTATTTACAAAAGCACGAACGGCATCTAAAACAGTTAACTATGTTTTGGAAATCGGATTAGTATTACGCATTCTTGAATCAGTGTGTTTGTGAGGCGAATGATTTAGGAATTTAGGAGTACAGCCTGGGCTTAAAATAAGCTATGTTTACAATGCGTTTGAATGATGTGGCATGAAAAACATTAAAAGATAAACACTGCCGATAAACATAGTTATATATTTTTATGTATTTAGAAATATATAAGTATGTTTATCAGCAGTCTGGTAACCATAGCGCAGGCTTTACATAGTTTGGGATCAGACCGTCGTGTGTGTCGTGTCGACCGACCATCAACAGCCTTTAGTAGTCCACTGCTGGACATAGACCTCTCCTTAGAAACAAGGTTTTGGCCTACTATACCACGTTGGCCAGACGGGTTGGTTAAGTGTTAAGTTTTCCTTCTCTTCGCAGTGCTGTTATCCTGCGTAGTTTGCTCCCTTAGTCGGCTCTTACGAGACCCACGGGATGAATAGGGGTGGTGACACTCTGTATTCTAAATCCGTCACCACACATGTGTGACATGTGTGAAGTTATTATTATTATTTATGACATGTCAAGAATGAGAGAGAGAGTGAAGGAAATCGTGCGTTATTTATATATTTCGGACATCTGACACACAACGCCATCTAATTTCAAATAAGCAGAGCTTGTTCTATGAAAGCTAGATTGACTGATAGAATACTTTATACTTTTTTTCCTTTAAATACATCCATATAGTAACCTAGAAAACCTCTAAACTCCGAAAAAGATAAGTATTTGCTGATCATAAAAACATTCAACTCAGCACAGCAGTTGTATACGCTACCACTGCGCCACCGAGGCGTTTTATGACGTATGCCAATACTAAGGCTATAAATGCGTCTTAGCGATATTTGACGATACCAATATATGATCTAAGATTAGTTTTTTGATTCAAAAAGGTCCGAGATGAATATATATTTACATTGTACGTATATACACAATATATGTTTATATTATATACTAGCTGAGACCCGCGGTATTACCCGCGTTTGTTGTTATAACCGGCGAAGCTAGTCTAAAAAAAGTAGCCTAAGTTACTCCTTATGTCATCAGCTATCTGCCAGTGAAATTCCCGTCGAAATCGGTCCAGCCGTTCCAGAGATTACCCGGAACAAACAGACAGACAGACAGACAGATAGACAGACGGACAGACAAAAATTGTAAAAAATGTTATTTTGGCATATGTATCGTGTAAACGTGTATATACATTTAGTAAAAAGCGGTTATTTTAATATTACAAACAGACACTCCAATTTTATTTATTTGTATAGATAGTTATATTATCAATGCATTTCAACCGAAACTCAACACTCGTATAAACGGGGCCAATGTATATACTTATATACAGAGGTGTCGGTAAGTTCAATGGTTTTTTCCAATCTCAAAAATACATTCTGTTGTTTTTTGTCCAAAAATGACAACGCACCTAAAGAAGATTTCACTTCAAAAACATTACGTCATCTTATTTTGTTGCACCTGTCTGTACACATTGCCAATTAAAACACGCATTATACTGTTCGCCCTTGAATGCCCCATATACAAACTTACGTGTAGACACCATAAGTCAACACATTTGATTACTACAAATAGCTCTCTTATTACAAACAGCAAACAGTTCCATTTGCTTTGAAACAATCTTTGCGTCAGAAAAAAGGATTTTGGCAATAACGGTTCGATGAATTTAACATAGTATTTTATGCAGCTTTATTTTCTTTACTGCTTTGTAATAAAGTTTATTTTGGCTTGTTGAAAGTGCAAGGGTTAGGTTGTGTTCCAGTCTGCCAGTCACATGCTCAGTGATATTTTTGTAAGGAAGTTTAATGTTGGTTTAACAAAATAAATGTTTTGAAGCAGAATCGTAAAAATATTCTATATATAGAATTACAGTTTTTAGTGAAGAATCATAAGGGATTATTGTTGAAGATCTTTGAGGCGTAAGTATAGTTTGGTTCATCATCATCAGCCTATCGCAGTCCACTGCTGGACATAGGTCTCTCCCATTACACGCCACTTAGATCCATTTTGGGCTTCTCGCATCCAGCTTCTGCCAGCCATCTTGCGTAAATCGTCACTCCACCTGGCCTGTGGGCGTCCTACACTACGTTTGCCGAGACGCGGATATGTATGATGAGATAGTTTGGTTACCATATTTGAAGTGGAAACTTCTTTAAGAGCGTTGGGCAATTTTGAACAATAAAATGATGTATTTTTTGAGATGGGAAAAAAACAATTGAACTCGAGACACTGTTACTTTGTTGTACTGTTGTACTTGATTCGTTCTTAAACTTATAATCGCTTTTAAATACTAAATCCTCGCACTTACTTATTGTAAACTGTTTTCTATTCGTGAAGACCTGTTAATGGCTGAATGTAACCTATACCATATTAAATCAATTTGTAAAGCTATTGGTCTTCCAAGAACAAATAAATAAATAAATCTTATTTTAGGAGTTTCAAAATTTCAAACAAGAAAGACACGCCTTATTTACTAGTGAAAAACTAAAGACTATCCATCAAAATGTCAACAGAAGACAGCAAAATTGAAAATATAAAACGAAAATATTAGACGCCGAGAAATTAAAAAAAAAACTAAATTCGATGATGTAATTTTTCAGACAAATTTGAACCTTATTCACACGAGATATAATTGATGTTTCGAAGGAAAGGCAAATATTTTTGTTGTTTTAAGCCGCGAGGGAAGCTTTCAGCTGCTGTATGTGTGCCAAGAGATTCTGTTCCGGAATTCATTGGCAAAGTTCATTAGCTAACTGGCCTACTTACCAATATAACATTTTTTTATGTTACAACTATTATAAATGCGAATGTTTGAATGGATATTTGTTATATAATAACGCCAAGATGGCTAAACGGATTTGGATGAAATTTAGCCCAGAGATATATTATAGTTTGAAATAACATAAAGGCTACTTTTTATCACATAAATAATTAACATAAAAGTTATAAAAATACATAATATAGACATGAGACACACAACCAGACACGAAACAAATGATCGTACTCATCACGCAATATTATTATTATATCTTACACACGGCTGATCCCAAACTAGGCAGAGCCTGTACTATGGTAACCAGACCGCTGATAAACATACTTATATATTTTTAAATAGATACATATTATAGATAAATTACACACACAACAAACACACAGACACAAAACAAATGACCGCGCTCATCACACAATATTTGTTCTGGGTGAGAATCGAACCCTCTGGCTTAGCAGAACCTTCTAAAAATACTCATCCATCACGATATCACCAAGTTACCAAAAAATATTGTCACAAAAACGAAAATTGTCACAACGGGAGTTTCAAAAGTGACCATTTCATTTATGAGTAACTGTAAAGTCGGTTAAGAAAAACTCGTCTGAAGTACAGAGTTGTTATGGCCAATTATTGGACAAAGGAGACTTAAATAAACCTTAATACAGTCTGATGATCTGTTATTGAGTTCAGACAACAACAAAGTGATTAAGTTGATAAAATCAAACGTCTTGGACACTTGGACGGTAAAAATATTGGATTTTTCAAGTAAAACTTCTTTACGCACGCTTGAGTAAGCTGGTGAATGCGTGACGAGAGTGTTATGAAAAGTGTGATCGGGCGAGGCAAACGGAAGTTGAGAGAGAGATATAAGTTAGTGAAGACAGGAAGAGAGAGAGTCAAGTTTCGTATATTACTGTAGGGGCAAGAGAGAGAAAGCTGCGAGCACACGTTTTCTTTCTCTCATAGCCAAGAAGTTTTACTTCAGTCGTGTGGTCCAAAGCACACCCATTCACATCGTAGTTTCAACAATAATAATACTATTCTAGAAGTCTAACTATATAAACCATTTCAAGTAATGTAATAAATGAAAGTCTTAATCAAAAACACTTAAAATAGTTTACCTAAATATCGAAAAACAACTGTGTTATATTATATGTACAACTTATATGTATATTTTTTTACTAATTTCTACTAACTCTATATTAGGAAAAAGTAGTAACACGAAATGTTTCAGTCTTTTATTTATTAGTGAAAAAGTATTTTCATATTAATGTTCAGCTATGAATAATTTAAATCTGCCTACCTCGGACGGGAATGGGGCGTGAGTATATGTATGTATGGAACTTTAGTACAATAAAATTTTATTATATTTCTCTACAGCGTGGTGTGACTGTCTTTGTGGTGACGGATTAAGAATACGGAATGTCACCACTCCTATTCATCCCGTGGGTTTCGTAAGAGCCGACTAAGGGACCAAACTACAAGACAACAGCACTGCAAAGAGAAGGAAAACTTGAAACGAACCCTATACCAACCCGTCTGGCCAGCGTGGTATAGTAGGCCAGAACCTCCTTTCTTAGGAGAGGCCTGTGTCCAGCAGTGGACTCTTATAGACTGTTGATGGGATGATGTGTGGTGTGAATGAAACATCTGTTTACAGAATAATGAAACAGGAAAAATAGTTAAATTAAATAAATTAAACAGTAAATTTAATTACGCAATTTGTGTTTAAGGTCTTATGAGAATGGAACCGTCTAGCCTTCAAATTAAATGCATAGATAGTAATTATTTTATTTTTAAATGCAAATTTAAGTTGATTTTTTTTCGTGACAAAATATTAATAAAACAAGTTTTTCTTACAATTTTGCCACCTTAGTCAAATTAGTTACTTTTATCATCTGTCAAAATTACAATTTTGAATCAAAAATGTACTAAATAGCAACTTTAGACGTCACTTGAACAACTCAACAGAATAATATATTACAATGTTTATTTGATTTAAATTCGTAATAGTTATAAAAATCTAAAATAATTATTTCTTATATTCGCCGAGATGTTTTGTGATATTTGTTTGCGATAATGAAGCGAACATTGTAATTTATTTATCATCACATCATCAACAGCCTATAATAGTCCACTGCTGGACATAAGCCTTACAATAATTTATTTATGATTCAGTCAAATACCCTATTGGCCATTGAAAGAATGTTTTATACGTAGCTAAGAGAATTAGTTTCCAAATCCCAATTTCCAAAACTATGACAACATATCTGTGTTAAAAGATTAAATTGTCAATTTACATACATTAGGTTGCCAATTTTGGAATGATATACGTGGATACATCTTGGGGGCTAATGTCCCTTGATTTTATAATAAGCACCAAATAATAAGCGTTTTGAAGTCAAAGTTATTAAGTACAATGTAAAATAAGTAAAAACAAAATTAATAATATAGAAGAATAAAGCAAAAGTCATAAGAATTTCTATATTGCACTAATTTGTACTATCCTAAACTATTTATTAATTATTTAACAACTAATTAAGTACTTGATTAATTAACGATAAATTAAAATAATATCATTAGGGAATGTGTTAGTTGAACCGAAATCCGCTAAAAACTATGTATTTAAATTAGGATATGATTCGGATAAAATAGTTTAAGCTTTGAACTTGAGCTAAGACTGATAAGTTATAGTTTATTTTATGACCGTATACGGCTTGTACACTTACAGAAATACTCGTATATCTGTTTTGAAACATTCATTCTTCTTCTTCAAATTCTTAAGGTGAACCGTATCCTCATCGAACTCTTTGTTAAAAAATACTTTTAACAAGACGAGGATTTACTTATTAAAATGCGATGCGATCTGTTTTATCAGACGTCGGTTTTTATGAAAATTCTTTCAGAACTAAAATTTCATTACTTTACGGCGTTACTCGATGTACAAAAACTGACTTTAGAGTCAATAATAAATCCTTTGATTAAAAAGTTTTCTTCTATTATAAATTCAATATAATACTTTCCACTAAATAAATATTCAAATTCAAGAGTCAATTGTTTTTTGTTCTAGAAGTCATTTCGAAGCTAACGTAACGATAATAACACATACGTTACTAGAATGAATCATTCTAATTTCAAATAAGAACAATGTGCATTGCAATTCGGATTTACTGTCACGTATCAAGTACAGCGCAGGCGTCCTCTGGATGACATATAAACGAGAAAATAAACTCCTACGCATAGCAAAGAGTAATGTCCTTGTCTTTTATCGAATATATTTGTATCACAAGTACTTTGGCTAAGAAACTTTGTGATACTAGTCCAAATAGGGCTAAAACAGATTTTTATTTAAGGGTTTTTAAAATCAATTATTAGGAGATTCTCATTACTCCAGATCAGTCCCATTAAAATAAAGAAAATATTTCTACCTCTAAGAACGAATCAAGGAATGAAGAATACGGCTTCTAACAATTTAGGTATTATAATTTGGGTGTGATAAGCCGGTGACACATTTTTATATTATACAGGGTGTAAGGGACGGTGTAACGAATACTGTATTCAGACAAATAGTGTATTCAGACCATCTTTCGAAAATCACTGAAATTTTCTATCATCATAAATTAAATTGTATTTTTTTAATTTTGTGACTAGGGTCGCCAAAGATCCAAGGTTGGGTGGTATCGCATCATCAATTTTGGAAGGAACTATCTTATGATGAGGACTATGTTATCAATGCCGAGCCTAAATTTTCGAATTTAACCTCTTATCGATTATAACTAATTTTTAGCTACTATTATAATCTAATCAACCAACAAAACATTCTATAAAATATAAAAAAATGACGAATTTTCCGGCAGAAAATTCCAATGATTTTCGACTCAGAATTATGGTCTGAATACACTATTTCAGTATTCGTTACGATGTTCCTTACACCCTGTATATTATCTAAGTCCGGTCCATAATAACAAAGACATCATTGAAGTACTTATTTTAAGTGCTTAGTCACTGCTTCCTTGATTCAATTCATTTCTCAAAACGTACGCACTTTATTAATACTTATTTCGTACTATTTACATTTAAAGATACTCATAATTTCATTTAATTACCAAATTTAAATAAATCTAATAACAAATGTTACTAATTCGATATTAATAGCATTTGATATTTACTATCTATTAATATTTAGTTAAATCAACATTAAGTGCTATTATTTTATACGTATTATACACACATATGCAGTTTATATTATTATACATATTACTAGCTGCCCGGCAAACGTTGTATTGCAAAACAAAAAAAAAAATTAGGGATGGGTCACCCTTACCATTTAGGGGTTTAAAAAATAGATGTTGGCCGATTATCAGACCTACCCGATGTGCACACAAAATTTCATGAGAATCGGTCAAGCCGTTTCGGAGGAGTACGGGAACGAACATTGCGACACGAGAATTTTATATATAAGATTATGTTTTTATTTAATGTGTACTTTAGCTACTAACGTGATGATGACCATATCAAAAGCTTTTTCTAAAACGACAATATTACAAAACTAAAATAAAAAAAAACTTGTTCTTTACACATCCAGCGAAGCTTTATCGATCACAGTTTGTCTATTAAGTTTACACGCATAAGTAAACTTAATAATGCAGTCAATGTTGACTTTGGCACAAAAAGGGGATACCTATCGAATCATACACGTAAATAATGACAAAAAAATTACTTACCTTCATATTCGTAATGCTAGAGCAAACAGGAAACATTTAAAACTGATTTAAAGTTTATGTACTCAATTTAAATGGCGGTTTCATTATAAGAAGCACGTTTAGAATATGCCCATTGTAACTATTACGAACAATTGTAAGGAAGAAAAAAAGCGGGTCTTATATCTGACATCTCATCTACCATCAGACGACAAATTGGAGAAAAGCAAGAAGAAATTTGTTACAAATAAAAAACATGTAAATCTTTTCTCTTTTTTTTTCTCTTTTAAAAAAAAGACAACTCCCGCATTAGGAATATATATCCTGTGTCGCAGGGGACTTTACAAACATACATGAAACGGACACAAAGAACACCCAGACTCAGAACAACAATTTGTGGATCACACAAAGTGTCGTCCCATGTGGGGTTTGAACCCACAACACTCGGCGTAGTAGGAAGCGGCGTGGCGACCGCTTAAACCACTCCGCCATCCGTGCAGTCAAATAAATGAAATTCTTTTGTTTTGTTTTAATCACAATTTTATTATTTAAGAACTCTCAAATTTAACATTCGACTAATTTAATTTATGAGAATTTAATGCGGCATTAATGGGTTTTTAATAATTACCTATCACAATTTAAAAGCATCTTCAAATAATAATAATAATAATAATAATATTGTACCACATTCACACAACGCCATCTAGTCCCAAACTAAGCAGAGCTTGTACTATGGGTACTAGACAACTGATATAAATACATATATACTTTTTTTTTTTGTAAATACATACTTATTATACATAGAAACACCCAGACCAAATCAAACATTAAATGTTCATGCACACAAATGTTTGACTTGAGCGGGAATCGAACCCGCGACCTTTGGAATAGCAGTCCGTTACACAAACCACTACGCCATTCAGTCGTCAAATGTATAAATCATTAAGATATATTCAGCCGTTAATTAGTTAAAAACAAAACAAACAAGTAAGCCTTGTCTAGAGGTGCACTACAGCCGGATAAATCTTGAATGTCATGGTTTGACATTTATTGTACAAGTTATAACGTACAAGAAAAGTTGAAAAGCGATGTGATGCGTAGAGATGAGGGAAATGCAGGAAATAAAGTTATATGTATGGAAGTTGACGGATATAAGAGTAGAGGACGACCTAAGAAAAGATGGAGTGCGTGAAAGAGGGTATGGCTATAAAGGGTAAGTAACCAATGAACTGACTAGTAATCGAAGAGAAAGAAAGAAGAAAACTCTTAAAGCGACTCTAAATAAATTCAAGTCATTTAATGCACAACTGTCCGTGTGGTGACGGATTAAGCGTACAGAGTGTCACCACCCCTATTCATCCCGTGGGTGTCGTAAAAGCCGACTAAGGGAAAAACTAGGCAGGGCAATAACACTGCAGAGAGTAGGAAAACTTGACACAAACCCTGTACCAACCCGTCTGGCCAGCGTGGTATAGTAGGCCAAAACCTCCTTTCTAAGGAGAGGCTTATGTCCGGTAGTGGACTATTAAAGGCTGTTGATGATAATGAATGTACAACTCTTTCGCCAATAAATTGAGAAATAAACTTTAGATCACTTCAAACTTACCGGTTCCAATTCAGCAAAATTTCTGCTTCTAAAATATAAAACACACAGAAGCACACAAAAACACACAACTTACTTCTCGTACGCTTCTATGAGTTCCTTGACATTCCTCTCGGTTTCATTTGCGACGTCTTTAGAGTGTGGCTTCAGAAGGTTGACCACAAAATCTGCGTGTTCTAGCAACTCGTCTCTGGTTTCCTCAAGACTTGATACTTCACTTTGCAGCTCCTGGGTAGAACGAAAGGTATTGTTGGGTTTATATTAATCACAAATATGGTATTCAAGCAAAAACTTTTGAGAATTTTGAATGTCTTTTTCTCACTGATACTAGTATTTTCTTGACTACTCCAAAGGCCTAGCCCTATTCTAAAACATTGCTATTATAAACGTTATTATATTTCTCATTCTGACCTGAAGAGCATGCCTGGTGTCAACGGCCCGTCGCCTGGTGCTTGGACTCGCGTCGAGTTGCCTCAACCTGTCTGACGCAGCGGTAATGGCACCCGCGAGGCTCCTCTGCACGTCCAGGAGTTGGTTCCAGCGGTGCAGTTGCTGGTCTGCTATTGCAGCTCGTTTGGCGAGACCTATCACAAAACAAAGTCATTGCACCATATTAATTACCTGTTTAAAGGTTTTTCACATAATATATTTAGTGATTTTAGACTCCAGTGCTTAAATTGGTCAGCTCAACATTTATATAAAGTTTGTTTTTTTCTCTAATTCAGGACTCTGTAATCGGAAGCCTGTCAGGAGACTTGATGGTCTCTGAGCTCCCGATAGACACGTACAGAACCATTATAAATATATTTAATTGACCAAAAATGATGTAATTCTGCAATCTGATCATCTTCTGATTTGGTCTGATCATCGTATTTTGCACAAACATTAAGTAAAATGAAACCATAGAGCAAACAATTATGCTACACAGTACCAGTGCCGTACAGTAACGTATCATACAGTACCAGCATTATACAGCAGATAGTGTGACTAACCTTCACAGGCGACGTTCCACCTGTCTGCGAGCTCTCTAGTTCTCTGCTCGACGCGTTCACCGCTAGCGGCGTCAGCGCCGGAGCACAGCTCGCGTGCTCGCTCCCGGACCACGTCCAGGAGCGGCTGCTGGTTCTGGAAATTTAGGGAATTCAAATGTCAGTGAGCAGCATTCGGTAAATGAGGGCCAAGGGAAAAAAATCTAGTTCAGAAATGTATACCTAATTGGCTGGTCGATAACTTAATTAGGATATTTGTAATAATTATTATTCTTACAGTTAACGACATTGAACGAATCTCTTAACTTCTTTTTAGAAGAATCTAACTGTCTGTTAATACAACGATTATAAAATAATATTACTGTTAGAATACTGGCAACGATACTGCGGAACAACCTTCATCGTAAGACGATATTTTTTTGTATTGTATCTAGTATTGTCAGTGTAGTGTATTTAGTTTTAGTTTGTATTTAGTTTGTAGTGTATTTAATACAATCATCTATTAGTGAAGTCACCTCCGTTCAATATTTAATAAGTGTAATCTTAATTCAGACAACGTTATTTATTATCCGCTAACTTCAAGATCCATCTCAATACGAACATTGTATATAGTTTTATAACAAATACTTTAAGTAGGTACTAATTAACTTACTTAGTAACTTAAGTACACATTGGGCACATTCAGTACTAAATATAAAGTACACAGTATTTCTTAGTATCTTTTCATACAAGTTAGCAGTTTGATCATTAAGTGGGTGACGACAAGAAAGGTCTTATTTTATATACATGCAATACCTACCGGATACCACAGGGTTCGTGTTTAAAAAACAACAGAGGAGGCTGTATGCGAACAATGTAAAATATTAACTCTATTATAATGCCTTTTGTATAAAGTTAAAGAAGTATTTGATATCATAAAAGCGATGTTGATATAATTATTCGATAAAAACTAAATTGAATATTACATTTGTACATTGCAATGTTGATTTTGTAAACTAGAAAAAAAGTTTTTTCAACCAGTTAAAAAGAATGTTTGCCTTATATATGCTACAAATTTTTATTATATTTGCGTTATTCGTAAATACATTTTTGCTTCACCCGGTTTGAGAGATTTTTTTAAATGATATCACACTAATATTATAACTCGAAAGTTTGTGGGTGCGTGTTTGTACGTTAACGCGGGTAACACCACAAGGCGCAGTCAGTTTTTTTTTTATAAATCCTTGTTCCGAATCGTCAGCCTCCACTAATGTACATTCAAAGTACTCCATATATGAAACAAAAAATTTACGCATGAACAATCTTAATTGCCAAGAAACGGTACTAAACGAGAGAAGCAAGCCACTATTGCAATGTTATCTGATGACTGATAAGAAGCTTGATAACGCGGTATACAAAACAAAGTTGGCAGCGCCTAACTATATGACTTGCCTTTAAGACTATAACGTAGCAGAATTAAATTATAATCTTAAAGCACTTAATCGCAAGATATCAAAGACGCCATGTTTTTTCGCGATGTTTATAAAAATTTAGTGAATACAATGTGAATAGAATTTAGTGAATACAATTTTGCCTCCAATTTAAGAAGCCCAATTGTATTCTACCGAAAAGTGTGGATAAAAATCTACACTTTTCGGAAGATTGCGATTTTATCCATAATACTACTAACATAAATTAATGTTTTAAATCGCCGACGCAAAAATGAGGGTAATATGTTCTTATACCATCAGATGAGCTATGCTTGCTTGTACCTGGCATGGCATATTCGTACATATTGTAATTTGCGCGGATTCTGAATAATGTGGAGTTTAAATTTTAAATTAGAACCAGCGATTTACGTGGATAACAAAAAACAATCAAAGCCGTAAGTATATTATTAAAATTAAGGTATTTATCAACACGGTAGTATTATTTTGTGCCCATTGCGGTGGAGACTTTGGGCAGTTGGGGTTCGGAAGCTAAAGAGTTAATTGCGGAGATTGGTCGCCGAGTTAGGGATAAAAGTGGTGACTCCCGCTCCGGCTCGTTTCTGGTGCAAAGAATGTCCGTTGCAATTCAGCGAGGCAATGCTGCCAGGATCATGGGCACCTTTGCACCGGGAGCGACGCGGGGCGGGTTATATGATCTGATTTCAATTAAAAAAAAAACAAAATTGTAATTTAAATTATTATAGTTCACAAACTATTTAATTACTATCTTTGAAACTAATAAATAAAGTTAAGCGGCTATTGTAGACACGGTAGTTGAATTAATTTAATTAAGTAATCGTTATTGTAGCTCACTTTATCTCACTCGTGGGATTCTAATAAATCACTAAATTTTGCCCAAAACGCGTAAGATTATTTTCCCACCCTCTGTCACAGCCCTTTTTTTAGAAAGACGGCCCTTGCTGTATAACTAGCAATGTATATACTTTTTACGATGATTGAATGAAAAGAACGAAAGCGCATAAAATATGAATAGTCTTTTAATTTTCATTTGTTCAGTTTTGATTTCTATCATCATCACATCAACAGCCTTTAATAGTCCACTGCTGGACATAGGCCTCTCCTTAGAAAGTAGGTTTCTAAGGCGATTTGATTTTTTGGTGATGATTTTTATAATTATGTCTTATTTACATTTATCATGTTTATTTATAATGCGCCTAACCCGCTGATCCAACACACAGAAAACCTTTTAATGAATGATTGGTTTTCTTATTGCTTGGGAGTCTTATATTCATCTATTTTCTAACAGATATAAGCAATTCGCTTTGATCTTAACAAAATATACAAAATGTTTAGCAAATAGCTAAATAATACAACTTCATTATGATAGAATTTAAAGCTTCAGTGATTTGAATAAAAACGAATATGAAAGTTCAGAAGTGAATAAAGTTAAGTATCCCATAACTACCAAGAGCGGTTGGCCTTGACACTTGTTAGGCATTGTGTACAGTTATTTATAGACTCGAGAATATTCTCATCAAATTCAAAGAGACTTCAGTAAACGCAACTTCGTTTAACAACACTTGGATTATGTTGATTAGATTACAAAAGATATGAAACAGAATATAACATATATATTCTGAAAGCGAAGTAATCACTTGTTGAATAGTGTACGTATGTACGGAACGCGTAAAGTTTTTAGCTCTTGACGATCAGTGAAAGTAATTTGTTGAATTCGTCCCGTTAGTTACTTGTCGTCTGGCAATACAATTGAAAGGATCTTTTGTTTAATCTTGTGTCTCATGTTTCAACAGTACATCTATTCATCAGGAACTCGTGGTGTTCTACGAAATTTGTAATGAGTGATTAAGCCAGAAAGTATTTCAGGAATCTCATGAAATGCTACGAAAAAGATAGCTTTCTGATTGCTTGCATATAAACAGCAACAGAGTACAGGGTTTGGATCTTTTTTGATTATATTTCTGATTTATCGGTTTTTAAATACATTTTTTTATAAACTAAATACACTTTCAACAAAGTAGGTATGGGATTTTCCTGCGCTCGGATTTGTATGAATTCCAAATTTATTTGTACATCTGTCATGTGCTTATTGGTCGCTTTTACAAATGAAATTGAATTATCTTTACAGTTTATTTTACCTTATGTTGTATTTATTGTTAATTCCATAGTAATGAAAAATCGTAAAAACTTGCCTGGTCTCAGTTAAATAGCTTGAGTGACCCAAATTGAATCTCAGTTCAGAAATAATCCGCTAATAAGTTTGCATCAATTTTGGAAATATTTTTCAATACGACCTAAAGTTTCGTGTAACGTTTAAATGATTTCATGATGATTATATAATATCCTCACGACATCAACCTTGTCGAAGGCTACCTTTAAATCAAAGTCTTTCCTTGAATTTAAATAAGTGACGTAAGTTATGTGAAAAAAGACACATAAATCAAGCCTACAAGCAAAACGTCGGTTAACATGACTCAGATGACCTCACCAATTATGGGGACGATATATCTTGACAAGATTTTTGGCTTTTGTACGTACGAGATACGTACAATGTGTTATACAGTAAACACATTAAACGAACATCTGTAGGCAAGTTAAATCATACAGAGAACTCCCACACAAGGAATATAATCCTGTGTCGCGTGGGACTTTACAAGCATACGTGAAATGGACACAAAGAACATCCAGACAGAAGAAAATAGAAGAAAAGAAATGCTTTTTAGAATTTAGTTTGTATGCCAGTCGATGTCCCCACGTTCAATATTCGCCCTAATAGCAATATAGCAATACTCGAACTAGTCTCAGTCCTTTTTCTCATCCTAATGAGATTCTCTCTCTAGATTTTCCTTATCTCTATTTAGATTGCCTGTGTCCTATCTGAAAACAATTAGATAAAAAAGGAGGGTTGACGTCAGGCAGACAACCGTCCAAAACAATCTAAAACTCTTTCCAATATACCACATTTCAAAGAGCCATATCAAAATGACTGCACGGATCCCGTAGTGGTTGAAGCGACCACCTCGCCGCTTCGTACCACGCTAAGTGTTGTGATCTACATATTTCACACAAAGTGAAGTCCCATGTGGGGATCAAACCTACCACATTTAATGCAGTACGTATGTTCAACGTGGGGAAATCAACTGACATGCATATTAAATTCTAAAAAGTTCAATAGAGAACCTTTGAAGAAATTTCCATATCGAATTGGTTTTAAGAGTATTACGTGCTGGAAAAATTTGAAAAGATTTCCTCAATTGCTGCGCAATGGAATATAAAATAACTTTTTATACAGAAAAACTGAACAGCTTCAATAAGAAATATTTCGTGATCACATTTAGTCTTCTTTTCCTGAGTATCATTTAAAACGTTTAAATTGGAAACTCAACGGGGTTCGTAAGTAATAAACATCATAATGGGGCCTTAATTTCGTATGACCTTGACATTGAAGTTAACATTGTTATGTTAGTACAAACGGTCATTATTAACCTGTTGACTAGACGATCGATTAGTTAAACATGTGTTTAGAGTAACTGCTTCAGTTCTAAGGACCGTAAAGTGTGCAACATAACATAGGACCCATTTTTTGATAGAGGTGCCAACGGAAAAAAAATTAGCAAAACTCTGTCCAAAATTATTTTTTGTTATATAGTGTCAGATATTGGGGCGTTTGATCAAACGACCCAACAAAAATAAATCTTTTCAGTATTTTTATATTAAGTTTGGATTATTTAATCAATATATATTAACATTTAAAGTTCAAAAATTGGGTAAATAATGGTAATGCTAAATACGAAATAACTAAAAGCAAAGACGCTTAAAGGTTATGACATTGTTGGTGGTAATTTAACACTTTAACTGTCATTAAAAGTGAAAACAACACAATGCAAATATTGGAATATTAAGTTTGACCTTGACCTTAGCCAAACAATAACAGTTCAACTAAAACCGGCACTAACTGTACCGTTCCTTTTTCGTGGCATTTTGTATAACCTACTTACTTAGAGTGGTATCAAAAAATAAATAAACAAATATAATAATCTGCTAACGTTGGGGGCACGTAAAATATAACACTTGCACAATATAAAAGTACTGAAATAAACAATGGGATTGTGTACAGTTCTCATTGCGATGCTATGCAGTCACAGACTGGCGAGCAAGCGCTCGCAGACCGCCGAACACATGACATCACTTGTTAAGGCGAAGGTGTCGATTCACGATATTCGTACAAAAGATACGTTTGTTCATATTTTTTTACATCGTCATTGTTTATCGTGGCAACTTAGTTCTATTATGACCTAGAAAGATTTTATCAACTGTATTTGTAGATTCTGTAGATTGGAAGCCGACTTAGGAGCAAACAACAACATTGCTAAGAGAAGGAAAATTTAAAAAAAAAACCTTGATCCCTAGGCCAAAACCTCCTTTTTAAGCAGAGGTTTATGTCCACCGGTGGACTATTTAAGGCTGTTGATGATGATTTGTAGATTGCCAAAAATACGACGTGGCTACTATTTTCAAAGTCTTCGGGCTCAACACAATTATAGACTACAACGTGGTTTCGTATGTTTTCTAAAAACCTTATAAAGCTGTTTATGAGAAAGACTAGCAGGAAAATTTGCAAAGAATTGTAAAAAAGCATCAGTACGGGATCATATTGATAAATATTGACTGCTTCGGTTGTGTGGTGCTCGCGTATACCACGGGTTTCCGGTTCGATTTAGGGGTAGGACCAAACATTTGATTGATTTGCTAATATTTGTTTTGGATTTTGTATTATGAAATAGTAGTATTCATGAAAAAAAAAAAGTAAATATGTATTCTATCAGTCAATCCAGCTTTCATGGTACAAGCTCTGCTTAGTTTGAAATTAAAAAGCTGGCACAAACGTCGATAAGAATGATAAGTATCACAATAGAGAACAGGGCCCACTAACTATAGGTTGTTGTTTTATAAAAATATGATTGATATAGGTAAGTCTCGATGACCATGCCATAGTCCTCGAGACTTGAGTTACTTTGAGTAGAAGTAGCAGATCCTGCAATTGGAGATGCTGAATATGTTAGTACCGATTAGATAATATACCGTGTGGTGACGGATTGAGAATACAGAGTGTCACCACCCCTATACATCCCGTGGGTGTCCCGTAGGAAGCAAACTACGCAGGACAACAGCACTGCAAAGAGAAGGAAAACTTGAAACAAACCCTATACCAACCCGTCTGGCCAGCGTAGTATAGTAGGCCAAAACCTCCTTTCTAAGGAGAGGCCTATATCCAACAGTGGACTGTTATAGGCTGTTGATGTGATGAGATAATATAGAATGCTATGCGAATGACGGAAATACTAACAATTCATGATTCTCTAGTTAAATTATGTGAATGGACATCTGAGTCACATAAATTCGTCCATTTTCACACATTACTCTAATTACTTTAGCCACTTATGGCCACATGTTTGAGCAACCTTACTCACTGTAAAAATATACGAAGATCGTGGGACTTAGTGTAAGTGTGTGTAGTGTAAAATGGTTACTTGGTGCCTCAAGCTAAACATTACTAAGTATTAAATATTAAAAAGTGACAATTTGAAATGAAAGTATAGGACGCCCACAGGCTAGGTGGAGTGACGATTTGCGCAAGATAGCTGGCAGGAGCTGGATGCGAGAAGCCCAAAATCGATCTAAGTGGCGTGCAATGGGAGAGGCCTATGTCCAGCAGTGGACTGCGATAGGCTGATGATGAATTTGAAATGATGGTTTTAAGAATTTTAAATTTAAGGCACAGTGTAACAAAACCGAGATAAAACATTATCTATATTAGTAGTAAATTTATCTATTAAGTGTATGAAAGGTTTGGCCAGATTGTGTGACGGCGTGCGAATTCGAAAAAATACGTAATTTTATTACATTTGCAGAGTGTTTGTTAATGGCTAAACGTACTGAACGTCTAGAACGTACTGGATTGAAGTTAAGATTGCTTTTTCCTCCTTAAATTCCAGAGATAGATTGTGAATGATTAATTTACTGCATAAAGTCAATAATAAATTCATGACACGAACCCGACTTTTAAGGAGCGCCATTGGATGTGCCAGGGCAGAATACTTGAATGGTGCTAATTATAGGTATATATTTATACTTATGATAGGTGTGTAAACTAAAGTAACTTTACTTATGTTGTATAATAATATTTATACATAATAATATAAGGTGAATAGAGTTTTTTGTCTAACCACTACACCTTTTACTAATAAATTAACTCTTAAAAAGGATCACTGACTGTATTGATGAATAAAATTGTTATAAAGTGTTTCCTTTATCCCTAATTTACGCCCTCGGGGGTGCAATTCCGTCTGCAAATTTAAATGGGACAATCCTAGCAATATACTTTATGGTACATCACATTTAAATTTGAAATAAATTCTCTTCTGAATAAAATTTTCTAAATTGAATAACGAATTAAGGAGTTTTGAACTTTATTTAAAGTCGATTAATGTTAATGCTACAGGTAAATCGGCTTCCTAGCGAAGATCTTAACGGTTCATGAATTTTGGTTTACACGTTGACCCTTCGGAAGGAATGAAGCGTCCTATTGGCAGATCAGTTGGTGGTAATATTCACGCAAATAAAAAAGTATACATTTTTTAATACTCGCATGTTTAAACTACATTTATATTAAAAGAATTTTCATGTACTAAGAGAGAGTTTGAATATTCTTTTTCCTCAACATTTTTCATACAATCGCCTTACTTGTAACATTAAAAATTGACGAAAGTAGCAACATGGCCTTAATAAAACAACAATGGGCCTTGAAGTCAAGTGCATTAACCTACTGTTTTCATGAAAAATAAAGCGAGACCGGCGCTGTATAGCACTCGTTGGTAAAACTTAGGAAAAAATAGTCAGAGGCCCAAGTGCGAGTTTAACTTTAACTTGCACTGGGCCCTCAGGTATGTGTGATAAAGTCGATACGTAAGTGGTTTAGAATTCTAGTTTGTCATTGTAGTTTAATTGACCGACAAATTTTATGGACATGTATTCATCATCAGCCTATCGCAGTCCACTGCTGGACATGGGCCTCTCCTATTGCACGCCACTTAGATCGATTTTGGGCTTCTCGCATCCAGCTCCTGACAGCCATCTTGCGCAAATCGTCACTCCACCTGGCCTGTGGGCATCCTACACTACGTCGTTTGCCGAGACGCGGTCTCCACTCGCTTTCCCCAACGGTTGTCGGTTCTGCGGCTAATATGGCCAGCTTATTGCCACTTCAACTTGCTGATTCGGTAGGCTATGTCGGTGACCTCGGTTCTCTGCCGGATCACCTCATTCCTGATGCGGACCCTTAGAGAAACGCCGAGCATAGCCATAGCACGTTGAGCGACTTTGAACTTGTAGACCAGCCGTACCGTAAGTGTCCACTTTTAGGCTCCCAATGTCATGACGGGTAGGACGCACTCATTGAAGACTATGAATATGTATTACATTCACATATTATTTCCGAAAGGGTAGGCAGAGTCGTTTGAATCGCATACATTTTGCTAACTACAGTTTAAGGTTAGTTTATTGCCGCTTTAGGGATTCGATGGGATAAATACTCTCTAGAACCATAGTCTGGACTTTGTGTTAAACACACAGAAACATCAAAACAAGTAATTGCATTAAATAGACACCGAACCTGAAACATCTAATATTGTAGTCGAATTCTTTGAATGGTACCTGTGTCTTGAATGTGTTTATTGAATTACACCTACGGTGTATATTCTTATTACAAAATTTTTTTTTTTTGGAAATTGACGAATTAGCCCGCTACTATGTTGGCATTAATTTGGGATTTGTAGATGATTTTTTCTTTTCGTGAAGGTTTGAAGGTAGTATCGGTCTCGAAATACAACAGGCGGCTGTTCCACAGAATGTTTGTGCAGAGAAATAAGTTTTTTAAAAAGCGCGTAGTTACCGAGAAAGCGTTACACACAAACTTGAACTTGATTTCTATTGATTACACATATATTAATCACTGAGTACATTGTAATGTGATGTGTCTAACTGACATTATCACCGTTAATTGTAAAAAAATATCGTGTAAAAGATGCGAGGCGACATTGATATAGATAACAGCTGATGTAGAGCTAGATGTATTTAATAATTTGATGTAATCTGATAACATTATCTGCTAATTTGACATATAGATACCTAGAAATTCAGATAGACAGATAATCACTACTACTCTTCTGAGATACTCTTCTGTTTATTTTGTTGCCTAACACTATTACATTTGATCTGAAAAGAAAAAATTGTCAACTTTACTTTGTTTCCACTGACGTAATAGCAGACAAGCCAATTACCATCAACTGTGCGCTTTAGGAAGATTCAGATGAGAAAATTGGGAAAATCCGTCTGAGAGCCATGGCCGCGAATAACCGGTTCTAAGCCATTTTTCCCTTGCTTTTCAGCACGTAAATGAGGTTACTGGTTCTGGGAAGGGGATTCAGTTGCATGTGACTATGAGCGGCAGAACTCGCTTAAAAATTGGAGAAAGATAGGCAACGAAAGATAAGTAATACCGGGTCTTTAGAGAAAATAGGAAGTGTAAACAATAACTACAACAAGACAATGAACTGCTGCCGGGAAATCAGAGCGATCTAACATAACATCAATAATTATCAAATCAAACTTCCTTTCCATCAAATATTTAATAGGAAATTGTTTCGGGGAATTCCCGTCTTTCTTTCTCGTCAAGACATAGTTTTGGGTTTTACAAAAACTACTTGCTGTCGTCGATGAAATAAATAAGTCAAAGTCCTTTAGTCTATACGTAAAATTTGGACAACATTTTACTGTATTTCAATACTTGGAATATTGGCTATTGATAACCCTGTCCCAGTGCAGTGGCTAATCACAGGATGAACTACGTAACCCTAAGGCACTGCCCAGAATACTTGTGAATGCCTGCTCTAGTTTTCATTATTCACATAAAAAACAATAATATTTGATGTAAAGGAAGAATACAAAAAATCTTAACGACTACCGATTTCAGTATTGAGCGACTCAAGAATAATTTGAAACTAAAATAGATTAATTAAGTCGGCGTGTGTACTGAAACGTGTTATTAATTTTTGCTTATATTATAGAACTGAAGAGTTTATTTGTTTGAACACCCTAATCTAAGAAACTACTGCTTCAAATTGATTTTTTTTGTAGTGCCGGATAGCCCATTTGTCAAGGAAGGCTATAGGCTATACAACATCACGCTATGACCAATAACAGCCGAGCATCAATGAAAAATCTTGTAAAAACGGGGAAAATCTATTCCTTTTCAGAGACGCAGACTACGTTGCGCTAGTGTAAGATAAAAGTTTACTGTTAATTACAATAGACGTAGCGACATCTAGCGGCACCAGTTGAAACTATTACACTTTACAGATTCAACTAATATTAAAAAAAAATCTTTTATCAAGAAAGATACATTATCGTCAAAAACACATTTTTTTTTTTTTTAAACAAGTAAATTCGATAACATTTTATTTTAGTTTTAGGGTAAACTGGCCCCAGGGACTTCCTTTCTAGGGTATACCTGGACGGCGTGCGGTTTTAGTCGGTTCGTGTCCGACATGCCACCGACAGGTGCTATCCCAAATCCCTAATTCCCCCTCCTCCAAATCCTTCCTCCCGCTGACTCGAGCGGGAGGGACTCCTAGGGCAGCAACGCACTTGTGACTTTTGAGTTGCAGGTGTCCATGGGCGGCGGTAGTTGCTTACTATCAGGTGACCGGTCTGCTCGTCTGCCCCCTTGTACCATAAAAAAAGAAAAAAAAAAACGGCTTGCGAGTGACATTTATTGTAAAACGTCTACAAAAACAGAATGCGGTTCTCAATTAATTTGCATTCTTTGCTACCTCAGAACTCCGTAATCCAAAAATCGTTTTGTTTTTTTTTTTTATTTGGGAACCTATAAGTCTTTCTCCGAAATATAAAACCATTGACTGTGGAGTTCGAGTTATTATCTGTACATATAAGATAGCGAAGCCACCCACTTCAATTTGTAAATGTTATCTAAATTGGCTGGAATTGAATGATCTTTGTAGTTCAATGGTTAGTCATCAAATTAGTCCCCAGCAGACAGATGGTTCCCTACAGAAAGTATACAATTACTGGTATATGTTTTATACCAATAAAGTAGAAAATAAGCAATAGGTTTATCATACAAGAAATGAGAGAGAGTTCTCTAAGAGCTCTTTTACGGATCTTTGTTCACAGCTCTAAAGTGTTCATAATAATATAAAACCAAGGAGGTTATTTGTAAAGGACATGTTTGTCATAAGGGGCAAACCAGCCGAGGGGTTAACTGATAATAAGTGACTGTCGCTAACAGGGACACCTTGAGGAGGACCCGTACCATATTATTTCAGGCCCGGATCGATGCCGCGCCTAGTAAAACCCTAACCCGGGAAAGACACAACAGGACACCTACAACTCAAGAGATTTTTTGGCAAAAGTATTGGAAAAATAATAGTAAGAAGTAACATAGGAATTAACTTTTTAGGTTTATACATATTTTATAAGGTTCCGTTGCCGGAACTAACTAACTAACTAAAATAACGGAGCAGAACAGTTATAAACAGTTATAAATAGAACAGAATCAGAGCATTTATAAAATCACTTTGGCGGTCCGATCGGTCTTAATTTCTTAACAATCAATATTAGCTTTAAAGAAATACCTGTAAAAACTGATTACATCAACCAGCCAAACATTAAACAGTGACATGTAAATAAGATTATGGACCATAATAAATTTTCAGACTTACTTAGAAATGACCAATGGATATAATAACGGTTACTTTGTTTACTGTTTTATATAAAAACAAATAAATATCGAACAAAAAAATAAAAATAAAGAAACTGTATATAAACTCATTTTCACTCGAGAATAACAAAATCATGAATGAAACGACTTCAGTTTCAAAACTAAGTAAGTCTGCAATTACAAATAAAATGATGGTGACTTACCTCAAGATCATTCTTGGCGTGGTTCAACTTCTCCAAGTGCAGTCTTAAACCATCGACTGACGTCACAGGTTCATCCTGAAGGTCATTCTTGTCCAATATGGCTTTAATTTTGTCCACAAGTTGACAGAAGTCTTTCCAGATTTCCAAATCTTGTTCTAATTGAGCTTGACGAGATTTGGCAGAGTTCAGGTGTTCTTCAGAAGCTGATTGTGTTTTTGATGGTCTTTCGGAAAGCTCTTCTTGATCAGGATCGCCGCCAGAGATGGCCAGATCTTGTCGACAATATCCTGCATTCGCTTTCCAACTAAGTCTTTCATAGAAGGTTCAGATGTGTGGAAGAAGGATTTGTGTTCTTCTAAATCTGATTCAATGTTCTCAAAGTCTGTTCCATTTTTGCCCATGTCTAAGCGTATAGTTGCCTCATTGATCCAAATTGTGAGTTTCTCGACCAGTGAATATATTGCTGTCTACTGTTTCTTGTGTCTTGCAAATATTTTTCTCTATTGGGAGTTGGCAGGTAATGATTTTTTAGGGAGTTAGCTTTTGATACCATTTTAAAAGGCTGGGGGCTCCATCGTCATTTTTTTTACACGGTAATCTTGGTAGTTTTTCCAAATATGATTGAATATTTTTTCAAGGGGTGTGTTCAATTAGTTTTTTATCACCTACCCCCCATTTTGCAGGGTCGTGAGTACCCAGCTTTTTATCATGAAGCCTTAAGGATGCTGATAGACGGAGCCAATCTTTTTTTTGTTTCCACCCCTTCGGTTCTTGACGTTTAGACTCTACAGTCCTTCTTAAAGTAAGAAGCTGTTGTTTCAAAGACTGCAGAAGCTCAGTGATATTATTTCTATCAATAACAGTGCCTTCAGCTGCAATTTGTTGACCCTTGTCTGTTGCAGTTGCGAGCAAAGCCTCACATCCTTGAATTTTAACGATGATGTCATCGTAACGTTTAATCTTTTCTTCTAAAGGTTCATTAGATCTTTCAATCTCATTAGTAATATTAGTGTACTTAGTGATGAATTCTTCTATTTCTTTAACAAGAGCGAAGAATTGTTCTCTTAGCAGTAGAAGAGATTTTAACCTAGATATCTGATCTTCAATGGTGCTCATCAAATCGTCTTGTTGAGTAAGGATATCCTGAAGATCGTGTAGATTGCCGCCTTGTAGTTCATTTAACATTGATTTGTTCTTTTTGAGATCAGCTAGGATTGATTCATAAGCTTGAATAATAGGCTGGACATCTTCTACCTTGCTTCCAATAGGTTTGTTGAGAGCCTTCAGTTTATTCTGAATTTCATTTAAGAATTCAAGAGCAGCAGCAATTTTGGCTGCAGCATCCTTATATTCTTTGATATGCTTCTGTAAAATGCTCTTTTTATCGTTAATAATAGCGTTAATTCTAGCAAATCTATCAGATAATATATTAACTTGTTCCTTAAGCTGTAACTTGTTGGAATCAGACAACGATTCCATGATATCTTTAGACTTATCTTTTGATTTTTACGAATGTTCTTCTCGACATCTTCAGTCTCCTTACTTAATTTTTCAAATTTAGCAAGCTGTTCTTCTAACAACTGAAGACTCGTCGTGCGGAGTTCAGGTGTAGCAGCAACCTCAGCTTCATTTAGCCAGCTTTGACACTTGGCCACTTCAGTCTCAAATTCGTTTCTGCCTTGTAACAATTTATTCAAAGCTCCGAGTTTGTCGTCGATATCCACTTTGGCTGAAGTGTAAGATTTATTTAATTCTTCAAGAATAGTATGTAACTTAGCTCTTTCTTCTGGAGAGCAATCTTTAGAAACAGCGTTACCCTGTCGCATGACTTCAGCTAATGTATCATTGTGGAAATCAGATAACTCATTCTGATGTTTCTTGTGCACAGCAATTTCCTTTTCAACTTTAGCAGCTTCGAGTGGAACTGGACCTCCAAGTTTTTTGATCTCAGCCAGTTTAGCTTTAAGCCAATTCCTTGCTTTTTCAATGTCATTTTCCAATTTCTTTCTATAATCAGCACAAGCGCCTAACCTTTCGATTTCTTGTTTTATGAGTGAGGCTAGTTGCTTCTGTTTAGAAGAAAGTTCGGACAGCTCTGATTCTAATTGCATCTGCTCGGAAGGTTCTAGTTCGGCTTGAATATTGCTTACCTTCTTTTCTAAAGAGTCAATGACTGTCTTTTTGCCATCATTTTCCTTGAGCAGATTAGCTACCTTCTTTTGACGTTCTTTCACAGACTTGCTTTCGTAGCCAAGTGGCTCAGGGTGAAGAATATTATCGATTTCATTTTGCATCCATTCATTTTGAGCGCTTACTTCGCTCTTGGTTCCATCAATAGCTTTGTATGTTATCTCAAGCATTTGCAGCTTGCGCTGAATGCGCTTAGATATATCATTATATCTCCTTTCGACTGACTTCATCTGAAATAAATATTACATTAGTCGGATTAAGCTAAACTGAATATAACGAATAATGAATATATAAGTAATATAACTTTTGTCATACTTTAAAGATATGAGCAATGCATGAACAACAGTCGTGATTCATAAGCTGATAAAATTACTAATTTTTTTTGTGTTATTAGTCAATTGACAAATATTTGTATTCTTGGAAAAGATGATACTCACTTGTTCTTCAACTTGTTGAGACTCCAGATTGCTAACGATATTTATAACTTTGTATCCTACAGTTTTGATATTAGCCACTTTATCTTTGCCGGCCTGACCGAATTCTGACGACAGTTCTTTCAAGGCACTAAGTTTCTGAGGGCATGGAAGACCAGATCCTTTATCAGCTACGCACATTTTCTTTAAAACGGAATCGAACCAGTCATGGATCTCTTGGCATTTGTGTCGGAAATCATCAATGATTGCTTGGTTACCCTTTTCTCTTTCGATAGCTTTCAATATAGCCTCTTCCAGGTTATCAAGTTCTTCTTCTAGATTAATTTCGTCTTCAAGCCCTAAGAAATATATACATTTAATTATTATTATATTATGGATAAAAGTAGAAATGTAGTCAAAACTATGGATTTTGGTAAGCAGTAGGTATATTGCTAGTCGAATTACATATACAGTAGAAAGTCTGTGTCAGTGTTTTATTTTTTATTTTTAATATGTTTTGATAACGAGAAATAAAAAATATTCACCAATGTGAACCAAAGATTAATTGAGAAACTTTTTGTAGATATTTCCATAGTCTACTACAGAATGCTAACTTAAAAATGTACCTGGTATTATTTTGCTGTGATATTTAGGGCTACTAGGGCTAATCTTCTAGGTCTCCTTATCATAAATCGCGAATTTTATTTGGTTTAAAAAAAATCTCAGGTTTAGGCTTTACATTTAAAATAATCACTACTAACCTTCAGTAGGAATCTCTGTCAGTAATCTGTTTCTCTTTTCACTCAACGAGACCAAGGCGTCATTCATAGCCGCTATATCCTGCTTAGCAGCTTCGGGTCTCAGCTTAGATGGGTTAGCAAGCCAGTCTCGGGCCAGCGCATTATGAACAGATATCCATTCCTGGATCTCTAGGACTTGCTTCATTGCCTCCTCCATACCGTGGACGGCATCTCCTAAAGTCTCCAGATGACTTTGTACCTATTGAAAGCATTGAATTGAGCAGTCAGAAACTCTGTTTAACAAAATTTCATTTTCTCCTGGTAACTCAAACTGAGTTACCGTTGTACGTGTGAGTACGTTATGAAAAACTCAGACTAGTAGATATAATTATAAACTAATTAATTTCTGATTTAAATGAATGAATTAATGATTTGTACAGATGATGCTTAAAGCTGTAATATCAATAAGTTTGATAATTTTTTATAGATATTTACATGACTTGCACACGAATTCCGCCACTCCCCTAAACAACTATCACAGTAAATGAATCTTGGTGCGACCCGCAGACTCATGAATTCCTTTTCCACGAAGGGAAGTCCTTTTCCTTATGGAAAAAGAGACAAGCGAGCATACGGGTCACCACCCAGCAGATGGTAATTTTTTAACAGAGTAGGTTTAAAACTAAATACCCTAGAGGTTGGATTGGTTGGGTTGGAGGAGGTGTAAAGAAGTTTTTGTATTTTAAAAATCATGTTGTTTTCAAGAATCTAATTGTATATTATACAATTCATAGCCATTAAGGCCCTTACCTTATTTTCAAAAGTCGAAATCTTTGTTCCAAACTCAGGGGCCTCGATATTCTTTAGTATTAAGTCAATGCGTGGGCTTGCTACATCGGTCACATGTTTCTATAAACAAACCATGCATAAGGCGCACATCAAAACGAATAGTGCTTGTTAGTTTCATTCTGTTATATTTGTTAATGTAGTGTGAGAAAATATTTAGGAAATTTACTCTGGTGAGTCTTTTAAATTTACTTTTGAAAAGGTTCACGATAATCCCGATAGATGGCACTACGTGTCGCCATTTTAGGTCAGAAATAAAAATAGAATTTCTAATCCCTCATCAAGGGGTGTCATTTCAGTGCCAAGAAATTTGAAACATAAGTTGTGAGTTTCAAAACTAGTAACTACAAAAACCAGAATTACACCCTTCGATGTTATCGAAGGGTTTTTAATTTCCATAAATATTTTCTTTTGATAAAAATGTAACAATCGAATGCAGAAGCAACATTTTTGCTACTTAGTACTTGTGTAAGTGCTATATAAACAATTAAGTGAATCACATTAAGTGATGGTTATGTAATTAATATATTATTTTACAAACAGTGCTTGAGTGTCATTGTCTGCGCCAAAATAATTCGTTCATTGTTTTACAAAGTATTTATTGTCTCTGCCCATTCAGTGAGTACCGGATAAGTTTCGGAAAGCATTCATTGGCGCATTATATGACTAACCTCGTCAATGGAAACAACGACTCAACTCAACTGACTTACTAGGTGAAATTCAACAAAAGAATATCTCAATATTAGTGTTCTGTGAGACCGCGGTGACATCGGCTGAGCCGGTCGATATATGTCAAAGCATGGCTCTCCCACAGTTACATGATATTGACACTAGATGGCGTTTTGTCAATCCAATACAAACTAGAAGTGGATTAATAAAAACTCGCAATACGTATTTGTCTTCAATAATATGATAGAATGTTATGTCATTAAAATAGTAATATAGTTCTATTAAGTCCCAAAGTAAGGTTCTAGAACATTTAGTAAAATATTTTTTCTTTTTTATTTAAAGTCGCAAATACCTTCACGTACCGTATAGTAGCCATGTAGAGAACCACCCATAAAATGTGATGCAGTCTTTAAACAAATGTCTTTCATTAAACATTTATAGTTTATTCTTTAAGTAACATTTCTTTTAGTTAAACACTCAAGATTCACCTGTACTTGATTGTATCAAAACTTTTGACAGGAATGTTATGGGCAGGACAATAATAAAATAAAATAAAACAAAAGATGAGTTATTAGTATTATTAATTTGATAAAAAAAAATATTGGCTCATTTTAATAAAGCTACTCCTCTAAGCCGAGGAGTACGCGGTAGTACCAGTTACAGGTTATGCATCCTGGCTGGATAGTTTATTTTTTATTAGTACCTAGGGCTGCCAACTTTTATCAAACTAGTTATAATATTTTCTGTACCTACAAAATATCTTAGACAGCTACAATAGAACAATATAATTCAAATTAATGTTTGAAAATAACTAAGTAATATTAGCCTATTTTTAACAGCCCTTGACAACAAAAAGACACGCTTTTCGTTCAAATGTACTCGTCGAAACCACCTACAATAAAAACAAAGAATATTGGAACCGAAATAAGATCTAATACGGTTGGCAACCCTGAATGTAGTTTTAGACAGCTTTTATTAAGTATTAACGAAAAAACTGCAATGGACAGAGACTAAAAACTAACATATAAAATCAGAATCATCTTGGCGAAATTAAAACCAGGTGCACAAAATTTACATTGCCAACGATAAAGCCATTTAATATACATTAATTGTTCTAACTACAGGGCTATCTACAACAGTTAATCTATCAAGTTTATAAGAACAAATCTTACTCTGTTATAACATATTATACGTTGGTATTGTTCGTTTTGTTGACCTGGCGGACTTTCAAGCAGAGTTTAATAACATGTAACATTCGGTTTGAAGCCATTGACAATAGTCGAATTGCATTGTACTTTTTATATTAGCATCTAAGACTTATTGTTATATTATTTTTTTCCAAAATGTGTTCGTGTCGTCGGGATAGACTCAATTGTATTAAGTAAGTGGTAATTTTTGTATATTTTATTCATCATCATCAGCCTATCGCAGTCCACTGCTGGACATAGGCCTCTCCCATTGCACGCCACTTAGATCGATTTTGGGCTTCTCGCATCCAGCTCCTGCCAGCCATCTTGCGCAAATCGTCACCCCACCTGGCCTGTGGGCATCCTACACTACGTTTGCCGAGACGCGGTCTCCACTAGTTTTCCTCAACGGTTGTTGGTTCTGCGGCTATTGTGGCCGGCCCACTGCCACTTCAGCTTGCTGATCCGGTAGGCTATGTCGGTGACCTCGGTTCTCTGCCGGATCACCTCATTCCTGATGCGATCCCTTAGAGAAACGCCGAGCATAGCCCTTTCCATAGCACGTTGAGCGACTTTGAACTTTTACTTTTATTTTATTAGCAAATCTTAGAAATAATAATATTTTCGGACATTCAACACACAACGCCATCTAGTTTCAAACGAAGCAGAGCTTGTACTATGATAGCTAGATTGACTGATAGAATACTTGTATACTTTTTTTTGTACATACATACATGTTATACATATAGTTGATATCTTTAGTAATATAGTAACTTAATTTAGACTTATCTCCTGAATGACGTTAATTTTTAAGACACTATTTGAACAGGCAGTGTTCAAATATTGTCTTAAAAATTAACGTCTCAAGTCATATTAGTTTCAGTAGCCCCAATTATTCTAAGAACCCATAAATATGTAACAATGCAAATCAACTACCTCAATACACAATGCCAAACTGACAATGTCCTTATGTCAGTCACTGACAGCGGCCATCAACACTGACACACGACGTTACAATTAAATTAGTTCAAAAAGACATCAAAACATCAGAAGCGAGAATAGACGTTGAAGCTTTCAGTACCTGGTCAATGAGATCTTCCAGTCTAGCTCGGACGTGGAGCTCTCTTGGTGGAATAGGAAGTGGGGCAGAATCCGCTGGCGAGGAAGGTCTGGAAACAGATGCTGCAGCCGCTGAACAAGCTGCAACAGCAGCGGACAGACGACTCTTTTCTGTTTGAAGACGATTGTGAAGACCCTGTAGAAAGAAATTAGGGACCAAAAATAATATTTGGTGATGACTAGCAAGGATGTAAGAAGATTTAGAAATATGACTTACCCTAGCTTTGTCCAGTAGTTCTCGTCCATGCGAAAGACCATCAACTGGCACATCGAGTTCAGTTATCGCCGGTTCCATTTCATCCAGGTTGTTTAGAATGCTTTCAAGAGTATCTTCATACTCCTTAAACTTCGCAAGACCTTCTCTCAGTCTCCTCTCAATTTGTAGGGCAGTAGCCAAGAGACTTTTGTGGCTATCGTTGACGTTCTTTAATTGTTTTCCGACAGTGTCTCGAATAGATGGTGTAGTTTTTTCATATCGTTCAATCTGAGCTTGACCTTTTGCTTCCAATTCGTCAAGAGTTGAACGGTACTTTTGGATATCGTCAAGAAGAACAGCATGTTGGGCAAGTTGATCCTCAGTCTGTTCCCTATTAGCAATATATAAAGAGTTATGTGCCATAAGCTGGAAGGAGATCTGGAGAAGCCATTTCTCAGTGTCTTGCAAAGATTGATGATACTGGTTGTAGTCTTTAATATCAGACTCCAATTCGGCCTTCTTAGCAGCGCATTTGGCGCGTAGTGCTTTGCATTTCTTTTCAATACTAGTTACAGATTCCTTTGCAGCTGGTTTACGAGCCCATGCACTTAGTTCCACAGCTTCACTCTTAAGTCTTTCTAATTCTGGTTTCTTGTTTTCAATCGAATCTTCGATATGCTTATATTTCTCTAGCAAAGTTTTCATTTCTCCAAGTTCTCCTCCAGTTGGTGGAACTTTGTCTAGATTTTGTTCTGTGTCCTTAATCCATTGGTCCATTTTCTTCTTCGATTCTTCAAAATCTTCCCATTTACCGATAGCAGCTTTGAGCTGAGCTGTGATCGAGTTAAGATCAATCTTCAGTTGATCCCAGCTCTCTTGCAAGACCTTGACGTCATTTCGTAGACCATCTTGTTCCTCAGGCGGTGTGTTATTAAGAGCTTTTTTGAACGCCTCTTGTAAGACAACAAGTAAATGATGGCCCTCAGTCATTCTATTACTTACAAGCTTAACTGTCTCTAGCTTGTCCTTAGTGGTGTCAATATCTCCGACTCCGATAGAATCTTGAACAGTGCCATGAGCAGTTTCTAGCCATTGTTGGAGATCTTCCTTAGCTTTAATAAATTCAGTGTGATCTGAAAGATTCTTCTCACCGTTGGAAACTAGACCTTGTATCTTGGTCAGTAAAGTGGTATATTCAGTTTGAAGGTTTACAGTCTTGTCACGAACCCATGCACAAGCGCTTTGTTCCATGAGATTCTCACACCTATCATTAAGTTCTTCCAAGACATGTTTGTGACCTAATGCCTCTGCTAAGAGTTCCTGTTAAAAATATTGAAAAACAAACATGAATAAATAAATTTATTCTAGTTAGCTATTAGGCAATACTTTGGAATAACAAAACGCGCATGCTAAGATCACTAGGTGAAAGACGTTCTGGAGTGATAACAATTCATGAGCTTTAAGTTTAAACCAGTCAGACGAGAATGCGCTTACTGTAATTGCTTATACATATATACTAAACTTGCTTGCTTGCTAACACATTTAAAATAATCTGCTACTAATATTATGATATATAATATAATAATATGAAATATCAGGGAACATAAATATAACACAGTGTATGATATAATACTTACACGACACTTATCAAGATACTCTGGAGTAATTTTATCAACCTTTTGTACCGTCTTTAGTTTGCTGTCAAACTCTTTCACCCACTTGCTCATCTTTTCAGATGTTTCCAAGTAATCAGCCCACGCTGAGAGACACTTCTCTAACAGCTTCTTTGTGTCTTTGCAAATCTGCTGCAAATTCTCCCACTCAATTTTCAGTTGCTTGATTTCTTGATTGATATTGTCTTTGCCTTCATTTCCTGTTGTTTCAAGTACCGCTTCACACAGATTGATTGCCTTTTGGAGTAAGGCTTCACCTTTGGGCAAGGATTGTATAATCTTATTGACTTTTGTGAGTTTCTTTTGTACGGAATCTTTTTCGCCGTGGGAGTCAGAACATTGCTGGATCTCGATTTTGCAATTACGAATCCAATCGTAGAAGTTGTCATACGACTCTTTATATTGAATGTGGGAGTTCACGTAATCTTCCAGTTTCTAGAAATAAATGTTGATTAGCAAACATGACTAGTAATGCTATTGCATATCTTAAACTTATATAACACACAAAAAGAATAAATTATACATAAGATGATACTTACAGCGATCATCTCATTCACAGTTTTCCTTATATCGTCGTATCGCTTTAACGTGTCTTCTATACCCTTAGACTTAAGAGACGAGTCTTCTTGCAATTTCTCATTCAGTTTTTTGACAAGGTCACTGTGAGAATCAATATCTCTATTGAAAGTCTTGAACTTTTCAAGTTTGGCTTTCTTTTCAGACAAATCGTTTAACAAGGAGTCGTCTGATTGGATCTTTTGATCAATGTCGTCTAGCCATTCAACTAAGAGCTTGTGGATCTAAAATAAATTAGGTTAGATTATTACACTTCACATCAATTTGTTTTAAATCATCATTTTATAAGTGTTAAAAAAATTAAGTATCTTTCTACCAGACTTTTCTTCAAAGAAAATATTGAGATGTTATTCTTGTAAGTTCAACTTTAAAATTGAATGAAGATTTCAAAACTGAGGAAGAACTAAAATATAATAAGTCACTACCACACACGCCCTACCATTGATCCTTTTCTTAATTACAAATATTTTTTTACCTTAGATATATCATCAAATTGTGACGCTCTGTTAGTCAGCTTGTTTCTAACATCTTGCAGGTCCGCGATAAGCTTATCAAACTCCTGTTTCAGATTATCCGTATCCTCCTGAATCTTAGCTGCTCCAGCCTGTTCCGTATTCATAATTACTTTCTCCTTCAGTTCTAGAAGATACCTCAGTTTGTTTTGGCCTTGTTCTAAGGATTGCCGTAGAAGTTTCACAGTATTTAATTTGCTATTTACTTCAGCCAGATTGTTAGGTATTTCAGCGCACTGATTAAGTTTCTCACGAGTGCGGTCCAGCCAATCTTGACATTCACCATAGAGTGCGTTGTGTTGCTGGTGTTCCTAAAAATATTTTATTTGTTTTAAAAATTATTCTTTTTGGGTAATTTTCCATTATAGATATTCCATAGTTCTTATTTCACAGGCCAAAAACATAAAATCATGACATGGTTTCGTGTTTATTTATATGATTACTTTTAGTTTTTTACTTAAGATCTACACTCAAGACTTCTCAGACATATTTCTATAAAAAAAAACAACCTACCGTACACCTAGTGGTGCTTACAGAACTTACGAGTAAGTACCTAACATTAATAATGTGTTTGATCATACCTGATAATGGAGCTCAAGTCTTTTCATGACTTCCTTAGCTAGGGACAGCAGCGCGTTGTACTTGGTGGTCAGCTGAGTAATGCCATTCGAGATCCTGGTGTCTGCGCATGTTTCTAGTAAAGTTTGTGCCCGCACATTAAGTTTATCCAGCTCAGCTTGCCAATCGAATAGCATTTGTAAGTGTCCCTGATGACAATAAGAACAGATGACTTAATACCGAATAGGAATTCATTGAATCTAGATATATTAAACAAAATCAATAATTAATTATTTAATACTAACAATAAAAACTAAGAAACTACATATTTCCTTACCTGGAATTCCTCCAGCACGATCTTCTTTTGTTCCAAGTTATTCTGGAGTTTATTAAAGGATTGCACGAGTTTTTCAGTCTTCGACAACCAATCTAAGGCTTCCTTGTACTGCTCGTCGTATTCTGTCCACTTGACGATACCACCCTCTATCAGAGCTTTCGTATTGTTCAACTGCTCACTGTTAGACATATAAATAAAAAATGTAGAGACATTAAATTCTACATGTTAGAAACTCGTATGTAATTATTTTGTACTTACACATATGTATCGTATTCTTCTTGCATAAGAGCTACTTCTTCTTCGATTTCTTCTCTATCTTCATCATCAGCCATACCGCAAGATATCTCTCCCTGTTCAAGAGCCTTTTGCAGTTTAGCTTGACCATTAGGTAGTTCACTTTCTAACACTTTAAGCTGCGTGATCTTACTACTTAATGATTCCTTGTCTCCTGTTGCATCAGAGCACTTTCCTAATCTTTCTTTAGCAGCTCTTATCCATTGGACAAAGTCTGCACCAGCATCAATAAACGTCTGGTGTTGTTCTACCGTTTGCTTCTGCTTGTCGTATAACGTTTTAGCTTGCTTAGACAATGTTTCGTATTTGCTGGTGATTTCAGACGCCGGAGCTTGCTGCATAAGTTCTGAAGCCTTAGAAGTTACAGACTGAATCATGGGTTCAAACGAAACTATATCTTGAACAATATTGTTTGTTTGACGGAGTGTAGCTTTCCTCTCGCCAAGGCTAAGACCTGCAGTGAGACCAGCCAGACGGTCCTGCCCTTTCTTAGACTTGGCGACCTTTTGCTCACACACTTCTTGAAGTTTTGCTTCTCTATCGGATATCCATTGTTGAAGTTGTGCATAACTTGAACTGTAATCGGCCCACTGGAGTAATGAGGTTTCCAGATGAACTTTAGCTGTAGACATCTTTTTAACGAGGCGATCCCATTCGTTCTGAAGTTCTTTAATCTCTGTGTTAATTTTGTCTTTTCCGTCAGATCTCGTATTTCTGAGAACTTTTTCTCCGCTGTTTATAGTAGCGTGGACTAAGTTTTGTCCTTCTTCACGACGCTTAAGTAAGTCCTCAATTTGTTCTAGACGTTTCTGAAGCGCTTCTTTACTGCTGTTGCTTCCAGCTTCACTGCCACTGCGAGTGATGTCCCAAGCATCATCAATCCATTTCTTAGTTTTAACATAACTATCGTCGTATGTTTGGTGTTGTTCGTAGTTTGTTTCAACCTTTTTCAGTACATCATTTGCCATATTTACGAGGACTTGATATCTTGAATTAAGATGACGTAGTTGGTTATTTACGTATGTATCTAAGTGTGAGGATAATAGGCCAGCAGCTGAAGCATTGAATTTGTCGATCTCAGCTTTTCCTTTATGAAGCTGGTCAACAATTTCTTTAACTTCATTAACTTGAGCGCCCTTTTCCTTAGCTGTGCCAAGAAGTGCCAATTTGTGGTTTTTAATAAGAATCTCTTTTTGTTGTAACCAGTCTGATAGTCTTTCATATTCATCTTTATATTCCCGCCATTGACTAACGGTATCTTCCAATTTGCTCTTTTGTTGTTTGATTTCGTTAAATAGGTCATCGAAACTTTCCTTTAAGGCTTTCATTTCATTCTTAATGATAGTCTGTCCTTCAGGGGAAGTACTAGCAAGAACAACTTCACCAGTATGTTGTAAATGTTCCAACAATAATTCTCCTTGAGCTTGTTTATTGATCAAAGCATCCAGAGGAGCAACAGAGTTTTCAATGGCTAGTTTATCACTCAAAGGTTTTGATTTTAAAGATGGTACCTTTTCTCTCGCTCTGCTGAGCCATTGAATCAACTCATCATGAGCTTCTTTGTATAACCTATGATCTTTGTATTGCTCTTCACGATCGGCAAGTAATTTCTTTACCTTGTCGTACAGACTGTCAAATTTATTTAAAGTTTCTTGAGCTTTGGAAGCTGCTTGATTTTGTTGACCGCTGGCGATCATTTCAGCTGCTTTGGCTTTCAAAGTATCCACATCAAGACGGTCGCAACGGGCTTTCTCTTCTACCTCTTTGAGTTTCTCCAGCTGCGCTCTTTTATCAGTCATAGATGTTTCATATGGTGAAAGTTCGGCTAGCATGTTTTCTAGGTAATTGTTACTCTTTTCTATTAATTGTATTTGTTCAAGGAATCCAGCCCATTTGGTTACAGAGTCATCCAACATGTTTTTGGTTTCAATCATTCTCGATAACAATGCAGACCATTGTTCTTGAAGTGCTATCAGAGAGTTATTGATAGCTTCATGACCAGCAGGCGCAGTATTAGCCATTACATTTTGTGCCAATTCAACAAGAGATTGCACTTTTGTGAAACCTTCATCTTTTGTAAGCAACAAGTTCTGGATAAGTACTAATTTAGTTTCTAAGTCATCTTGAGTGCAAGAGCTCAAATCAGCGCAGAAGTCTAATTTGTCTCTTAATTCTTCTATCCACTGAGAGCATTCAGTCACATTACTAGAGAATTCCTGATGAGTTTTCACATATTGCTGCCACCTATTTGTCAGATCTTTAACCTTCTGCGAAAGAGTTTGGTATTTTATAGACAGATCAGAGATTTGAGATCCACGTGGCCCAAGAACCCCTGTATAGAGATGTTGAGCTTTTTCTGTGATATTGTCTATCTCAAGTTCCTTTGCACGGACTTCACCCTGTAGCTCTTGGAACTTTTTGAATTGTTCTTGCTTTTCTTGTAATGTAGGTTTGAGGTCAACAGCATGGATTTGAGTATCAGTATTTCTGATCCATGCTAAACACTGATCTTTTATGTTCTCGTATTCATTCCATTGTTGAATTTTAGTTTCAAGTGCTTCAATGGTTTTATTAATAAACGATACAAGACCTTCCCACTCTTGGTGAGAGGCATCAATTTGGTTTCTTATATTTGCTTGTCCGTTACTAATTGTACCTGGCAATACTTTTTCTCCCAGAGAACGTATTTTATCAATGCGATTCTTCTCCTCGGGAATATTTAATTGTAGAGATTTGAGTTTTTCACAGTTGCTGCTTAATGCTACTCGTTCAAGATTCACATCACCCCAGAGTTGAGCTGTGTTGTGTGTGGCTTCAACCCATTCTTCCAAATCCTTAACAGCTTTAGTGTATTGCGTGTGGTTGTTGACAATTGCTTCATACTGTTCCACAAAGGATTTCGCTCTAGCCAGAATAGTTTCGTGTCTTTGTTTAAGTTGATCGATTTCTTTAGCTATAGCCTTATTTACATCAGGTAGACTTAGAGCCCGTGATTCTAAATCTGCTATGTCTTGTTGATGAGCTATTGCGTCTTGTAAATATGATCTATAAACATTTAGTTGATTACGTTTTTCATCCAAAGTAGCTTTTAGCTCAATTTCTTTTGGCAGATTCTTTTCAGCAATAGTTAACCATTGTTGAACGGTTTTTAAATTTTCTTCAAATGAGGACCATTTATTTAGTTCAGAATCTAAGTCCCTCTCAGCCTTGGTGATGCTATCATACAGATTATCAATAGCTTGTTGAATTTCATGAAGTTGTTGTTCGATGATTTCCTTGCCTTCAGGAGACGTCGAAGGATAGAGCTTTTCTCCTAGTTCAAAAGTGTTATTAACGAGAAGTGTAGCATTGCGTCTCTGACTCAGTAAGTCATTAAGACTTTCCCTTTTAGCACTGATCCCTTCAGGAGTATTCGATAAGTTTTCGTTGCACTCATCAAACTTATGTTGAGCAGCCTTTAACCAATCAGAGCATTGGTTATATTTCTCTTGATATGCATTGTGATCATTAACGGCTTGCTCACACTTCTTAACTAGTTCCTTTGCAGTAGACTGAACAGATTGAAATCGTGAAGTCATCTGCTGCAAGTTCATTGTGATTCTCGTATCGTTGCAGTTTTCAATTAAATCACTGAACTCATCAGTCAATTTATCGACGTCATTCTCAGTCTTCTTCAGGTTAGCCAAGATAGCCTGAAAATTATATTGCTTTAGTAGTATATAAAAGTAACACTTATGGATTATTTTTAAACTGATCTACGACAACTACAATTAGTATCATCATTTAGTTAGACCTCCGGTAGTTGATGTATGGTCGGAATTAAAATTACCAATCCCACTAGATTAGTACAAAATAAATAAAAAATAGGTAGATCTTGAAGTATCCGTAACAAGTACATGTGTCAGTACAAGTATGTATTTATTTTTGTTAAATTTTTATAGATATTATATTCGTGACATTAGATAACTACTGAAAATTAGGCTAAGTCCTACAGTGCTGGCGATAAAAGATTTTTCTTTTATCATCTCTTACTTGGTCCAAAGCTTCTCCCAAAACAATGACTGCACTCAAATCACTTTCGTGATTATCAATCGCTTTACATAAGTCCTGTTTCAAAATTTGTGATTAAAATAATTTGTTTATAAAGAAATTAAAACTAATAATACTTACCTGTAAATATAAATGCTTACCTGATATTTGTTGAGTTGGTCCACTTTTTCCTCTAGTGTTGCTTTGGGAGTGTATGTTTTGAGACTCATCTCCGTATCAGTCAGCCAGTGTTGGAGACGGTCATTAGCACTGTCAAATTCAATCCATTGTTGGATCTTATCTTCAATTCCTCGTTTAACATCGTGTACTGTAGCTGTAAACTTTTCTAAATCAGCTCTAAGAAGACTGAGTTCTCTAGACATACCATCTTTACCTCTGGGAGAAAGTTTTGCACTGTTTTTCTCGATGAGGTCGGAAAGTATCTTCAATTTGTTGTTTCCTGTCGGGATGGCATCTAACAGCTCCTGTATCTTTGCAAGTTTGCTCTGTAAAGCAGCTTTATTGCCAGTGTAATCAGAAAGTAAATGGAGACGATCCCAAAGGTGTTTTTGGTAATCTTGCAGAGATTTTTGTTGATCAACAAATTGTTGATATATTTCAAAGGTGCTTTCATGTTTATCAATTATTCCTGTTAATCTGTTGGTCAAAGCATTGTACCTGTCCCATACTGATTGAATAATTTTAGTTGTTTCATCGCTTTCTTTCTTGCCGGAATGGACAGTGGCCGCTACACTTTTAGCTTTTTCTGTAACAGTTTCAATCACTCTCTTGTGTGAATAAATTTCTTGTAATAGCGTCTTATTTTTCAGTATCTTTGATTTAATTTCTTGAGCAGAATTAAGAACTGCTTTCTCCTCAACATCTACTATTTTTTCTTTCTCATCCAACCAGGACAATGTCTGCTGAAGTACATCTTGATAGCTTGACCATTGTAAAGTCTGAGACTCATATTCTTTCTGCTGTTGTAAAATAGTATCGTTAAGTTTATCCCATCTCTCTCTGAGTGCTCTTATTTCCGCACGAATTGTCTCTCTGCCGTTTGCAGCAGTTTCAGGCAGTACTTTGTCTCCGGCTGATGTTAAATTGCCAATTTTGTGTTCACCATTTTCTCTTTCCATTAAGAACACTTGAAGTTTGTTACCCTTGCTTTCAATACTAAGTTTGTCTTCCTTAGTTACCATCTGTGATAATTGTTCTTCGAGAGGTTTCAGCCATGTATCGAATTCGCTACAAAGTTGAGCATATTTTTTGTGGTCACCTACTAGTTCAGACCAGTGGTTAACAATCTCCTTTGAAATAAGATGTAGCTGTTGATAACGGCTGCTTACTTGAGTCACTAGAGGCTTCAAACGCTCAACTCCACTAAGTTGAATAAGATTATGAGATTCGTCGACAAAAGAGTCAATTTCTTTTTCTTTGGCATTAATATTGTTACGGAGCTCGACATACCTTTTCAGTTGATTTTCTTTTTCATTGAGCGTAGAACATAGACTTTGGTCACGGCATTTAGATTCCATATCCTTAAGCCACTCAGTTATTGATTCAATGCAAGAGTCAAATTTATTCCATATTTCTAAAGCGTGCTTCAGTTTTTGTTCTGAACTACTAATGCTCTCAACTGCATTTCGGAGTTGGTCATGTAAATTATCAATTTCAGATTTAATAGCAGTGTTACCACTTTCTGATGTGCTCTTGCTAACGTTTGCAAAAACTGCTCTAATTTCATCGAGTTTAGTTGATCCCACTTTTTCAATATCCTTTAAAGATAGTGCAGATTGCAATTTTCTAACAATTTCTGGTTTTTCACCAGTAGCATTCTCAATGTCAAGAAGTTTTTCAGATTGAGAGCCAAGCCATTCCTTGTACTGCGAAATGAGGCGTACAAGATCCTCGTGTCTCCTAACACAGTCTTCCAAATTATCTTGGAGATTCTGAGATTTAGTAACAATATTTTGGAATAATTGTTTTATAGATTGCAGATAAACATTCAAAGAAGCATCATGTGTCTGGTCTACTAACTGCTGAGCTTTATCGCATACGGATTCAACTAATTGCTGATGAGTCATGATCTCTTGGTGCATGATTTTGTGGTTCTGCAGTTGAGCTTTCTTCTCTTCTAAAGAAGCTTTGAGTTCAGTATGCCTTTGCATCGCTCTTTCAACATCCTTTAACCATTTAGTTAACTGTTCTTGTGCTAGGCTGAAATCGGAAAACTGTAAAAGACACTGATCTAATTTATTGACAGTTTCTTGGAAGCTGTCACCAAAGCTGTCCCATAATGTCCTGATTTTTCGAATTTTTTGACGAATCACTTCTCTACCATCCGGACTTGTATGTGTGTACAATTTTTCACCCAGAGTCAAGAAATCTTCAAATGCAGGCGTCTTTTTATTCCTAGTTTCATATAGCTCTTTAGCCTTGTTTTGCTTCTCTTGTAAAACTGCATAGTCACCAACAATTTCATTAAGATCTTGCAACTCACCAAGCATACCCATTAGCCAATTTTCCATATTATTGTATTCATTTTCGAATGCTTGATGCTCTGCGACAAACACTTCGTATTTAGATATAATTTCATTCACTAAGTTGTTCAGAGTGTGGTATCTTGTTGCCAATTTTGATGTTTTATTAGTAAGCTCAGATTCAGTTGTTACATTTTGTTTAGTATCAGTCAATGCTGCAAAATCAGCGCTTCTAGAATCAAGCTCACTTTGGATCTCTTTAACTTTTTTAAGGTGAGCAATCTTAGTATCAAGATTGCTCTTGAGACTCTGATCTCTAACCTGATTTTCTTTGATTTTTAACCATTCTTCAAGTTCATCCAACGTCTTCTGACTTTCAGTCCATTGGTTTAGTATGTCTTTAAGTTTCTTATCTTGGTCCTTACATTGTGATGTTAATTGATTCAATGATGTTTTAAGTTGTTCATACTCACTAATGAGTACAGGGTGTCCATTAGGGCTAGTGGTTTCGACGACTTTATCTAATTGTGACTTAAGGCCGCCAAGGGCTGTTTGAATATCTTTAGCTTTAGATGAAACTTTTTCAACAGCTATAATTTTAGCATCAACGTCGTCCTTTTGTGTAACCACTGTATAATTAAGCATACTGTTTTCGGCAACTATGTTATTGAGGCGGTCACGGACCTCTTCAAACATTTGAACGTATTTTTCATGTACAGTAACGTTAGACTCACATGCAGAAATTCGCTTTTCAAGTTCCTTAGACATATTCCTATATCTATCAATGGTCTTTGAGAGACTCTTTTCAGCATCTTCATCCGGCATGAGTTTTATTTTGTCCGATAATTGAGACAACATTGATTGATGCAATTCAACTTCTTGATGTAAAATTTTATTAGCATGAAGTTGGGCCTTCTTTTCGGGCAATGTAGGACACAACTGGAAATCTCCAAGGTCTTGTTCTTTGTCACTGATCCATTTTTGAACTTGGTTAAACGTGTCGTCGAAAGATGATCTTTTGTTAATAGTTGTCTCAATGTCTTTAATTACATTATTCAGAGAATCAACAGAGTCCTCAAAGTAGTCTCTTAAAGCTCTTAATTCGTTCCTGATATATTCACGCCCTGCAGGTGTGATACCACTGAATAAAGCTTCACCAGACTCAATGGCATTATTGAGCAGCCTTTGACCTACTTCTTTGTTTTCATTGAGTCTTTTAACTTGTTCTAAATCAGCTGAAGTAGGCTTAGCATGTTGACTTAGAGTAGCCAAATCCTTAATCCTACTATTGGCATCTTGTAGCCAGTTTTTGAATTCGGATATTGATTTGTCATATTTGTCTTTGTTATTTTTTAACTCTTTAAGTCTGTTGAGATGACTATCCATAAATTTATTAACTGTTTGATATCTAGTCGATAAGTGGTTTATATGTTGTAAGACACGAGAGTCTGGATTACGAGACAAGATCTTTTCTCCGATGGCATTCAAATTGTTCACTTCGCTATTATAATTCTTGACTTCTTGATTGAGAATTTCAACCTCGGTGATTTTGTTATCTATTTCATCTAAACTGAGTAGGTTTGCAGCTTCAGTTCTAACCCTATTTTCTTGTATTTTTAACCATTCTGACACGTTATCTAGCAATACTTCGTACTCTTGCCAGGCATCGATGTTCTCCTTTAGCCTACCTTTGATTTCTTCGTAATTAGCCATTAGAACGTCCAGATTTTTTTGCGCTTTTTCAGTTTGTAAAGCAGCTTCTTTAGCAGATGCAGGTTCTGCTACTATTTTTAGTATGTCTCGAGCTTCTTTCAATTCTTCAACTTTAGCATTACAGTCAGCAATACCGTTTTCGACATCAACTAGAGCAGCATTTTTCACTTCTAAATTATATTTATCACTAGTGACGTCAGGAACACACCACCTTGTTTTATCATCTAAGATTTTCAGATTTCTATTAAACATTGCTAACTTGTCAGTAAACAGTTTTTGTAAAAATGTTAGTAGAGTTATTTCAGTTTTATTGGCGTGGACAAGTACACTTTCAAATCTCTTTTGCAATGTGCTAAGTTCTTTGGGAACTAATGATTCATAAAATCCTGGATAATTCTCGTTCATCTCAGAAACATTTTCAGACAAATTATCAATCTCATTACTCAAATTTTGCAATTCAACTTTGCAAGCCTGACATTTTTTAAGACGATCTAAAATTTTTGCATTATCACCTGACATATCATCACATTTGATAACATCGTCACGGATTTTACTTATGTGATCTGAGAGATTTTTGATTTTGTCTTTAAGTTTATTTTCCTTTGAACCTAGTGACGAGACAGCGCTTTCTAAGTTGTCTGCTAATGATTGAAGAGCTGCAAACTCACTATCTAAATAATCAATGGTTGAAGATATCTGCCCCATTGGGATATTTTTATTTAAATTACTGATTTGCTCACATTTGGCCTTAATGCTATTCTTGAGGCCTGTATATATAGGAAGTTCTTCTTTGTATTTATTAAGATGACTTTGGCCAAACCTAATTTCTAAATTGTCACAAGCATTAGCAAGGTTTTGTCCAGTCTCGCTTAGCCAAGTAAGGACTTGGTTCTTGGTGTCATCAATTTGCCTCCAAACAATTAGTTGGGATTCAAGATCCTGTATTCTCTTTATGACAGCATCGTTGGTTTTTTCCAACTGTGTCTGTGAGGTTAGGAATGCTTCTTCTAACGGACTAGTATCAAAGCCTCCTAATGTCGATGTCTGTTTAAGAACGGATTGTTTAATTACGTCCATTTGGTCCAGTAAACCTTTGGATCTCTTTAAAATTTCATATGATTTTTTTGCTTTATCCAAAGACTGTGCAGTTTGCATGTAATCGTTTGGAGCTTCTTTGCAATCGTTGAAAAGTTGATCGGCTCTGTTCATTTCTCTGTCAAATGCTAATGTAAAGTTTTTGAGTTCTTGCAATGTTGAAGATAATAGGATATATTTGTTCTTTGTATCACGCACAGTGTTAACAATTTGGTCCCAATTATTGTCCGCAGCAGACAAAGCATTTTGTATTGTTCCCATGTTCGGTTGATCTTCTCTCATTAAATGAAGTCCTTCTTCACGTAATTCTTTTCTTATAGGCTGTTTATTTTTCATTTCAGCATCTATTTGATCTAATTTTTCTGTCATGTCTTGAATCGTAGCTTCCGTTAAAGGTACAGTTTTTTGAGACATTTCATTAAGCATGGATTGCACATTATGTAAAACTTCAGTCAATGCATTATGCTGTAGATTAAATTTATCCCACCTAGCTCCAACTTTCTGTACTAAATCTCTCTTATTTGTTACCGAGTTCAACAATGATTCTGCCTTCATTTCGATTTCTTTTACGAGGCTCGTTGGAGACATGATACGCCCAGTGTTTTGGTCGGATACTTTTACTTTTGAAGGCCCATCTAATAATGCTACATTACTCTTCCATTCAGGCACTTTTGTAATTATATTCATCAATTCTTGTCTTAGAACTTCGTAACTGTCTGGTGTTAATTTAGGACCTTCGATTTGGTACTGAATATGGTTAAGTTGCTGCTTAGAGTCCTCATACCAGTTCAAAAGATCTGACCACTTTTGTAAAATTGCCTTGTTTTGTTGAATATTATTTTCAATTATTTGGTAATGCTGAGCAATATTAGAGTATGTATCACTTAATGATCGCGATTCATCTGGGTGGGAAGTGAGCGTCATATTCTTAATTTCATTGTAAATATCTGTAAATTCTGGAGCTTTAGCCGCATGCTCTTGCAGTAGTTCATGCATTGACTGAAGGGTTGGTTCAACCTTTTCAGCTCCGACTTGATCGTAGCTTTCTGTTTTTCTTTTAAAGTCATTGATCCAGTTGTCAAAATTGTGTAATTTTGTCAAGAACTCTTGCCTCACAATTATTTTATCAGAAAGTTCATTGACTCTAGATCTTACAGTTTCAGCTAAATTATTTGTTCGTTGTTTGATATCAGAAACTTTCTGCTTAATTATGTTTGCTCCTTCAGGTTGAATATTATGGCAAATGTTATCACAAGTTTGCGACAGACTGATAATTTTAGCTTGCTGTTGTGATATTTCGTTTCCAAAGGATTTAAGTTTATTTAACTCTCTATCTAATTTTTCTACTTGTGGTGATTCTATTGCGACGTTTTTACTGCTCAGTAATCTTTCGCCATTTTCAATCCAGGTTCCTAATTTCTCAGCTTCGCGTTCGAAGTTTTCCCAGTTAGTAACGAGTTTGTCTAGTTTATTGTTCCATTGGTCAGCTTGATCATGAACAACCGCCCATCTAGAGTGGATAGCATCGACTTCATCAGGAGCATTAGTCTTTCCTGATAGCTGATGACTAACACTAGACAAAATTTGTAAATTCATTAGCTGTTTATCACAATCAGTTATTAAAGCTCTAGACTGCTGCTGTAATTGTTGCGCTTCAGGTAATAAAGTGGGTTTTGGCACATTACCCAATTTAATTTCAGCTTCCTCAATCCACGGTTTGATTTCTGCAACGCCTTTTTGATACTTTTGCCAACTTGCCAAGTCATGCTCTACCACTTTAGTTTGATGTTCTGTAGATCTTTGAAGATCAGCCATCATTTTTTCTAATAAAGCAACTTCACCTTTGAGTCTACTTGCATCCTGGACACGATGTTCTACTGCCAATTTCGTTCCTTGATCAGCCACTCCGCGAACAGTTTCTAGTTTTTCAGCAATTATTTTTTGTAAAGATTGAGATTTCAACACCCTTTCTTCTGGAGTAATATTTTCGGAACGAATCTGCGAGATTAACGCAGGACTTTCTTGTTTTATCCATTGCCTTACATGTTCTAATTTTTGTTCAATCTTCACCCATTCGGTGTTGAACTTCTCCAAATGTTCCACTTTAGTCTCGACTTCATCATGGACTTTATCCAATTTACGTTCAATAACTTCCAGGTCTTTCTCAATAACAGGTTTGGGTTTATTAGCTGTGAGAGTACGTAGTTCAGAATATGCCTTTTGTAGCTGTGGCAATTTTTCAGTTTGAGCCTTTACGATATCAGATTTAATTATCTTTGATTCATGTAGTTCACGGCCGATATTTGTGACTCCAATTTCAAGACCTGGATGTTGGACGTAGCCTTCAATTTTGTCAAGGTCGGATAGTAGTTCTTCCTTTTGGTATTCATAGTTGGACCACACTTTTTGTGTGTCACGAAGTTTGTGAAGACGGTCTGTAGAAGTTTCATAAGCAGTGTTCCATCCGGTTTCTAGGTTCCTAACATCTTCTCTTACAAAAGCAGGTGCATTGGCGTCCTTAATTAGTTCCTTTCCACGTTGCAACATTGACATAACTGAAGATCTGTGGCGGTCCAGCTTTTGGACGGCTGCCTGTTGTTCGAGGACTAGTTGCTCAACATGTTGCAGTGACTGAGGCTCGGGCTCAACCATGGCCTGTTCCTTAGCATTTTCTAATACACAGATGACTTCGTGCACTTCTCTGCGGTATGTATAGCAACGTGTGTACGTCTCAGTCTTGATCATTGTGATTTCAATAGTGGGAATTAGGTTCTTGTATCTGGCAATTAAGTTTTCTAATTTAACCTGTTCTTCCTGAGCTTCGAGTTCTGAACAGTGATTGGTGAGCATGTCTAAAGTCTGTACCAGCCATTTCATGTCTTCTCGTTTCTTGTCGGCTTCACGGCAGATGTTCTAGAAACGATATTCAAATTATATATACATATTAGAAGCCTACAAATATACGAACATATAATACTTAAAACACGCCGACCTATTTTTAGGGCCTTCCATGAACTATTAAGAATATTAAAAAATAGGTTTAGGCAAGGCAACCGTGACGGTTGGAGTATGTAACTTTAGTTCTGTAGTTATCATAATGTCAATAAGAATTACTTAATCTAAATACTTAATTTCGACGGCCGTCACTGATGTCACTGTGCCCTGGTGACAACGGCTAGTAAGAGGCAGTCGGAACATCAAGTATGTATCCTAGCCATCGCTTTAACTTGTAAAAATATTAGTAATAAAATAATTATCTATTTAGATTTATCTTATTATTTACTTACAAAGAGAAGGAAAACTTGAAACAAACCCTATACCAACCCGTCTGGCCAGCGTGGTATAGTAGGCCAAAATCTCCTTTCTAAGGAGAGGCCTATGTCCAGCAGTGGACTAGTATAGGCTGTTGATGATGATGATTTACTTTGAATACTACGAAACAGAGAAGAGAAACATATTGAAAACAATATTTACCATCAGCTCCTTTAACTATTCGAATCCAAAGAAAGCATTGAAGAAAAACCAAGCATTAGATCAAACTTTTGAACTACAATTTTAATGAAATCCTTAAAAAAAAATGGAACCCACTTTAAACAATACTAACAAAGAGCACTAAAAACCTAGCAGCAATCGCGGCTGATTTTCTGTCAATTTTTGAAGAGTTTCGTTGTCTGTCTCCGAAAGTGATCATTAGATCTGTAGGAAATTTAAATGGGACCATTTCGGAATAAACACAAAATCCGTCTATGTATGACGGAGTTATACCCGAACATACATGAAAAAAAAAAACATCCGAATTGATAACCTCCTCCTTTTGAAGTCGGTTAATACTCGTATACTATCAAAACTTACCTGGAATATAGTTTTCTCTCTCTCAAACGCCTCCGCCGAATCGACTTCTCTGACAATACTATCCATGGTCTGGTCTACGTGGTCCATCCATCGTTCCATTTCCCGGAACTTTTCCCTATACGCGTCCCATTTCGCTGGGATCCTTTGCAACTGTTGCCTGAAGTGCTCTACTCTATGGACAGTACTCTCCCACGCCTGTTCACACTTAAGAACACTTTCTTCCAAAGTTGTGTCGTTAGTTTGCTGTGTGTAGCTGGTGGCGATTTTCTTTAGGTTCTGCAGGCAATGTTCTACTTGCATGATCTTGCCTTGGTTTCGGAAGTATTCCTCGTTTCTAATAAGAATGCCGTCGGCATCGTCGCTTTGGTTGTATGCCTGATAGAGATACATCAATATAATTAGAACTAGGTAAATATTTTATCTTATGTCCAGCAGTGGACTATTAAAGGCTGTTGATGATGATGATGATGATGAAATATTTTAACGGTATAGGGGCCTACGAGCAGACAGGTCACCTGAAGTATCTAACGCCTCTAATGTTTAACATTCCTCTCTCTTTATTACAATGTATGGAATTGATCTTTTTTTTTAAAAAAAAAAAAAAATATCCTGTGGGGATTTTACAAATATTCATTCAGACGGACACAAAGAATACCCAGACTCTGAGCAACAATTTATATATTACGCAAAGTGATGTCCCATGTAGGGATCGAACCCACAACACTCAGCGCAATAGGAGGCGGCGAGGTGACAGCGCGAGCAGCGAGGCAGTGCAGTCAACAACCTGTACATACCAAGATCCTGTACACCAGGATCAACAACAGTGACCCACGAACACACTGAGTTATGACAATCGGGAAATCCCAGGAAAAAAATAAAATGTCTTGGAACCCGCAACTAAATTAATAAGAAGAAAATTGGAATAGTTGTAAATATAATAAATCCACTTCCCTCCTCAGCAAAGCGAAAGACAAAATGAAGTAAAATAGGCATATACCCTTTTAAAAAAGGACGGCCACAAAATATTATGGGTCTTAAGTGAGCTATATTTGATTTCTATATTATAAATTTATATGTATGGCAGAATCACCTAAACGCACGGAAAATTACTCTAGTTGACACAAGATCCCCATAATATACCACCCCACGGTGCTAGGTGTCAGATGTTGCAAATCATATGCGACTACTGTATTTTTTTACTGGTACTTTTACTGATGTATTTTTTGTACATGCAATCGTGCCAATTATTTACTAATAAGTTTAATTGAGTAATTTAATTTCTGTCATAGTTTTCATGTCAGTTCTTTGGTTACGATTTCCTAAAATTGATTTGACCTTTGTATTACTGCGAATAGCTATGTATTATTAGGAAGACAAAATCACTCCGTACTTTTATCTTTCTTTTTGTGAAAACTTTTTTGTGTGTAGTAATCAAAGCAGAGATTCCTTTATTTTTATGAACTCCAAGACTGTTTCAATGGGTATAGAGTAAACAAGTAATATACCATTACACATATCCTCGACATTTACTGACGGGATTGATTAAATTTTAGATTACAATCACCAGGAGGACTGTATCTACCTGTTCTTCATAAGCGATCTCCTTCTCTATATCCTTAATGGTGTGGTGGAAAACCTGCTCGTCGAGCCTGAACTCCAGCCGCATGAGGTGCGGGGGAGCCCTGTCCAGGAGTGAGCGCCAACGCTGTTGCAACTGTTCTACTGTCTGAACTATGCGAGGACGGTCTTCTTCAGATACCAACTATAACAAATGACAAGGTACATTAGAACAGCTAAAATGTTTTTCATATTATTATTTTTACAAGAACCACTGGCTATATACACTTAGCCTTAGCTATGAATATCTTCACATCAGTAAAACTTCGCAGTCTCAGCTCTTAAGTGTTTATTGGCTTAGTAATATTCCTTGGTTCCCCCCTCCCCCCCCCCCTATCCCAAAAACCTTGATGATACAACTAAGACGACACAAAAAAGGCCTTGAACCGAGGAACTATTGAAATGCAAGTATGCGTAGCACGCGTTTATCGTTTTCCATGGGAAAATTTTATAAGATACGTTTTCTACATATGAAGCCAGCCTACTGACTACATCAGTTTTCTATAAGAAAGAACTTTCAGTTTAAACGAAAGACTTGGAAAACAGTTAAGAGGAAATCTTCACCTCGATAAGCTCCCTTCCTGACCGCACCAGTTCCGAGACAGCCCTCTCATCAGCTCCCTGGAAGAACCTCTTGTGGAAGTCAACCGCCTGCTTGGAGTCTACCCTATTATCAGCCAGCAACGCTTCGGCTCTTGAAGCCCATTCTTCAACGGCCCGTTTTTTGATCTCAAACTCCTCCCATGCTCTGACCAAACGTTGAAGTTCGGCTTCCCGACGTGTAGCTTCAGATGATACGTGTGCAAATCTGAAAATGACAAATTAATTTGAAATATTTTGTCGCTTGAAGGACCCTTTACCCGTAGACGGGCGGTTTCGTTTCAGCTTCTTAGAGGAAGTCTATGGGAAACTGTTTACTTAGTTCGATATATATCATGGATACCATTCACAAAAATCTTTATCCCAATATTTAAAATCTTCCCAATTTATTTAATAAACTGCGTAGTAGCCTATCATGTTATGAAAAATACATCTTTTCAACCTTATATATATATACAATAATTAGCTCACCTCTCGTTAATTTCTCTCATCAGCCTGACTTGCTCAGTGACGTCAGCGCTCCTGTCAGCGTCAGCCGACTTTACGATGTTCTGGAACACCTTGTTTTTGCTCTCTAGCATGGACCTGTAGTAGGTAGTACGAGAGAAGAAGGTTCGATGGATCTCATAGCGTTCTTCAATGACTTCCCTGTAAAAGGTAAAAAGAAGTGTAAAAGAAATAGGGAGATCAGTAAAAGAAGAGAAATCGCTTAATATTGACACAACATATTTTTTAACATCAGCTATTTGGGAGTAATACTTTGCTAAAATTGCACACATTTTTAATATAACGATGTTTTTATATTCATTATCCCGTCGCTTTCAAGAAACGGAGAATATCAGAAAGAATCCTCAACGCTAGGACAAAGTGCCCCCCTTTCTGTGAAATGTATCTGGTAAACTTATTATAAAAGCAACCAGTATGTTAGACTCATTAGGTTAAAGAAAAGACTAGTTGTGACTGACCTTCTCGTCTCTCCGACGGTCCTCAGGGCATCCTCAGCTTTGTCCAACCACGAGCTGATTTCCTTTTGGCCGCTCTCCAGAGACTCGTGCTGTACCAGCAGTTGTCGATATTGATGCAACTTCACGGGCACTAAGGCCCGTACCCTTACAAGAGCTTCCTTCTGTTGCTTGAGTTTGGCCATGTTTGCTTCAACTTCATCGCGAGGCATTTCAGCGATCGCGTTTTGGAACGTTCTAGAAAGAAAATGATGATTTAGGTTAAGGGTCGTTAGATGAACTGCTACAACATCTACAATCGGTCTTATATGATGATTAGCTATTGAAATTTCGTATTGCCAACTTGATGTATCGGTATTCCCCCAAATTCAAAGAGAAGTATATACCAGGGTTTAATTAGATTACATGTCTAGGAGTAGCCTGTTTAGAAGTAGTTTAACCATAGGAGAACCATGCTTGAGCACTTATGGGACACCATCACAGAAAACTCACAGAGCCTCACAGAGAACCGCCTTTTGAGTGCACTCCTCCAAAAGGCGGCAGCGCACTTATGTCTGTGAGTTGCATGTGGATACCATCGGGTGCCTCGTCTGTTCGTTTGCCATACCATAATAAAAGATAGGGTTCTTGGGGATACATGTTTAAAAGTTAGTTTTTTCTTTTTCTTGTTTTAACAGACATTGTAATGGTATAAAACGAGTCATATGGATTACGAACTTAGTCAGTATTTCTATATCCAAATCACCTATGACATGCACCTGTCACTTACCTGCTAATAGTCTTGAACAGTTCCTCGTGATTTTCAATCTCCGAATTCAGCTGTAGCAGCTGGTCGATGTAAGCCTGGATATCCACGGTTGTGGCACGAGGCTGTCTACTCAGAAGGTTGTCTGCATCTGTCAGCCACGAGTCCAGGGTCCGGATGCCCTGAGCTAACTCGCGACGGTTGCGGAGAGCATCGCCACTGCGTACGTACCTTAAGCACAGAGCATTAAGTATGTAAACACTAGAGGGTAGATACATTTAAAGATAAAGATTTGCACCATTTAGCTGTAGGTACTCGAACGAAGTCTTACTTATTTTACTCTTTTTATTTGAGATAGTGGTTTTCTAAATTTTGCTCAAGAGAAAAATTTAAAAGTGATTAAAACAAACAAACCTCTCAGCTTCTTCCCAAACACGCTCCCAACGCTCTGTAATCTCCACATATTTTCTCTTCACCTCTGAACTGATATCTTCAGAGCACGTTGCAGCTAAAAATCCAGCTGCATCACCTAAAAGTTGGTGTCTCTCCTTCCACACCGTCAGATCCTGGAAAAATTCTAATCTCTCATCTTCAGACACCCGCAGCATGTGCTGCGCCTTGTCTAGCCACGTGGTGAAGTCATCAACCAGCGTGTTCCAACGCTCCCAGTGAGCGATCACCTCCTCGAGCACACTCCTGGCGCATCTCACGTCAGAAGCTACTCGCCTCCACATCTCTGACACATCCTTCAAGAATAAGTCAATTTCTCTTGATTCTGTCCTATCTACTTCGCATACCCGCTTATATTCTTCAGCTACTTGCTTAATATCGACGTAAGCTCTATCGAATTCCTGGAAAATCTTATTCTTAGTCACAAAATTATCATAATCGTCTAGTAAGGCACGCACGTGGTCAATACGACCGTACTTGCCGGTCCACGAGGCAAGTTTTGCTTTTGTCAGTTCTGTGAAGGCTACGATACAGCATTTATGCTCCAAGTACTTTAATCTAGCCTTTCTCTGTGGCGCTCTTCGACTTACAGTCTCTAGCCTCTCTTTCATGTCTTTGAGTCTCTCACCAGGAATTCTAGCAGCATCTGGCGATCTCAAAGCTGCTTCAAATCTGTCAATAACTTCTGGTAAGCCAGCAAAGAACGCGCTATGTTCTTCTAATTTTTGGCTGATGATCTCAGCTGTTCTTTCGTCTAAACTAGATGGGATTTCGTCGAAGTACAAAAGGTATTCGGCTCTCGCTAACCACTCGCCCACGACTCTGAAATCTCCCGGTAGATCAGAGTCTAATAGCCACAACCATCTTCTGTGCAGTCTTTCTAATTCTATCCATAAGGAGACGAGTTCGCGCCATGACTTGGGCGCGATGGCAACAAGACTCTGTGTATACATGAGTTTCTCTAATTTCTGGTATATAGGTTCTCTATCAAGTCGTTCACTCTCTGCGCGTATATAATCATCGTAGTTGCGTGAGAGTGTTCGTGTGTCGTATTGCCTTTGAACTATGGTGACTCGTTCAGTCAGCCACATTCTAAGAGATTCGTACTCCTCTTGGACTGCCGCTACGGCATCTGGTCCTGTCGTCTGTGAAATAGAATACTAATTAATAAAAAATTGTGTGACTTATTGCTGTATAATAAAAATATTATCAATTCGCACGCGTAGGTCCTATAAATAGGATCGCACGCAAAAAGTTTTGCACCGTACATGTAGTACCAATAGTTTCGCAAATATTCCTAGACAGTTTAATGTTTTTATACTCATGACTGTATTCTCGAACCTTATATTTTGTGACCAATATAATTTGATCCCACTAACGGAACAGTAATTAATGAAACGCTTGCTTACTCACACTGATGGCTAAAAATTCTTAAATTATGGACAAGTAAAGCTAAAATTTACCTTAGGTTCAGGATATTTATGCAGGAACTGCGCTACGTATGTCATAATAGACCTCTCGTCTGGTTTGTCTACATCCACATCCTCGGCATCCAGCAGTCTGGCAATACCGAGCTCGCTCTCGGCTACGTCGAACGCATGCTCTAACCGTTGTCTGTTCGTCTTCCTCTTCATCTCAGCCAGGTTGATCAAGTTTGCCTTGATTGCGTCTATTATGGCTAGGAACGCGATGCCGTCACGCCATGATGGTCCGAAGTCTGACACTTGAATGTTTGAGTCCCTGGAGGAAAGAAAAAATAGTATTTTAAAAGTATATTATTCAATAAACAGTGTTTAGAATTAAACAAGAGTTAGGGGCGGCCGCTTTTATGAAGAAATTGAATGCCTAGCGTGCTATTTTTGGAAGTAAAATAGCTTCTTATGAGCAGGTCATATCAACTACGCACCGAAGAAATAAAGTTACAAGTAGAGGCTGGACTGGAGCGGACTCTCATGAAGCCAAAAGCCTCATATTCATCAAGACTCATGTTTTTCGACATTTAGGAAAGAGAAAAACAACTGTCATGTTGTCAAAAGAGATAAGAGGAACGTGATAGAAACAGAGGCAACTATTAGCTGAATATAACAGTATGTTATTAGAAGAGTGCAACCAAAATTGCACTTTCTTGTGTTGAACAAAGGTCGCTATTTATTTAAGCAGTTTAACTCGAACTTCTGTATTTGTACTACGTATTTTGAGGTATTAATGAAAGAATATTAAGGATCTTTTTACCCATTCATAGTCAGTTTTAATAAATATTAAAATAAAATAAAATTAAACATACATAGGTAGCAGGTATCCTGACATAGATATAATGGAACTGAGTTGGCAACAGTTGTTGCGAGAATATTGCTTAATTATTGATCATAATAATTTAAATGGTAACCAGCTATCTTTAAATTATAAAAATCTCTAATTAAAACCTAATACTATGGTATAATCAGGTCAAATAGCACTTGTAATATTTGGCAACATTTGAGAGGATTATTTAATATTTTTGGCGCCCACTACACATTATTGACGTCATAATACTTTAGTTCTACTGTGGTAAGATTTCACAGTCGATTTAAAGTTTATGTCATGTTCGACTTTATGTAGGAATTAGCTATGTTTCTCAGAACATATGAGATGTATAAAAACATTTCTCTTCGCATTAGTAATAGTAATTTTCAGCTTCGTAACTTAATTAGCGTTAAAGATAAAAAACAGAGGATAATGTTTAAATCTGTAGCCTTATTATTATAATGATACATCACAGTGTTTATATATTTCTAAATAATTACTTATTACAGGTAAATTACACTCAACAAGATCAAATGATGTCGCTCATCACACAACTAAATATCCTGGGTTTGAAACAATTCGACGACTATAACCCGGCAATTTCGTGCGCGACCGTCCTGCGGGGTGACAGACGGTGGCGGGGACGTGGATGGACTATAATGAGACACTAAAGCAAGCTAGCCAATATAAATATTTATTATAACAAATATGTAATAACCGAGCATCGTTCCAGCGACTAGCGTAGTAGTCGAATGCACTGCCGCGTCATAGAATTTATCTGCATAGGCTAGTTGACTCAATTTGAATTTGGTTAATTATATACTTTAATATCTATTTCTACAGTACAGTTAAAGAAAAAGCAATATATACATTACGTATTTTGTATTTAAAATCAAAACAATTTAAATTTCCCTTGAAAACGGTGAATAGTGTCATGGCGTCTTGAATGACGTCACAGTCTGCGAAATAAAACTGTTTACATCTGTGTCCAGTGTCAACTGAAACTGTATTAAGGTGAGAAAATATGCTGAAAACGAAAAACAATCAGGAGTAACCTGCTCTGTTGTATCAAAACGTCAACAACAACAATGATGTTTTGCGTGGCGAACACTTTCTGATTGGTGTTCACTGTCACGTGACTTAATGCCTATTTTGTTTTTTTTTATATTATTAATCTTTAAGTTTTATGAGAAATAGACTTGTTTTTTCTTATCTATGTCTCTTCATTTATAATTTGAAACTATAAACCAAGCAATTTGTTATTAGTGGACACAAGCCTATTGAATGTCACCCATAATTTCACTTACTTTGGCAAAGCATTAGCAACCCATTGCAGCAGAGTCTTCTTCGCGCCCTGTTTCCATTTGTCTTCGGCACGTTGAGTCGGAGTGGCGGCTCCTGACTCGTGTGACATTACGGAGGCGCAACGAGACCCGCCAAGGTACTCCAGAGCCCGGCTGTTCTCCTCGATCTGATGGGAAACAATAATATGAAAAAAACGGAGTTCAAAAGAGGCTGGAACAAAAACTGCTGGATGAACAGAAATATTTTTAGAATTTTTTTGTAAAACAGAAATAACAAATCAAACTGATCCAAAGGATTTATGTTCAAACAAATTCAACTATATGTTTGGTAGAAAAAAATATGTATTTATCGAATGCTATTTGCAACGTACTTATGACATTTTGGTTTTGGGGTGAAAATAGTAAAGAAAAATGCCTGATCTTGTATTTTCAAAATCAAATCAAGGTTTGAGGTACACACATATCAATATCAGATCTATAAGTTGGGATTCCAGATGTAAATTTTAATTAGTTTTTATGGTAAAGCTACTCAAATATCAATTTTGCAATTAACCTAATGAAAAGGGTACATAATAAATTAATAAAACATAATATTAAACCGTATCTCAATTAGCTAGAGTTTATTTGGCTTAACATTATTATTATTATTTAAACTACTAACATAAAAACAATATTTAAAAGGCTCTATGCAACTAGTAGTAAGGTCTAAATCATCGCCTTAAAATCAATTAGGTATTTTTTAAATTGTATTTGGTATTTCGTTTGCCTTGAACAGGTACAGCAAAATTCAGATCAGTATTTAAATATAGTAATATTTTTCGGACATCTGACACACAACGCCATCTAGTTTCAAACTAAGCTGTGCTAAACTTGTACTATAAAAGCTAAATTGACCGATAGAAAACCTAAATACTTTTTTTGTATATACATACATTTAATAAATAGAAAACACCCAAACAAGTATTTTTAGATCATACAAACGTTTATTCCGACCCGGGAATCGAACCCGAGACCTTAGTACAGCAGTTGCATAAGATACCACTGCACCACCTAGGCAGTCGACAAACATAAATGCTTAGAAATGTTATTAGATACTTATTGTTTACGTCATACATTACGATATCATTTTCATCTTTGGGTCCTTTCAGTATAAGTAGCCAATTAACCATTTTTTAAGTAATGAACTATTTTTTTTCACCGTGTGGTGACGGATATAGAATACAGAGTGTCACCACCCATATACATCAAGTGGGTTTCGTAAGAGCCGAGTAAGGGAAAAAACTACACAGAACAACAGCACTGCAGAGAGAAGGAAAACTTGACACAGACCCTATACCAACCAGTCTGGCTTGCGTGGTATAGTAGGCCAAAAACTCTCCTTTCTAAGGAGAGGCATATGTCCAGCAGTGGACTGTTAAAGGCTGTTGATGTGAACTGTTTTCACTCTAATCTAGAGTCTAATTTAAATGTATGTGAAGAAGATACATCCCTTCGGTTGTAAACTCAGTAGTACTCAGTGTGAATTGCAAAAGAGTGGCCATGAGTTTGTTTGCCTTTTCTTCTCATAAGGCTCAACCCCTTGGAAACGGGCGGTTGTAGATCGGCACAGGCATATCATAGATTTTGTATGGGTTTGATTTTTGTTAACTTTATTTGGTTACTATTTGACAAAACAGAGATTGTTGCTTTTGTGTGTGTTGATCTATGACTTTAGAGTCTACATGGAACACGATTTCAAAAATTTTTGGAAATTTTATGAAATAAAGAAAGTTTGAGTTTGAGTTTGAGTTTGAGTAACCTTTTTGATTTAGGTGCACACACACAACACATCTCACTGTTAGAGCCTGTGTTATGGTAACCAGACGACTTATAAACATACTTAAATATTTCTAAGGAGAGGCTATGTCAAGCAGTGGACTGTTAAAGGCTGTTGATGTAATGTGAACTATTTATTTCACACACGGCCGTCTGATCTCAAACTAGGCACAGCCTGTACTATGTTACCCAAACTACTGAAACACATGCTTATTTATTGCCAAAAAATTTTCTTATAAAAAAATATACAAACACACATAACAAATTATCGTGATCATCACACAATTATTGGGATACACAAGTGCTAGATGGGAATTGAACCCAGGATTTCTGACTTAGCAATTAGCATTACTAACCACTAGAGAACGTTATTGGCCCGTTGGTCCATAAACTAACGGGGCAGTCACATTCGTGCCTTATAATTGACGTAACTCTATAATCTATGACAAAATCAGTTACTCATTTCCCTCCTACACTCAATCAACTAGTTAAATGATGATGATAAACTAAAAAACAATGATTTGTGACTTTAATAGGTTATTACGTGACCAATTGTACCATTAATTTTATCAACCAATAGCAGTACTACACGCAGTCTGTGGTCTCTGGCAGTAAACAATTATTACAATATTGATATTTACAAAAACAAAATGTAATCGTAGTTTAAGTTGTTATATGTTAGCCAGAACATACACGTCTTTTATTCACAAAGGGGTGGACAAATGATTGTTTAACATTGACAATATTTTACCGAATCATCATCATCATAATCAGCCTATCGCAGTCCACTGCTGGACGTAGATCTCTCCTTTTACACGCCACTTCGATCGGTCACATCTTACGCAAATTGTCACTCGACCTGGCCTGTTGGCCCTACACTGCGTTTGCCGAGACGCGGTCTCCACTAAAGAACTCCTTTACCCCAAAGGTTGTCGATTCTGCGGCTAATACGGCCAGCCCGAATATAAAATTTTATTATTTAACTAAAACTTATTGCCGTTGACTTAATATTTTTAAATTTTAATGTAATGTGTGTAGTATTCTTCCTCATATGAGCATTTTTCCCAAACAAGGTTGGGGTCGACTTTAAATCTACTACGATACGCCTGAACTTCGACTTTTTACGTCGAGCGACTGCCACATCGAAGTTCTGTAGATAGTGTTGTCAAACTTTTTAGGGCTCCAAGTACCCCGGGCACGCCGTCATCGCGGCGGTAAGACCTGTTATGGAGGATTGGCTCGAGAGGCGTCACGGGACCCTCTCAAACCGATTGACGCAGGTGATCACTGGGAAGGGATGTTTCGGGAATCACCTGTGTCTGATCCGCAAGGAGCCAACGCCTGAGTGCCACCACTGCGATGGCCAGACCAAAAAAAAAAAAAAAAAGGCTCCAAGTACCCGTAACAATACCACAGATGTTCGTGAGGCAACGGGACCGACAGCTTAGCGTGCTCTCTGAGGCACGGCGTGGTCTGAATATGTTAAGAATGATCACCATTCCATTGACTGACCTAACTAGGATTGCTTAACTTTGCGGCAACTTGCATGGTCACCATGTAGCCACAAGCCCCTCGTAATACTATGTGTGCATATTATATTTGTCAATGTTTGTATATATATGCAAAATCGTTAAAAGTTTGGTGTAAAAATAGGGTATTTAAAGAACACGGGGGGTCGCCTACTTATTGTAGATGGCCCGAGGTAAGTCGGGGCACCAGGGACTTCCTTTCTAGGGTATACCTGGTTCCCCGGCTATTAGTACCCGATACGGCGTGCGGTTTTAGTGGGTTCGAGTCCGACATGCCATGTCGGTCGGTCATGTATCGGTATGTAGTCGGTGGTATCCGAGGGGATCTCCGCACGGAAAAAAAAAGCCGTGTGGTGTCGTGGGACACCCGATAGGAACGAAGTTGTGACGATCGAGTAAAACTGATTTGACACGATTTTAATTACAACGCCATCTATGAAAGCGGCTATTACCTACATATTAAAAACAATTAAAACAATTTATACATTGGTAAAATCTCCTTGCGAAATGATTTACTATCTATTCGATAGATGGCGCTGAATGTCTGACAAGATGACACGAAAATAAAGAGCAAAAAGCCAACATCACGTGGTATTCCCAGGCGGTCACCCATCCAAGTACTAACCACGCCCGATGTTGCTTAACTTCGGTGATCGGACGAGAACCGGTGTATGCAACATGGTATGGACGTTGGCGAACGTTAAAGCAAATTTAATGTATGGTATCCACAGTTAGACGTCAATTTATATTAAAAGTGTCGTGACAAATTTTCGTACGAATTTTTTCCGTCTAGCCCCCTTTCACAACGCGCGATAAGGAACTTCGTTCTAAAAACAAAAGGGTATTTAAAGAAGGAAAAGCAAGAAAAAAGATCGAAATATTTTTGTTAAGAGTGACAAAATCATTCATCGGCGATATAGGGATCCGAAATATGATAACACATCTCTGTTAAACGGTAGAAAAGACCAAGAGACTACTTTAAAAGCTGTGTTGCGTACCCACCTGTGGTCCTCTGTCCTGTGGGTCCAAAACTTTGAGCGAAGCTTGCGCAAACAAAATTAGTTCAAGCCAATTAAAATGAGAATAGACTGTGAAAACTATATAGGTATATTTAAACTATATATGTATACAAAAACCTCGAATAAATACACAAAATATTAAAGAATTATGGTTATTTATTAATTTAAATGAATAATATTACCATCTGATGTGATAGAATTTGGCGGCAATTTTTTTTACCGATGTTCATGCAAATAAATGATGTATGACTATGCAGATATATCCTAATTTTAATGGTAAATACAGAAAAAATACTTGAATACCTGTATATAAGATTAAGTGCAACTACGTCAGGAGGGAGAAGCAGACAACATTCCAGAATCATAAAACCATGGACAATATCAAGAGAGAAAGGGAATTTTGGAAGACAAAATAGTTAAGATTTAGTCTGCTATTGGCTGTTCAAAATAAAAAATAAAATGTGATAATATTTGAAAATCGAATTATGACGTAAAATTTAAAAATCTATTTCAAGAAATGAGGTTTTAATTTAAAAGATGATCAAACAGATAATAAATATACTGTTCATACAAAGTGACACTTTAATTAACCATACTCCAATACATTAATTATTAATAAACTCGTAGTTACCACAGATAAATAAATGTGAGTGATCATTAAGATTGTAACATGTGAGATCATCACTAGAGATAAACACACTTTAAATTTATATTGACGACTTATTGTTGAACTCTTTGTGGATAACTATTCTACCTGCTAACACATACAGTGGATATAAACCTAATATCTAATTTAAAACACACGGTGCAAAATGTACGCAACAATTGAGCCACAATAGGTCAAATGACCAAACGGGTCCCGGACCCAGACTAGGAGGCCCATGTACACCTGCCACTCGGGAGTCGCAAATGCGTGCCACCGCTTCGTACCTTCCCCCCCCCCCCCTCACTAAGGAGGCGGCCTCCGAGCATAAAACCCACTCGAAAATTGCGAAAGAAATTGCGTAATTACATCGGTATTATACGAGGCTGTGCTATCAGCCGCTGTTTACCGAAGAATAGCTCTCCCACGGTTAATTCAAGAAATACGACCCAAATGACTTTCTATTGTTATTTGATATATATTTCTTTGTATTGTAACACAATCGATTATATTAAGAAAGTACAATCAGCGTTCTCTTAATACAATCCCGTATTGGGTAAGTGTATTGTGTCTTGTTTTATTTCTTAAAGGTTTTGGAACCATATTTGTATGAATTAACTCATCTAACTTAGACGTGTTACTTTTTCTTCCCCTAACCCTCCACTTTACACCAACAAAAATGTACCCTTTAATAGTTATAATGTGTATACTTTTTCAGTAAATTTTTACTTAAAAATCCTAAAGCAGCTCACTGTTCATTCCCCAAACCAAGATAACTGCAACTCCTACCTGGAAGTACAGGATGATGGTCCATATCAGGCCAAGCACGACGGCAGGCCGGCCGTCGACAAGGTCAGCAGCATTTATGTTCACCAGCTTGATCCTCTTCCCGGCCAGGAAACGAAGTGCGGTGTTCGCGTTTGAGAGGAAGTGGGGGCGTCGGAGGACTCGGCCGCGCTCCATTGGCTGGAAAGAAAGTACAATTTTTTTAAATCAAATTATTGACTGTCTTATATAAATCAGAGGTCGCGGATCTTGACTTGTCATGGGTTAATTTCTCACCTACAAATATTGTGTGATGAGTCCGTGTGGTGTCGGATCAAGAATACAGAGTGTCACCACCCCATTCATCCTGTGGGTCGACACCCACAGGATGAATGGGGTGGTGACACTCTGTATCATTAAGAGGCGACTAAGGGAGCAAACTACGCAGGAAAACAGCACTGAAGAAGAAAGGAAAACTTGACACAAACCCTATACCAACCCGTCTGGCCAGCGTGGTGTAGTAGGCCAAAACCTCCTTTCTAAGAAGAGGCCTATGTCCAGCAGAGGACTAGTAAAGGCTGTTGATGAGTACAATCACATGTTCTGTGTCTGTAGTTTATCTACGAGTAAAATATGTTTGTATTAAGAAATATTTAAGTATATTCATAAGTCGTGTGATTAACATAATACAGGCTCTAACTGTGATGTATTAGGTTATAGTTATATTATTAATCTCTCTAATTTATTTGACTTCCAAGCACCTAAATCAAAAAGGTTACTACTGAGTTTACAACCGAAGGGATGTATCTTCTCATATACATTTAAATTAGACTCTAGATTAGAGTGAAAACAGTTCACATCAACAGCCTTTAACAGTCCACTGCTGGACATAAGCCTCTCCTTAGAAAGGAGGGTTTGACGTACTATACCAAGCGGGTTAGACGGGTTGGTATAGGGTTTGTGTCAAGTTTTCCTTCTCTCTGCAGTACTGTTGTTCTGCGTAGTTTTTTCCCTTAGTCGGCCTTTACGACACCCACGGGATGAACCACCATGCGGACACAGTTCAAAGACACAGAGAAAACTCATAGATTCTTAATTAGCAGAGATATCGTGTGGTTATAAAAAAAACAGATGAAAACGACCTCCCTTTTTTAAGACGGTTAAAAATAATTAAAATTGTCGTTTACATAACAAGTACCGTGAACAGTGACATTGAAGAGGTGTCAATAAAACTAGCGACAATTCGACACCGTCGGTGTAATTTGAAACTAATCTCGATTGACATAAAGGCTGTCTTACTAAGTCTTTCGCCGTGTGTGTCTTAAAATTTCTAATTGAATTAACCGTGTTCCCGGAATGTTTTGTGTCATCATTTAGTAAACTCGAATTCTTGAGATACCAAGTCTTCTTCCTCCGAGCTTTCCAATATTGGGTTGAGGTCGGCTTGAATAAAGGCTGTCTTACAAAGTCTTTGGCCGTGTGTGTGTCTTAAAATTTCTAATTGAATTAACCGTGTTCCCGGAATGTTTTGTGTCATCATTTAGTAAACTCGAATTCTTGAGATACCAAGTCTTCTTCCTCCGAGCATTCTAATACTGGGTTGAGGTCGGCTTTAAGTCTACTAAGATACTGATACGGCTAAATTTCGACTTGGATTTCGGAGCGACTACCATCAGACCTCCACAACCCAAGTAGTAGGCGATATCATAGTTCTGTAGAAAGACTGTTCTTTGACTTTTTAAGGCGCCAACTACCCGTAACGATTACCACAGATGTTCCTACGGCCGGGACCGACGGCTTAACATGCTCTCCGAAGCACGGAGGAGTTTCAATGTGTTAATAATGGTCACTCGTCCATACACTCACCTGGCTAGGATTGCTTAACTTTGCAATGTGTCCACCTTCTTGGTTACCAGCCACGAGCTAGAGATATTATGTTACTTTGTTTAATTTTGTATTTGGTATACGGGGACAATTGACCAGACATATCACCTGATAATATAAAGCCTTTTTATTTCCCATCTCCTAAGCATTACATGTACGTATATATGAATTTCACTTAACTATTGTTTTGTATTATTTTGTATTGCATTTATTCTTGGATAGGAATCCCTGTTTGGGTTTAGGCCTCGTCCTGTTTAATCCAGTTTTCCCTGTATATGAGTTCTATGTATCTTCTTGTGGATGCCTAGGATCTAACGTTCAATGTTCCAATTAGTAGTTCACCGTCCAGATCATCTGATAGTAAGGGACTAATAATCGTCCATGCTTACATCTAGACCGTTACTTACAACTTAAGTAAAAGTAAAGTGTCCGCCGCATTTCGTACGCCCAAGCCCACATCCGGGGGTGGGTGATTTAGGAGAGTGCTATATTTTATCATCATCAACGGCCTTATATGTCCACTGCTGGACATAGGCCTTATGAAGGAGGTTTTGGCCTACAATACCACGTTGGCCAGACGGCCTGGTATAGTATGTGTGTCAAGTTTTCCTCCTATTTGCAGTGGTGTTGTCCTGCATAGTTTATTCCCTTAGGCGTCTGCTTCCGACTCCTATGAGATGAATAGGGATGGTCACACGGTGGAAAGAATGGCATAACACCTGTTTTCTGTGAGGCTGTAGTCTCACTCCGGTTGAGCCAGCCATTCTGTGCCAGAGCATAACTTTTATCTGACCATAAAAGTCCCAAGATATAATGGGCATAGCGCTTTTGTTTTTTCTCATTATCATTATTCAACTACCTGGTTTTTTTTAAAGAACATTTTCTGGTATCCAACACTTTCAATTCTGACGTGTAAATTGCTGCTTCTGTTTTCAAATATACACAGACAAAACAAAAACCATGACCTACATAACGAATATTTATGTTTAACATAAACAATTTTGTTTTAAAACATTGTTATTTTGGGTGAGACACGTGAACGATCCAACTGAAAATTAACCAGTAGTCATTGAGACGTCTTCACCCTACTAAATTGTTATTTGCCAAGTTCATCAATTAATTGGGTTTCAACTGCACGGATGGCGTAGTGGTTTAAGCGGTCCCTCACCGCTTCCTACTCCTAGTGGGGTTCGATCCCCACATAAGACAACAATTTGTGTCAAACTCAATATATCGTTATTTCATTTTTTTTTAATGATTGAAATCGTCTCTTATGTAGACTTTAAAGTCATAGATCAATACACACAATAGCAACAATCTCTGTTTTGTCAAATATTTAGCAAAATAAATGTAATAAAATTATACGCATTGAAAAATCTATTGCATGCCTGTGCCGATCTAAAACCGCGCGTTTCCACAGGGTTGGGCCTTATGATAAGAAATGGCAAACAAACTCACGGCCACCCTTTTTTAATTAATAGATAGATACAATGGCATCATTTAATATACCATAACACTGTTTAAAGGTAATGAAGAGAAAACAAGAGTAAGAAAAAAGATTGAATACTAATAACCTCAGACACGGCTGTCTGATCCTAAACTAGGCAGAGCCGGTACTATGGTAACCAGACTGCTGATAAACATACTTAAATATTCCTGAATATACTACATAGTTTAATCTTTTTGCGCCCCAAAAATAGCACATTAAAAATCTAACAGGCCTCCTTTCTGCGTCGGGAATAAAAAATGTTGTTTCGACTTACCAGCTTCTCCCCTGACAGTACTTCAAGCAGCGCCAACAGCTTGGTTCCATCACGCAGGTCGTATATGAGGTCGTCGATTCTCAGTGGCGGTATACGCTATAACATAATTTATATCTGTTTAGTAAAAGTATGTTCTACTAGAAATTCTCTATTCCCTAATAAATACGTAAAGAAAATTCTTGGTACTCCTTTGTAAACGAATTGAAAGCATTATATTCTAAACTAGCTGAGACCCGCGGTGTTATTCGCGTTTGTTGTTATAAGCGCGGGCAACGCCGCGGGGCGAAGCTAGTCTTAAAAAAGTAGCCTAAGTTACTCCTTATGTGATCAGGTATCTGCCAGTGAAAGTCCCGTCGAAATCGGTCCAGCCGTTCCAGAGTTTACCCGGAACAAACAGACAGACAAAAATTGTAAAAAGATGTTTTTTTGGCATATGTACCGTGTAAACATACATATGCATTTAGTAAAAAGCGGTTATTTTAATATTACAAACAGACACTCCAATTTTATTTATTTGTATAGATATAAAAGATATGTTAAAACTCTTAAAGTTTATATGTAGGAGAAGTGGTATAAAGTTAGAAAATATGTATAAATCGCTCGAGAGATGGAGACGAGGTAAGAATAATTAAAATATAGTTTAAAAAAAAACTAAAAAACACGCTTCTGTGACGAACTAAAAAGTAGAAATTATTTTTTATAACTTCATAAAGAAAAATTATTTTATCGTAAAAATGCGTGGTGTGCTAGATTTCAATTGTTGTAAAAAAAATATGACAGATATTGATAAAAGTAAAGTTACCATATTATAAAATAACTTGAAAAGCACCCGCACCCAAAAGTTACAAAAGCGTGTTTTACAATTATTATTAATTAATGACGATTATTTTCTCATCTATACAAATAAATAAAATTGGAGTGTCTGTTTGTAATATTAAAATAACCGCTTTTTAATAAATGCATATGTATGTTTACACGGTACAAATGCCAAAATAACATTTTTTCAATTTTTGTCTGTCTGTCTGTTTGTTCCGGGTAATCTCTGGAACGGCTGGACCGATTTCGACGGGACTTTCACTGGCAGATAGCTGATGACATAAGGAGTAACTTAGGCTACTTTTTTTAGAATAGCTTCGCCCCGCGGCGTTGCCCGCCGTTATAACAACAAACGCGGGTAACACCGCGGGTCTCAGCTAGTTAATACTAAAAAAGTAACAATAACAGGTTACATATGCTTCAGCACACGCCTCTTAGTACATAGCAAAAGACACTACCGTATTTTTAGGTATGTAAAAAGCCGTTAATCTTGATCTTGATGAGGATAATCCACCAAATTTATCAAATTATTGTGTTGTCATCGGTCCTTGATAAGTGTGCGAAGTTTCAATTTAATTCGACGTTTTCAAGTGGGTCAAAATGACGTTCGAAAATTTCATTATATACATACATACAAATAGAATAGAATATGCTTTATTGTACACCAATTACAGTAAGTTGGTTAAATATTACAGATGGATATGTACAATGGGCGGTCTTATTGCTAATGGCAATCTCTTACAGACAACCTTTGGATGGACAAATCGACAGTAGATAAGAAGAAACAGTGGGTACTTAGCTAATAAAAGCTTGTGAAAACATAAGAGAATGTAGATCTCTTACCTTTGACAAATGTGAATTGATCCAATTGACAAACGTCTTTTTCTGTACTCTTTCCTGTTCATCTGTAACAAAGAAAAACATTCTATAAATATTTAATCTCTTGGTCCATTAGTAAATTTTAAAGTCAGATTCCTTTTTAAGCTTATCGAGAATTGATCACGTTCCATTATCTGACTTAATACAGAGCTCAAATAAGTTTGAAAAGTTTTCAGTTTAATCATCACTGCCAAACTATCACTAACACCTATCATCATCACCATTTTGACGTACTGTTCCCATATAATCCATTACATAAGATTTTTCACTCGTTTTTAGATAACACAAAGAAGGACAGTAAATTATGGAGGAGTTTGGGTTGGCAGCAACTTTAAGAGATCAAGTTTCGTTAGCCGTCTATCCGTTCTCTAATCGGAAAGGTCATCAGGATATAACTAGTCTTCTTAGCAAAATTTCAATAAAGGCAATTTTTTTATGAAATGCGTGACAAATATGCAGAAGGTCACCTCATGGCAAGTGACATTTGCAACTCAAAAGACACCAGTGCATGGCCACGCTTTGAGTGCCTTCTTTCCTCAGAATGAGAGAAGGTTTAGATCTATCACTCAGAGAAAGGCAACCAAGGATTTAATTACACCAGTTTTTTGTGAGTTACCACGGCCTCACACGGGTCAAGCCGGCCCATTTGTGTCGATGACATGATCCAGGATTACAGATATTAATTCCAGTTACGTCATCATCACAAAAACAGTTATCATTATAAACCCTTATGCTGCAATATTCTTGGTCGTATAGTGTTGGCACGAGGCACCAACAGAACTGATTACCTATATTGCAACCGTGACTCACTGTATTGTAAAATTATAGACGGAGTTGCCAAGTTCATTGCACTAAGTATTTGTTAGGATTCAGACTCAGTACTTGTTGGTTGAATAATGTTGATTATAATTTTTATCAAATTACTTTATTCCGAAAATGGGTAGGTAGGTATAATGATTATTAAGATATAATAATGTGGCATAGCTTTATCCATTATCGGCCTCTCGGTATGCAATACTTAACACTTTATGAATTACATACTTTAGGAATCTAATTACAACACTGTTCATATTTAGAGATTTAAGAATGTCAATATATTCATCAACAGCCTTTACTAGTTCACTGCTGGACATAGGCCTCTCCTTAGAAAGGAGGTTTTGGCCTACTATACCACGCTGGCCAGACGGGTTGGTATAGGGTTTGTGTCAAGTTTTCCTTCTCTTTGCAGTGCTGTTGTCCTGCGTAGTTTGTTCCCTTAGTTGCCGCTTACGACACCCACGGGATGAATAGGGTTGTTACACTCTGTATTCTTAATCCACACCATAATATATTTATAATTATAAACTAAATGAAAAGAGGTGAATTATAGAGATTTAAATCATTAAAGAACAAAGTGGAAAAGTGTTTTCTCGATACACAATGTACAACATTCAGTATGTTTTTTTTTTTCAGAAATCCTACAATTTTTTCTTTTAAAAGTTCAAGCTATGGAGTTAAAGTATAAAACTCATTTTGTATTGTTAAAATATAAAAACCATTAGTATTGTTTAAAAATTAAAAGTCACATTTATGATAGTCATTTAATTTAGTTCTTTTCAATTTTTTAATTTTACTTTGTTATCAATTTGATAGAAAGAAATAATAAGAAGATTATGACGTCACTTGCTACCTGACTATTCTCCAGTCTCTCAGACAAAATTCCCGGCAAGGTACTAGAAACTATGAATATATATTGTCATAATGTACTACTTGGTTTATAGACTTGGCATGTCCTAACTTCGTTATTTATAAATCCCTTTTAAAAAAAATTGAACCGACTTCAAACAATATTAACAAAGACCACAAAAAATTCAGTCATTTTTTGAAGACTTCCGGTGTCTGTCTCCAAAACTCATCCTCAGATCTAAATGAAATAAAAATGGGACGATTTCGGAATAAACCCCTTTCGAACAAAAATTTTTTTTTTAAATCCGTCTACATATGACGGAGTCCGAACATACATAAAAAAAAACATCCGAATTGATAATATCCTCCTTTTTGAAGTTAATTAAAAATAAAGTAATTCTCATTTCATCGTCATCATCATCAACATCCTTTAATCCTCCACCTTTAATGGTCCACTGTTGGACATAGGCCTCTCCTTATTAAAGATGTTTGAATTCTAATTTTGTATTAATTTATTCCAGACATAATACAGTTGGCGCTACCCTTATGTCGTAATGCAAGAGTTAATAACTAAAATAAACTCAATCCAAATATACCATACGTTCAGCGAAATGATCAGAATTCTATTTCCATTTTATGAGTTCATACACTCAAACAACACCTGTTAGAACACCGCTCACTTTTGGGGACGGCTTATTTTAAAGGTCATTTTGAAGAGAGCTATTTTCAGGTTTTTGAAGTAAAATGTGGCGTCAAATTAAGGGTCTTGGTGGAATACATCAGATATGCATATAAATACTTTTGCACGCGGCTCCGCCTTGTATTTTTTAAAAGATGCAGACATACGGAACTCCAGATTAACTGGATACGAATTAGGAGCAATATATTGTAGATCAAAATCAAGAGGGGGAGTTTGCATATATATTCAAAAAGGTATTAAATATAATGAATTGTTAGGCATAAGATCGTTTTCACGAGAGAGAGTGTTTGAGTGTTGTGGTATAGAAATCAATAAATTACAACTAATTATAATATGTTTATATCGAACACCTCAGTCAAATGTAGACCTCTTTTTAAAGCACCTTGATACATTGATGTTCAAACTCTTATGCTATCACAATATAAAACGCAAACTGATACTTGTAGGAGACCTAAATATAAATATACTTATTAATAATAGAATTGTGCAAAATTTAAATGACATTTTACGAAATTATAATTTGACTTCTCTGATAAAAGAACCGACTAGAATTAATACTTGTATTGACCATGTAATATGTAATATGAAACAAGCTAAAGGTGAAGTTCTGAAACTGGGTCTCTCTGATCACGACGCTCAACTTTTAAGCATCCCTATGGCAAAAGATATTTCGCAACCTACCGAGATAACGGTAACCAGGCGTGATTACTCAAAAGAAAATGTTAAAAAATTTTGTGAATGTCTTCAAAGTTTGAGTTTTAAGGATGCATTTTCCAATACTAACCTAAATGTAGCGTTCGATTTCTTCTACGACGACTTTTGCCTTTTTTATAATTTATGTTTTCCTGCATTTCAAAAACGGCTTATCACAAAGAAACGAAATTTAAAATGGATAACAAGAGGCTTAAGAAGTAGCTTAAAAATAAAGAGATCCTTGCGTATGAGATTCTACACTCAGAAAACAAAAGAGTGTAAAAGTAAATATCATCAATACTCAAAAATCTTACGAAAATGTATCAATAAATCACAAAAGATTTACAATGAGAACATTTTACAGAACTCCACAAATATATGTAGAACTGCGTGGAAAATTATCAACGACGATGTCGGCAACATTTTAACACACGATATAATATCAGAAATTAGAGTGGATGGTAAACTAATTCAACAGCCAATAGATATAGCAAATCGATTCAATGAACATCTTATAGCATCAACCACTAGAAACGTAAAAAAGACTCACAACACAAATAAAACTAGAGCCCTGAGTAGTATATTCTTAGAACCTGTGGATTTTACAGAGGTAAAGAATATAATAATGTCCTTAAACAATACTAATTCCGTAGGAATTGACGAGGTGACAACTTATATACTCAAACAATGTGTTTATGAAATAGTACCTGTCATTACACATTTAATTAACCTCTCTTTTGAAACAGGTGTATTTCCTGAAAGTTTAAAAAAATCCATAGTGAAACCATTATACAAAAAAGGCGACAAACTTGAACTCAGCAATTATAGACCCATTACATTAATACCGATCTTGTCAAAAGTATTTGAGAAAGCGATGCATAAAAGGCTGACTACGTACCTAAATAGGTTTAACTTTATAAAAGAAGAACAAAATGGGTTCCAGAGAGGCAAATCAACTACACTAGCAGCTTTTCAATTAATCTACAATGTCTTGAAAAATGTAGACACTAAAAAACCTACAATAGTAATATTCTTTGACATGACAAAAGCCTTTGACCATGTTTCGCATCAGCTGCTACTTGAAAAACTTGAGAATTACGGAATTCGAGGCCTAGCATATGAATGGATTAAATGTTACCTGAAGAATCGCGAACAATGTGTGGATATAATTAAAAATGATAATTCAGTGATCACTAGGGAGAGGTCCACACTTTTAACTAACAAATATGGGGTTCCTCAAGGAAGTATATTGGGACCATTACTATTCTTGGTCTATATTAATGACTTACCAGACATTACTACTCATAAATGTATATTATTTGCTGACGACATTTCAATTATATTGACATCTAAAATTGGTACAAATTATGACATTGATATTAATAACACAATAAAATCGGTAATAGAATGGCTAAAAAATAATAACTTAAATGCTAATCTTTCCAAAACCAATTTCATACAATTCCAAACACAAAGCTCAAAACTAAATCTTAGAGAAATAAGATATGGCGATACTGTTATAGAGGAAACGGAATGCGTTAGGTTTCTAGGATTATCATTAGATAAATATTGCAACTGGAAGACACACGTCGATTCAGTCTGCAAAAGAGTTAATAGTAATGTTTACGTGCTTAACCGACTAAGAAAAACCGCTACTCAGCAGACAGTACTTCTCGCCTATCATGGTCACGTAGGTTCTGTATTGAGATACGGTCTATTGTTGTGGGGAAACTCAGTAGATGCTACCCGAGCGTTTTTATCCCAGAAGAGATGTGTTCGGGCTATGGTGGGCATTCCTCCTTATGAATCTTGCAAACTTTATTTTAGAAAATATTAAATATTACCGTTGCCCTGTTTGTACATCTTTGAAGTAAGTGTATTTGTTAAAAGTAAACCTAGTCTATTTAAAAAGGCAAAAGATATGTTCCCACGCAACACTCGGGGCAGTGAAAGACTAGTCCTGGATTTTGTTCCCAGAACTACACTGTTCCAAAAAAATTGTTATAATATGTGTATCAAAATATTTAATAGCTTGCCACCAACCATAAAGGCGTTGCCCCTACTGAAATTTAAAAGTAAATTGAAAACATGGCTTTTGGAAAAAATGATATACTCAGTGACCGAATACCTAAACGAGCGATAAATACAAAAGCCCTTGATAATATTTTATTGTATGTTGTGTTCTATATTAGAAATAAATTATCGGATTAAAAAATTTGACATTGCAATTATATATTTGACATTATGTAAATTGTTTATTGACATGAGCTTAGTAGTTTGTTATAAAACCATCTTTTGTTGTAATATGCATGTACGTTTCAAATTTTGCATGTCAGAACAGACTGACGAAATATGTGATTCTCTTCTAATAACTATAAACAGCCCATGTACCATATTTCTGCAATTAAATTATCATTTCATTTCATCATTTATCATATGTCGGTTGTAGTGGTATAAAGTAGCCAATGTTACTCGCTGACAATTTTTTAAATCGTTTTAATGGTTTATAAGTATAGAATTTATAAGTTTTCATAAAATAAATATGGAAGTATGAATGAAATGATGTTCATTCCTATAGAATGACATATCTAAATAAATTTAACACAAATACATTTTTATTGCTTATCAATATCATTCATAAACTTTTATTCGATGAATCCAATTGTGATACTTTTGTTACAAATTGTTGCAACTAGTGTCGTAACTGGCATTTTATTAGCCCGATGCAATCCCGCCCCTTAGCTAGAACGCCCTGTAAACTGTTCTAAGCTGGTTTGGTTATTTCTGTGCCGTGTTTAGACACCGACATGTTGGCAACCCTCTAGTTATAGCACTGGTTACGACTGTTAAAGATTTTACATAATTTTTTCATTTCATTTGTTTTTTAAAGACAACTCCCGCATTAGAACTATATATCCTGTTTTGCGGGGGACTTTACAAACTTACATGACACAAAGCACGCCCAGACTCATAACAACAATTTGTGGATCACACAAAGTGGTGTCCCATGTGGGGGTCGAACCCACAACACTCATCGCAGTAGGAATCGGCGACCGCTTAAACCACTACGCCATCCGTGCAGTCAAATTACTTGGTAATAGCGACGAAAGCACCTGTATTTGTAGGTGTGTTGTAAGACCGGATACTATTAGCAATTTTGTAACAAATAGGCCAAACATTTAGGTATTGCCACATCAGGGATGTTGATCGATTGGCTGACTGTTATTTTTGACCTACTACCTACCGCACTGAACTACGTTACGTGATATATTTGTGTGGCAATAATTTTATTTGTTTACAGTTTTAGAACAGGCACAATTGTAGAATATTTAAGTGATTTTCATGTTGAATGAAATATACGGTCTGAAGTAATATTATTAGACGATAAATAAAGCGTGTCAAATACAGTTTTTTTTATTTTTCTTTTTGGTATAAGGGGGCAAGCAACTACCGCCGCCCATGGACACCTGCAACTCAAAAGTCACAAGTGCGTTGCTGCCCTTGGAGTCCCTCCCGCTCGAGTCAGCGGGAGGGAGGATTTGGGCTCCGGTAACCTCACTCACTCAGTGAAAGGCAACGAAAGAATTGCTTAACACCGGTTTTCTGTGAGGCCGTGGTATCACTGCGGTCGAGCCGGCCCATTCGTGCCGAAGCATTGCTCTTCCACGGTAAAAGTGTGCTCGAAATACAGTTCATTCGACTGACCACCAGTCAAGCCTCTAATTCCTTGATTCAACTAGAGCGGGGAATCCCAAAGTGGTCAATATCGACCCCTTGGAGTTGAAATCGGTTTCCCAGGGGTCGACATAAACGAAAACTGATTTGGGGGGTCGACGAGGTCTAAAGATCGAGCTCTATTAGTCAACACAAGTTCTTATTTAAATTAATTTGAAACTTTAAAATACTGTATTAGTTGTGTTAATTATATTAACTTGTGATAAGAATGACTAATGTTTTAGTAGGAAGTATCATTGTTGTCCTTTTAAATAACTTGGTTCAGTTTTTGATAAGCATGCAGTAATTTGGCTATGGGGGTCTGAGGTAACAGTTCATTTTTGATTAGATTTAGGGGTCTCTTGGCCATAATAATTTCGGGATCCCTGACCTAGAGACTACTTGATTATTCAGTCTAGGGTTTTTATACAGATGATTTCTTCAAAGTTTAAGTCTACTTTCATTGTTCGTGAATTACATAAAAATACTTCTTTACAATACTACATTTATTTATGCAACCACTTTTATGCATTTTGCAACTCTTTTGCTATGATTATTGTAACAGGAGCTTATGAAAAAGAAATTACCAACCGCATAATAATCATGCAACAAAATATTAAATGTAAAAACTAGTAAAAACGCTATAGCCGAAGAACAATTTCCAATAAAAACGATGGTTCCCGAAGGCTTCTTGTCCATTACGAGTCACGCACACTGTCACTTGTTCCCGCACGCATGGCACGACCAGACACGGGCGCAGGTCTATCCAAGGAAATCAGGATTTTGATATTGGTTCCTGACTTGATGATATTAATGACAGAGATTTACATAATTTATTTGGTCCTTAGTGCCAATCGATTTATATGTTTACCTACTGATTGAGTTATTGGAAACTGATGTAGTATTCTAAAGCCGTGTATTAAATTAGTACATTAAATATCTGTTTTGAGTTGCTACATGAATGTTAGTTGTAAAATAAATCAAGTTTTAATGTGATATTTTATTCGCTTGAAAAGCGGATTTGATACTATGATGTCGAATTGAGTCTGGTATTGGTGGTTAACTTTACTTTAAATTCTGAATGATAGAATATTAAAGGCAATTTTTTTTTTTTTTGTTTTTTTAAAACAACTCCCGCATTAGGAATATATCCTGTGTCGCAGGGGACTTTACAAACATACATGAAACGGATACAAAGAACATCCAGACTCAGGACAACAATTTGTGGATCACACAAAGTGTCGTCCCATGTGGGGTTTGAACCCACAACACTCAGTGTAGTAGGAAGCGGCGTGGCGGACGCTTAAACCACTACGCCATCCGTGCAGTCTAAGTCTAAGTCTAATTGCTGTAGTTGCTTTGTGAAAAGGGAGATGCAGTGGACTTTTTGCGGAATATCCGCAGACTTCACAACCAACAACTTCATGGTCATATAACAATGGATTTAACAATGCTTTACAGTGATCTTTCAATGTAATATTTACGAGTATGATAACTTGATTGAACAATGAGTTGGTAAAATGTCCAAAATGCTAATACCCGATTGTATGTTGTAGAAATTATATTTAGGTACTTGTATTTATATATATTGTGTATTTGTATACTTTTGGTGTATGGTGACGGATTAAGAATACGGAATGTCACCACCCCTATTCATCCCGTAGATGTCGTAAGAGCCGACTAAGGGAGCAAACTACGCAGGACAACAGCACTGCAAAGAGAAGGAAAACTTGAAACAAACCCTATACCAACCCGTCTGTCCAGCGAGGTATAGTAGGCCAAAACCTCCTTTCTAAGGAGAGGCCTATGTCCAACAGTGGACTGTTATAGGCTGTTGATGATGAAGCATTTGTCATTATGCCATTGTACAACTGCCTCGGTAGTGCAGTGGGGTGCTGTGCTGAGGTCCCAGGCACGATTCCTGAGTCGGACCGAATGTTTGTATGATCTGAAAATATTTGTTTCGGAGTTTGGGTGTTTTCTATTTATAATATGTGTGTATTTACAAAAGATATTATAAGTATTCTATCAGTCAATTTAGTTTTCATAGTTAAGGTCTGCTTAGTTTGAAACTAGATGGCGTTGTGTGTCAGATGTCCGAAATATTATATTATTGTCTCGTCGCCAATGACGTCACCTAAAAGTCTATGAGAAGGTGTTTTATCTATGCCCTTGACATTGTAGCCTAATGGCAGTAATTATCGTGGTATTTACTAAAAACTCATTTAAAATAACTTTACGTAATTTTATCTACATTTATCATTTTTTACGGGTAATGTGATTAAACACTGCACTTTGCACAATACTCGGGCACTACAAATAATGACATAGAAAATCCTGAAATTGTGTGGGTGTGTTAATATTGCCATGTTACTGGTCAAAGTGGTAATCAAGAAACAATAAACTCAATATATCTTTATGTCAAATATTTAACAAAAGAAAGTTAATCCATTATAAGACCGTGTCGATCTACAACCGTCCGTTTCCAAGGGGTTCAGCCTTATGAGAAGGAAAGGCAAACAAACCCATGGCTACTCTTATATTAGTCAAGGCGCTACGTCTAAGATAATACATGAAAATACCATTTCATTTAGAAACACACGGTCATAAAGATTAGTTGTTTTTTTTTCAGTTTACGAGTAAAATAGAGTAGTTTCCGCTGTTAAAATAGTTCGTTTCACAATCCTCATGAACTTAAGTATGACATTAGACAACTAAGAAGTTTTTTCGTTACTCATAAAAATAATATTCCACCACATTCACACAACGCCATCTAGTCCCAAACTAAGCAGAGCTTGTACTTTTGAAACTAGATAACTGACATAACATATTCAATTTGTTTTTGTAAATATATACATATTATACATAGAAACACCCAGAACAAATCAAAAATTAAATGTTCATGGACACCAATATTTGACTTGAGCGGGAATTGAACACGCGACCTTAGGAATAGCAGTCCGAGACACTAACCACTTCGCCATCCGGTCGTCAACTTACTGTTTCAATATTCTTAAATTTGACTACGGTTGACGTAATGGTTTAAGCGGTCACCTCGCCGCCTTTGATCCTTGCGTACAAGAGTCATATTAGTGCTAATCTTGATATATACTCATATGTAGTCAAATAAAAGCGTTTTAAAGTATCAGCTTCAAACTTTTTACTGTCCACAAATGTTTTGCTCTTAGCCTGGTTGACCTCGCTTTAGCTTAAACTAGTCCAGAAAATATAAAGACACAGCAAAAATACAAAAGTATTTTTTTCATATTTCATTAACTAAATAGATTAAAGTGAAATACACATGGTTCAACATGTCCACGGGTTTACTAACAAATGGCACACGAATAGGTGTCAAGGCCACCCGACGTAAACATTAGCAGAATAGTCTATTTCTGCAGCGCGACGAACAGGTGGCATCGCAAAATTTACAAATGATGTATAAGATAATTTAGAATTAAGGAGAAAGAAGAAGAAAAAGAGAAATTGAGACCACATGGAAGGCAACCAACTCATTACAGAAGAAGACAGCATTTAGCCAAAGCGACTTTTTACTTTCTACGACAATTTATCGCAGAAAAAATGCAGTTATGTGTTTTATCATAATATTATATACTCGAAAATCATGTTTACGGGAATTAACGTAAACATGATTTGATCAAGTACATACCTCTAAAATTGCTGACGTTTCAAGCGGAGCCTCTATTCTGCTGTTTTATGTTAACGTTCAAGCCACTGTCATTCCATTGACACGTTATTGACATCGGTCAAAATATCGGTATTCTACTAACATAAATTCTGTGTCAATAGATTGTCGATTTAGTGACAATATCTCTTTAATGGTGATATCAACAACATTGCCATATCTGGCAAATTAAATGTAACATTTCCTTCCAAATTTAAAATGTACCATTTACCAAACTATTACTAAGACATCGATGTCATTTATATTAGTCGCAGTTCAATACTACTACTACTACTGCTAGTGGTACTACTACTGGTACTACTAGTACTACTAGTGGTACTACTACTGGTAGTCAACAGGAGGACAAGTAGAATATAAAAAGTAAGAACCTATTTCGACGACAAGTCATCGACAGTCTATTGATACAATATTAAAATAGCAGAATTGAGGTCCAGGTGGTACTAGCTGTAGTTACAGATTAGGCTGTGACCACGGCACGATCACCCCTGTCACACAGCACATCAACAGCATTTAATAGTCCACTATTGAACATAGGCCTCTCCTTAGAAAAGAGGTTTTGGCCTACTATACCACGCTAGCCAGACGGGTTGGGATAGGGTTTGTGTCAAGTTTTTCTTCTCTTTGCAGTGCTGTTGTGTAGTTTGCTCCCTTAGTCGGCTCTTACGAAACCCACGGAATAAATAGGGGTGATGACACTCTGTATTCTTAAGCCGACACCACAAGGATATAGCTTAGTCAGTGTAACTTAATATATATCAGGAGCGCGTTAATTCTCGTGAACCTAAAATATTATATTATACACATTATAGACTATAGTATATTAAGTAAAAATTTAGTTTATATCAGCCGTTACGAGTGTATGTCTACATAATAAATATAAAAAAGCGTAAACAAGCCGACCACAAGACGATGATATAACGCAGCCTTGGCACAGACTAGGGCAACTTATTTTTATATAGTAATATACGCGTCAACAGTCATTAATTTGAAACTGTTTCGAAACCTCAATAGAAAAATAAGTATGAAGAATTTTTTATTAAATATGCCTCTCCAAGGTCTTCGCCAATTAAAGATGAGTGATTTTTTTTATAAACATATTAACTACATTTTTAAAGAAATTAATTAATTATGTTTAAAAAGAAATAAATATAAAAATAGTAGACCACCGACATCGGTACAGGGACCAAGACACCGCTGTTTAGGTCTCCAAAGACCTCCACAAAGAGCTCTACACTATACGTACCATGTCGAGGAGAACTGCCTTTTTCATTGACCCCTTATCCAGCTGTCTAACGTTTTGTAATTATTACAAGACCTATACTAGGACATTAAAGACAGCGGTAGTAAGTTGCTATAAAGGTGAAGTCTTGTTCAGATTTAAACGGTATATCCTTCTCAAGTGTAGTAAACAAACTTTTTGTTAGGTTTTTTTACCTGCCACTACTTTAACAGAATTCCAATTACCGCTAGCTCCGCTTTACAAATGTCACTGATTTACCTTCGTTCACCTTACAGCAGAGGGTAGCGCTTTATGGATTAGTTAATACAATTCACTAGTTATTGTACATTACGAGAGTTGTAGTTTAATTGTTCAATTTCTTCTCATTAGGTTTAACTATTTGGAACTGACAGACACAACATTAAATGTTTTTTTTAATGTTTTGAAATTGTGCCAAACTATCATTTCTTACTGACATTACAGATTGCTGAGTGAAACGTAACGTCAATATCACAAAACAAACCAATAACCCTACAAAACGGTAATATAACTTGGCCACTTTAACAGTATTTTGTAACATCAGAATCGTTTATTACTTATTCAAGAAACCGATATTTTTAAATAGATACAACATTCAAAGAAAACAAAGATGCTTCAGACATGAACCAGGTCAAGGTTACATCATAGCTTTCATAAGTAAAAGTAAGGACATTTTTTCCTGCGGCCTGACAACATCTTCACCTTGCCAAAGGTCACGGTGACACAAGTTAGGACCACTCATTAGACAAAAGGATAACTTACCATTGTGTACAATAACAACATTTAAAATAAAAACGACTGCACGGATGACGTAGTGGTTTAAGCGGTCGCCACGCCACTTATTACTACGCTGAGTGTTGTGGGTTCGATCCCAACATTCGACCACACTTGTAAGATCCACAAATTGTTGTTCTGAGTCTGGGTGTTCTTTGTGTCCGTTTCATGTATGTTAATAAAGTCCCCCGCGACACAGGATATATTCCTAATGCCTAAAAAATATCTTAAAATGTATACTATTTTAATCTCTTAGATTAGCGTTTGCATGGAGCCTCTTTTTGTTGACACCCACCAATGTTGACTATCAAAACAAAAACATATTTTTAGGTATGATAGTCTATTACAACAATTACGAACAGGTAAGCAGCGCATGCAATTCAATATGCAATTCAGCCTTATTCCACTGATGGATATAGACCTCTCCTTAGAAAGGATGTTTTGGCCTACTAAATCACGCTACCTGGCCAGACGGGTTGGTATAGGGTTTGTGTCAAGTTCTCCTTCTCTTTCGGTCCTGTTGTCCAGCGTAGTTTGCTCCCTTAGTCGGCCCTTACGGCACCCACCACGGAATGATTATGGTTGGTGACATTTCGTATTCTTAATACGTCACTACACGGAAAACTTCATTTGGATAGATTAAAGTATTTTAGACAATAATGCTAAGCATTAAAGTTGAAATTATGATTAATCCTACTTGCTTGAGTTATTGCTATTTACACTTCCATATTCCTCTGAGCAATATCTCTTTCCTTGCATTCTCTTCTGTTTTTCTCCTTTGCCTGAAATTACTCTAAATATGCCCATATTTAAGGTCCAAAGTATTTAATTAAAATAATTTTTATAACAAGCTGTACCAAATAATATACATATATCTGTGTGGTCACGGATTAGGCAGACGGAGTGTCATCACCCCTATTCATCCTGTGGGTGTTGTAAAAACCGTCCGAGGGAGTAAACTACGCAGAACGACAGCACTGAAAAGAGAAGGAAAACTTGACACAAGCCCTATACATACCCGTCCGGCCAGCGTGATATAGTAGGCCAAAACTTCCTTTCTAAGGAAAGGCCTATGTCCAGCAGTGGACTGTAAAGGTTGTTAATGATACAAAATAATAGTTGAAAGAAAATAATGGTATTTAAATGCGTTTCCCTAATTTTTTAGGGATTCAGGCACGAGTGTTTGAACGAAAATATTTTCTATTTCTACTTACTACGAGGAGTTGACATGACAAATACTAAATACTGTAGTATTTTTGTTTATTTTTGTAGTTGTAATATTTACGGTGGCCATCAACAAATCAAACCGTTAATTTAAAACTAAGAGCTGTCAACGGCTTTTAGCGAGAACGATTTGTTTGCACTAACTATGAATCTTTATTATGTTCTACGAGTATTTATTTTAGTGATTCTCAGTATAACGTGTTACTTTAAAATCATTTCAAGGCCTTGACAGACATGTTCTCAATCGCGATTTTGAAAATATTGACTCTTGAAAGTATTTGAAAGATTTAAGGTTTATTTAACTGTTTAGAGAATATATTTAGACAACAACAAAGCAAGTATTTTAATAAGGGAGAAAAAGTTCAATCCGGTGCACATAAAGGATGAAACGGAATTGTGGCTTCACGACATGAGGTGCTTATTAGGTACTTTTTTATTCACCCGGGTGATATCACCCAGGAATAGTGGGAAAATACTGCATTTATGCTATTTAAAATATCATAGTTAGTACAGATTTTTTTTTTTTTTAAAAGACAACGCCCGCATTACGAATAAATCCTGTGTCGCGGGGGACTTTACAAACATACATGAAACGAACACAAAGAACACCCAGACTCAGAACAACAATTTGTGGATCACACAAAGTGTCGTCCCATGTGGGGTTTGAACCCACAACACTCGGCGTAGTAGGCGTAGCGACCGCTTAAACCACTACGCCATCCGTGCAGTCGTCCAATTGATCGTTTTAACACTCCAATCTCAACTTCCATCACTACGATGTGTTTTTTTACGAAAGCTTTATAAAATACGTTACGACATCACAACAAAAATTACGGCGGAGTAATTTCGGAGGCATAACTTGTTATCTTGTCTGTCCTGTTGATTATATCAATTTTATCTGACATTATGAATCGCATAGCGCTTGTAAATTAATTAATATTACACTAATTCATTCGTTAAACTAATAGTCTTTTTTTTATAGTTTAGAAATGTCTGATAAAAAATTACAGATAGAAGGGGTTAAAGTCAGTAAGACAGTAACAAAAATATTCATTTAAGTATTATATACTGGTTCCACCCGCTTGTATTTCGGTTTAGCGCTTTAAAAAGTAACCTATAAATAAAAATAAATATTTTGGACATCTAATACACAACGCCATCTAGTTTTAAACTAAGCAGAGCTTGTACTTGTATAGATTGACTGATGGAATACATATCTACTTTTTTTTCGTAAATACATACATATTATACATAGAAAACACCTAAACTCCGAAACAAATATTTGCAGATCAAACAAACGTTTGTTCCGGCCCGGGAATCGAACCCGAAACCTCAGCTCAGCAGTCGCATACGCTACCTACTGTAACAACGAGGCAGTCATATGTCCTTCGGCAAAAAAAGAAAATAACATTATTTTTTGTTCTCTCACACAGACATATAATACCTAGATAGTAGCTTAAACTAACAGTACTAATTAGCATAGAATCAAAGTACCTTCATGAAAAATTTGTTTAAAATCGCTTCAGCGGTTTAGCCGTGAATGCGTAACAGACAAACAGAGTTACTTTTGCATTTATAATATTAGTACGGATTAACAGAATTTTATCTGTTTGTATGGAGGGCTTTCACAGTTGCAAAGAATTAAGTTGTAATGTTGCATGATTTTCTGCTGATTTTAATTTAATAAAGTTTATTGGTACGAAATTCAAGAAAAGAGCGTACTCCTTCCTAAAAGGCCGGCAACGCGTTTGTGACTCCTGAGTTGCAGGCGTTCATGGGCGGCGATGGTCACTTTCCATCAGGGGTCTGCAGACGGGTCTGCTCGTCTGTTCCCTCTAATATAAAAAAAAACCTTATAGCGCGGGTGTCCATAGACCCCTCACACCGTTTTTATTTCTATTAGTATCATTCTTCATATCTTTTGCGTGGGTTTTGTACACGACTTAAACAATCTCAAATACTTTTACACGGTAATCAATAATTTTAACATGCAAGTCTTTAACACCAATATATTTGAATGCTGCAGTTTCGTGAAGTTATTTTCGTTCTAGCGCTTACATTTACGACTTAGTCAGTTCGGCTGTCGGCCTTGTACAGAAATTAGTGTGACCTAAATAGGTTAGGTTACACACATGTTCTGTTTCACCTTTCGTAACCTTGACAATAATTGATATTGCTGGTGTAATTTTTTATTCAAGGCTAGGCGTGGCAGGAGACCAGCCTAATGGTTATAAGTTTATATGATAGTCTTGTATTTAGATGTTATGATGCAATGTGTGATCATGTTATGACTTTGAACGGACGGTTTAACTAGATTACCCAAAAGTGTGTCATTGTAACTTATCGTGGATTTAGATCGTCTATTTATTTACTGGTATACGAGTATTTACGATTAGAGCAGTTTCGTATTTCGCCGTAATATATACTTTTGATATTTAGGTGGGTTACACGAGGTCACGTAAAAGAATTATTTGTTTGCATAATGTTTTTTTTTTCAAGTTAGTAAATTATTCGTCGTACCTTAAATATTAACCATTGATCCGATGCATATAAAGCATATAGTAGCAAAGCATATAGTAAGACATCACAAAAGCTCTGAATATGTCTCGACAAATAACTCATACCAAGAGAAGAACACGACCGGGAATAGATCCCTGTGGCACACCCAACACGCACAAAAAGAGATATTGAATATAACCCAGACAATATTGGTGTATCACATTTTTTACCCATAAATAACAACAACAATCGCTCATGCACAGTAATGGCAAGTCACCCACGCACAAACGGTACTACTTCCTTTACATCTTCGAAAGCTTCAATGTCGCAAAGGCTAATTTAAATTCTATTAAGATTCTTAGGTTGTTGGGTATGGTTATAATAAATTATTTAACAAGACTTGCCAATAGCAAAGTATGACGTCACAGGCCTTCAGTCCACACAATCATTTACTGCTCATTCTAGGACCTACCATTTCGTCACAATAAAGAGAAACTGATTTGACTTATGCATCGTCAACTATGGATGTGTGGTCATTGAATTACAACTTTATGGCATTTTAAATAAACCTGATAATTATTTCACATTTAATATCTGTATTAGATTACAGTTTTGTATAAAACGCTTGCTGCTAATTTTGACTTAGAACGAATCAAATTTGTGCAAAAATTTAACTTCTAATACTATTGTTTTGAGTAACTTCATCATGTCTTCTTAAAATAGGAACAGCTTTGTTTGCGCTTGCCACTTTATGCATGTTAATGTTACCCTTTTCGGCATTTTACTGAATTAAGGCATATGCCAAATGAGCCTTTATTTGGTAGCATTTTAGTGCTATATTGCTAAAAAGATGTCATTTTTCCACGTCTGAATCATCTTTACAATTCTCTTGCAATTTTAAATAGAGGACAAATTCTAGTGTACCAATTTAAATCAATGCATTTACTACTAAGTATCTTCTTTTATTAGTTTGAAAATTTTGGAGAGACACACCAGAGACAGAAAGACCACAGATATACTAAATAATAACTAAAACTCGTGTTACAGATAAAACGTTATATGACATGACATTTCATAGACATTTCGAAATTTAATATTATCTTTATGTTAATGATTTATAACTCAATGTAGTTATTAATGGGACATTTATCCTACAAACAAATATGTATTGATAAGAAATAAAGAAAACACTCTTTAAATTACAAAGAATTTAACTTTGTTAAAATACTTTAAACGCGAAAGTGCAACTTAAATGAGTATGTGGAATGTTTTATTTTTCTTTTTGAGGAAAGCTAATCTATAAATTTATCATTACTGAGTTTAGAAGTTTAATCTTAAAATAGGACAAAAAGACAGACCAAAATAGGAAACGTGACGTTTACCACGGTAACATTCAAAAGATTACAAGTTCACTTTTATCATAACAATATAAGAATCGAAAATAAAAACAGCAATCAGCTTTTAGTATTCTTCATTATTTTGGATGAAAAAGTGTGTTTAAAGTGTTTTAAACTCTTATTATATTTTACTTTCAACGAGCAGACACATCACTTGACGGTAAGTCATAAAAGTATGGTAACTCATAGGCAAACATACACCTAAAAGCTATCGAAATAAGAATTCTTGGAAATGAGACGATACTAAAAGCACTAAAGTGTTAAAAAAATTGGCATATAACGTCACGACCATTCTCGTATATATTTAGTAAGTGACTGCAAGCAGTTGCATTTGGCTTAAAACTATAAAATTGCTTGCACGATTCTTTTATAGTCGCTTTCCTCGAACCGATTACCTAAGATAAGGTATTCTGAATTTTAACGAGTTTGCTAATTCGTACTCTATACATTAATTCTATTCCAATATTCACTGATCGTATTTTTGCTAATCAGTGAAGGTCACAGGCTCCCGCAGTGAGAGTGCAGTTTACTCAATTAATATTGCAATACTGGCTGTGACCATCTCTTGCAAAGCCTTGAGAGGCCGGGAATATAAATTATATACTCAATTGTCGGTGGAGTTCACCGGTAGCCACTTGCTACCACGTAGGTTCTGAGAGTGCTGTTTACTCAATTAATATTGCTAAACTGGATGTGACCATCTCTTGCAATGCCTTGAGATGCCTGGAATATAATTTATACTCTCAATTGTCGGCACTTATCAGAACTTATTGAAAAATATATTGAAAACATAATCACTTGTACTTACATTCCACTTCCACAGTGGAATGCCTGTTATAGTTTTTGTTCTAGGTCCAAAAACTTTTTTCACAGTCTTTTCATAATTACAAAACATAACATATCACCACAGAAAAACCTCACAACAAAACTCGTCGTAAAAAACAATACACGACCATAAAACGAAAACTGTTGCAATAGTTGAATGATAAACACGATGAGATCATCAAGGTAAGTGAATTGACGTAGTGCATTTTGCATGAAATGAACATTACTCCACCGGAATAGGTTAGTAGGATACTACGTGCCTTTTTACACCTTCAAAGAACTCTGACATCATTGTTTCATTTGTAAAGGTATGTATTTACTTTTCTGTTAAGTCTAGTAGAAATGTAATTATGGCGTGTATTTTTATGGTGTTGGAATCAAATTAGCAGACGGGGCACCAGATGCTCAGTGTCCTTCAAATTCCCCTCGCCATTAAATTAGTGCGAGACAGTAACATGACGTCATTTTACATTAAATTATGATCTGTATTCTTGTGTTAATTAAGAAACTAAGAATGAAAATAACATGGGTAACTTAGTTCTGTTACTTTACAAGCAAATTACGTGCAATTTATACACTCTCTGGCATCATTTTTTCTTTTTATAACTAAACACACAAAACTTTGCCCTTACCTCTATTCACTCAGAAAGTTCGCTGGGAGAAAACCCAGCAATGGGTTTATGAAAACTAAATAAAAGATAAAAATTAAAATGTTATTTGTTGACAATGTGTATTACCGTCGAAAGTAAAAAACATTTACTAAAACGTGAAGCATTGCTCAGGGAAATATAAGAAGGAAAATATTACTATTGGATATTTGCTTAGTAGAATGCACTACGTTATAACGAGTTATTTTATAGGTTTGTGAAGTCATACACAATCATGTTGTTTGCGGTTTATGTAGATACTATGTATAATTTAATATATTCAACTCATAGTGATAAAAAACTTAATTATATAGATATAAAATAGTATAAAAAGAAACATTATATTATCAAATATTGCATTATATTTATCAAAACACACATTTTCTAAGAAATTTAAGTTGAAGTTTAATTTGCTGTCTAGTATCCATCCATCCAGTTCCATGGATAGTACCTATTGTCAGAGAAGTCGATTCGGCGGAGGCGTTTGAGAGAGAGAAAACTATATTCCAGGTGAGTTTTGATAGTTTATTAACCGACTTCAAAACGGAGGAGGTTATCAATTCGGATGTTTTTTTTTGTCTGCTCAAGCATAGCTTCGCCATATATAAACAGATTTTGATGAAAATGGTCCCATTTAAATTTCATATAGGTCTTATGATGATTTTCGGAGACAGATAACGGAACTCTTCAAAAAATGACAGCATATCAACCGCGATTACTGCTAGGTTTGAAGTCGGTTCAACTTCTTTTAGAAAAAGGATTTTTATTGTTTAACTTAAATCTCGAAAAAAAAGGGCTTACTAAAGAGAAATACGTTCTTATTTCACATCCTTTTCATACGATGAATCAACATCATCAATATGAAGAATATGGGCGTGTAGCCTCCTTACAGCATTATGCATGGCGATAGCCGCATTCCACTTTTATCTTCCATTTGGAATTCCTGACCACAGTGCGTCTGGGCGTTTAAGGACGAACCCCACTATCCGAACAAAAGTCGACCTTAAGTACATCGATTTAGGCCATATTTTGCTCTGTGACAAATACCATTTAATGTACCTTTGAAGTAAAATGTTATAGCCAAGTCAATATCGAACTTAGATTGAATTTTATTTTTAAAGCTATTTCTGTACAGCACTGGACTAAACATAGTTTCAATAAACAATTTCTGATGACTTTACGTAATTACTAAAAAAATAGTGTACTCTCAGGACTACTCAAGTATAAATGAAATTCTTGGCGTAAGTAATCTCATCTGTGGAAAAAAGCTCGCTCAATTTTATCATTTTCGGCCAATGTAAAATTAAAATTCAATGAGGTTAATGATAATAATTGTCCGTGTGGTGACGGATTAAAAATACAGTGTCACTACCCCTATTCATCCCGTGGGTATCGTAACAGCCCACTAAGGGAGCAAACTACGCAGGACAACAGCACTGCAAAGAGAAGGAAAACGTGAAACAAACCCTATACTAACCCGTCTGGCCAGCGTGGTATAGTAGGCCAAAACCTCCTTTCTAAGGAGAGGCCTATATTCAGCAGTGGACTGTTATAGGCTGTTGATGATGATGATGATGAACTGTTTATTAAATTTAGTTTTCTGTACTTCTTCTGTATTTAAACATCATTAAATATCTAATAATAATAATAATAATCATTAAATAACTAAAGATATACATTTTGACCTGTCATATCACAAGTCGTATTAACATTCAAATTATATTTGAAATGAAACACAATACATTGAAAACGGTTAAAGTTCGACTGCCAGGCGATCACCAGAAACGGGCTAATGTTATCCATATGGGTCTAATGTAATTTATATGCATATGACAAAACATCTAGGTACTTAGCATATTTAGCTACAGTGACTTATTTCAGAGAAAAATATTAATTCGTGACTGCACGGATGGCGTAGTGGTTTAAGCGGTCACCTCACCGCTTCCTACTGCGATGAGTGCAGCCGGTTCGAACCCCACATGCGACTACATGGTTGTTCTGGGACTGGATGTTCTATTTTACAAACCATACATAAAACAAATGTATATTTGTAAAATAGCCCGACACAGGATACATTCCCAGTGAGGGAGTTGTTAAAAAAAAACGTTTTGTAAATTTACCATTTTGGTCACGAACTTGCAATATCTAAAACTTTTAAATGTAAAATATTTTATTTGTTTGTCGCGCTGTTTAGTCTACCTGCAAAGGGTTTGCAATTTGGCAAATACACGACGTGATTTAGGTGTCCGTATACTAGTAGATTCACATTTTTGTGTTTATCGTCATATTTTATATCGTAACTATTACCGTGTTCTTCAGTGCCGTAAGTTCTAGACAAAACAATTAATTTTTATATGTTTAACACACTGGTAGCACATAGCTTTATCTATACAAATAAATAAAATTGAAGTGTCTATTTGTAATGTCAAAATAATAGGTTTTTACATGCTTGCACGGTTATTTGCACGATACTTATGCCTAAAAACCAGTTTAAATATTTTTTTGTCTCTCTGCCTGTCTGTCTGTTCTGGGTAATCTTCAAAACGTCTGGACCGATTTTGATTATATTTTACTACCAGTGAGCTGTCTATATAAGGAGTAACTTAGGCTATTTTTTCTCTCAGAAAAACCCTATAAAATTTTGCCTAGTATACCAGAACCTGCTGTTTTGTTTTGTTTCTTTTTGTTTTTTTTTTTAAACCGAACTCACTAAGGCAGTGCTTTTAAAATTCCACACGAACGAAGTCGCAGGCACCAGCTAGTTTATAAATAAATGTACTTTCATAAACAAAGTGTGTAAGTCATTTTTTTATCTACTTCTAATTGTTGTATCGCAATAAAACATTGTGTTTATAGTTTGGATGAGAATAATAGGTTTTGATATTTGTTAAGCTGTTCTGATGACGAAGCTAGGAGGTGGAGGGTGGAACTCTTAGGTGGCTATAAGATAGAGTTTGGAAACTCATATGATTCGTTTTGACCAGTCAAACAACGTGAAATGTTGGCGACTGCACGGATGGCGTAGTGGTCGCCACGCCGTTCCCTACTACGCCGAGTGTTGTGGGTTCAAACCCCACATGGGACGACACTTTTTGTGATCCACAAATTGTTGTTCTGAGTCTGGGTGTTCTTTGTATCCGTTTCATGTATGTTTGTAAAGTCCTCCGCGACACTGGATATATTCCTAAAACGGGAATTGTCTTTTAAATCAAATACCACAATAACTTAGCTATCAACGACGGTCTGATGATGTAGTCAGGAAAAAGATGTAATCTGGTTCTCCATTAAAGTTTGTTTTCTTACCTAACTAAACTGTAGTTATTTATTTTTAAAGACGTGACTTGAGTCTTAGAAGTAACTTAGTTTTATAAGTATCAACATTACAAGTTATATAATTAGAACTACCATCTAGCACCGACTTTAAATTTAAGTTTGTGAATACACAGAGTATCATTATCTATCGCCCAGCATTTTCGAGGCAGAAGTGAAAAATAAAAATTGTGGATGCTTACCTCGTCAAGGAGCAATTTAGGCATACCTAAATCTGTGCATATACTCCCTGATTAACTCTAATTAACGCGATAATTATTTGTGTACATATAAAAACAGCTATTCTTTGACAAAACTAATATAACATCAGCGACAAGGTCACTACTATAGCAAAAAAATACTATAATAAATTTCATTAGATCATCGGAACGTTCGTTGGTCGGTTGCGCAAGCGCCACCGCGCCGGTGAGGTCATACGGCCCGACAGAGATAACTTGTTAGAGACAGAAAGAGAAACGAAGAGATGCAAATGCAAACATAGGTAAAGGTTTAATCAGGAGATACATTAAAAATTAATAAAGTTGTAGTGAATATGGAATATTAGTAATTTGTAGAGGATGAAAACTAAATTAGTGTGGCGTAATTTGTGTGGGATTCTAGGGGATAGGCCCTGGTTAGGCACGGTGTCAATTCCAGGAGGGCCTGAAATCACATGGTCCGGGCCGTAACCAGAGTATCCTGAGGCCTGCCGCCGAGATGGTTTTAGTGGAAAAACCATATACTCCTGGCTCCTGTGTCTTTAATTAGCTGGAGATTCGAAGGCATTTTCCACCCCGTCACCAAAAAAAAAGGGGGACACGTTATAAGGAACCCAATGTTCAACAATACGTATTAAGAAGTATTGTCAAGATTTGTTAAGGATATAAAAACCTTAGTATTTTTTGCATATTCGACTCATGCGACGAAATGTTTTTGATACACACCCGAATAGTGAAAACGCGAAAATGAAATATTGAATTAATGGATGTTTTATTATATTCTAAATAGGTATTGCTTTCTTTGCATAATCAGTGTGACCTTGAATTGGTTATACCGATAATGGTTGCAGTGAAATATTACGGAGAAGTTATTTCATTTGAATATTAATTTAATACTTTGGAGTTACACGACACGATCGAATATCTTAATGATCTAGAATGTTTGAAAAAAAAAAACAGCTTAAAATTAAATTTCTCTTTAGAGTAGAAGTTATTGTTATATGGCAATAAAAAAATGGTTACTGCTCTGGCCCTTAGTATCTTTGCGTGACGTTACATGGTATATTACTTAGTTTTTTAATCACCCAAAGATTAGGGTCAAAGGGTAGAAAATATCATAAAATACATACCTACAGCTATTGTAGAATAAAAATAATATTTAAAAAGCAGCTTAACATATAGTAATCAAAATAAAATAGGCATTGAAATCGATCCATCCGTTCCGGAGTTATGACCTAAAAAGACAGACGGACATTCTCGAAAAAAAATAATTGAATAATATTGCGAATTCGCAAAGCAAAGAATATTGTCATGAAATTCATATTGTGACCGTTAAAAATTGCAAATATAACAAAACTTACAATTCTTAGGAATCAATATAATGTACATATATACGTAAACGTAAGTACTTATTTGTGTTTAGTCGTAGAAACCTACATAAATTGCTACTTTAACTTTTGTATTATTGTCTTGGTGTCTTTTCCGTAAATTGGATTGACGACTGGATGGCGTAGTGGTTTGTGTAACGGACTGCTATTCCAAAGGTCGCGGGTTCGATTCCCGCTCAAGTCAAACATTTGTGTGCATGGACATTTGATGTTTGATTTGGTCTGGGTGTCTCTATGTATAATATGTATGTATTTACAAAAAAAAAAAAAAGTATATATGTATTTATATCAGTTGTCTAGTTCCCATAGTACAAGCTTTGCTTAGTTTGGGACTAGATGGCGTTGTGTGTATGTGGTAGAATATTATATTATTATTATTATTAATACTTTTTTGTTGTGAACCAGTTTTGCAATCGCGTTGTACATAGTTTTTTAATAATGTATCTACTTAGATTTTTAGGTTGATTGTGTTCCGATTTATCTTTCTTAATTTCTAACTGTTGGCGCAAATGTCAGGGGCCAGTTGAAACGCAGAACGACCTCCGTCCTCCATAAGCGCAGGCCTGGGAGTGACAGGTGAGGCCATCTGTCACCCTTTCTTTTTTTTTTTGTTTTTTTTTTCCGTGCGGAAATCCCCTCGGATACCACCTGTCGGTGGCATGTCGGACTCGAACCGACTAAAACCGCACGCCGTCTCGGGTACTAATAGCCGGGGAACCAGGTATACCCTAGAAAGGAAGTCCCTGGTACCCCGACATACCTCGGGTCATCTACAGACGAGTAGACGACCCCCTCCCGTGTGGGAACCCTATGTTCCCTGTGCTCCCTGGAAGCGAGCGCGCTTCGCAATGCGCTCGCCGCCACCCCGGCCTGCTTCTGCTAGGGTGACAGATGGGCGGCGAGCGGTTTTAGTCGGTTCGAGTCCGACATGCCACCGACAGGTGGTATCCCAGGGCATTTCCGCACGGGGAAAAAAAAAAAGGGGCCAGCTGAAAACCAGTGTTGTGCGTAAACACAGTATGAACTAAGTGTATGTTACTACTTTGTAATGTACCTTGTATCTTGTATGTTTTATGTATCTTCTGTAGCATAAATAAATAGTTTAAATGACTTACTAAACATATACAAACACTTTATGTCTTTCAATATCTCTACATTGTGTAACACTCCTATCATAAACGTGTTCTTACAATTTTAAACAAACAGTAAGTATTGTTTGACACCACGTTATCTTAATATTGACCAGATGCATGAACAATATTACGTACCTATCACGTGACAACTTACGTGACATTTTGGTATAATAAACGAGCTTTTATCCGATGTTTCAATGTAGAATTTGACAATCAGTTCAGAAGACAACTCCCGCAGTAGGAATACATTCCTGTGTCGCGGGGGACTTTACAAACATACATGAAACGGACACAAAGAACACCCAGACTCAGAACAACAATTTGTGGATCACACTAAGTGTCGTCCCATGTGGGGTTTGAACCCACAACACTCGGCGCGGTAGGAAGCGGCGTGGCGACCGCTTAAACCACTACGCCATCCGTGCAGTCAAATTCCTCAGACGTAATGCTTTTAATACTCTTTTATTACACGCTTGGTATGTTTGTTTGAATGTTGTAACGGAATCTTCGAACGTCATTTTGCCCCACTTCAAAACGTGGAATAGTTTGATAAATTTGGACGATTATCCTGATCAGGATCTTCAGGATTAATAGTCTTTTCTATACCTAAAAATAATTCTTAATGATTAAGAATTATTTTGAGATCAAACAAACATTTGGTCCGACCCGGGAATCTAACTCGAGACCTTAGCACAGCAGTCACATACGCTACCACTGCTCCACCGAGGCAGTCATAAGCGATTACTGCGACTATAATAGTTAATTTTTTTACATGCCTTATACAACCAGTGTCTCTAATTGTCAGATAAAGATTCAGAAATGAAAATAACAAAATAACAAGAATTAAATTGTCTTTGTTTAAAAATGAGCATAAACCAAAATAATGTACGAAAACAAGTAAACGTCCACCGTACACATTAAATAATTTTATCTTGTTCAGATCGACTCCCACGCACACCTGGATGTGATATAATGGATATTAGAACCACGAAAACGTAGCCAACCGAAGCAAAATTCAAGGTCATAGGCTCTATGTAATACTCTATGTCACTATATTATTAACTTTAGTTACGAATGCTGCGCTGATTACGCTAAGTGGTCAAGGTCATGTCCACTCTTAGATAACACTATAAAGAATAAACACAATTTAAGCAGCGAAAAAAATATTGGAAAGGTAATAACAGCATAAGAATAAAATAACTAAACTTTTAAATAAATAACTTTTTAAAAAAGTGTTTGATATTCTTTTCAACTTATTACCTCCACGCATTACTGAAGAGGACAGCTTCAGGTCTTGACAGATACAAAGACACAGACAGACGAAAAATAAAATGCTGTTATAAATGTTTTGTTTTATCAATGTTTGTTTGTTTATTCAATCACCATAAAATGTTGTGTACACCTTGTCAAAGAGAGATGAGAGTCCACTCTTCAGTATAAAGGTGGCGGCTCGGCCGGAGTAATACCGTGGCCCCGCAGATAAACGGTGTTGAGCACCGCAAACCTTTTATGAGTGAGTGAGGTTATTTTAAGGCCCACCCCCTGCCCTTAACCTCACAGGAGGAGGAAAGGCACTCAAAGATAGTTTGTGTTTCTTAAGTTACAAATATCCATATACTTTAACGCTTTATCCATACCTATAAATATGAAAGTGAGTATGTTTGTTTGTTTGTTACGCTTTCTCGCCTAAACTGATGAACCGATTCAAAAAATTATTTCACTAACGGAAAGCCACAGTATCAGCGAGTATCCTAGGCTACATTTTACCGCGATAACCGACAGACATGCGAACGGAGCCTCGGGCAAAGGCTAGTAAATTTGTAAACACAAACATATTTTAAGATATGAATATGTATCTACGCGGATTCTCATCTCAAAAATGTTTAGTGAGACTCCGCGTAGAAACAGATTTATACCTTAAAAACAAATGATTAAATTTTTATTCACCTTAATATCTATTGAACTAATGGTAACTTGCATAATTATGTTTGAATGATACCAGTGAAAGGTACGTCTGACCTGGCAATCATATCCCGCAAGTGCCGGCCCTACCGTTGTAACGAACAATGTCTATATCTAAATCACTATCATTATCGCTTAACCTTTAGTATGTGATGCAGTTTGCACAGCAAAGTTCAGCTTATATCAAATGCGATCCTTCAACTGTAGTAATATAGGGTTGTATAATAAATTAGTGTGCTGGCGCCTGTTTTTAATATGTTCTGACTCGAATGAACAACCCACAAGCTATCGAGCGCTAGTGTGCAGCCCTGCTGCGGATAGCAATGGCGGGTAACGATGACCGTCTGTGACATAAAGAGCACTCTCGTTGACCCAGACAATAAAGAAATGAAAAGACTTATACATTGCGGCAAATAATTGTATTATTTACACAGCGTATACGAGTATTACACAGTATATATATTGCACAACTGGGTTCAGAGATCACAGTCTCAATATATCAAGAAACGATTTATTAACACAAGTAAGAAATATAAAGTGCTGCATGATTTGTTGTTTCTATGGCAATTTACATGTTATTTATCAGTTTCTGGTTATCTGGCACAGTTCAAGGAGAACGCACTGGTCAGTAATTTGTTAGGTGTAGTAATTAGACTGCACGGATGTCGTAGTGGTTTAAGCGGTCACCACGCCGCTTACTACTGCGTTAAGTGCTGTGGGTCTGATCCCCACATGGGACTACACCTTGTGTGATCCACAAATTGTTGTTCTGAGTCTGGGTGTTTTTTGTGTCCGTTTCATGTATTCATTAATACTTTTTTTGTTGAATAAACCGATTATCGGGGAAGATTCTGTGATGACCTCACGGTATGACCATAAGTGCCGGTGAAACTGCAGGAAATGGGGAACATACAAATAAGCTATATTTCCAAATATTCCAAATATTCGTTCGTGGGTTTAACCTTGTGTACAGAAGTTACAGTGGTGGGCGTGTGGGAGAGATTAGTCCCAATAAAAATTAATACAGAAAAGCTAAAATATTTTTCTAACTATTTAATTGAGAATGACCTAATCTAGTCTCCACAGTTGACAGCCAACAACGAATACAATACAATGCATAATGAGACACTCCTTACCTGTCTGGTATGTCTCAATGTGAACAAGTTTCTATGGTGTTCATAGCCATGAACCGGACACCTGTCCACGTGGAACAATACTACACTATAAAATTCAGGAGCTCCGATAAATAAATAAAAACCAATATTGGATATTGGTTAACAATATCCAATATTGGTTTATTACCTTTGGTTATATATTGGTATTGGCAATATTGGAAAACCATAATTACTTTAGTTAATAATATATTATGAAATCTTTATTATTTTTCTAACCATTTACATTATAGGTTTTATTCAAAGTATTAATATATATAAAGTTTTATTACTCAACTATTCAATGACGCCCTAAGCCTGCTAGGGTTTACGAAGATTTTTTCTTCAAATTAAACCCGAGCTATAACCCAGATCCACTTGTGAAGGAAAATCGTATGATTTTAATAGTTTCTTCCGATCCGATTCCGCAAATATTTGTCTGTGTGATTTGATGTAAAATCAAATCACACAGACTATTTGCTGAATATTGCTCAACAAAGAATCGATTAAAGATCATAGGATGCGGGTACAGATAAGCATGTATCTACTCGCAATTCTGACAAATTCATAGCCGACACATTTTACGTGCAGTGAATAACAATCACCAACTACACATATTTGGAAACCGTGATGAATTTTATTAATTAAAACTTCTTTACGCACGCTTGACTTGGGGAGTAAGCTTGTGAATGCGTGACTAGAGCGTTACGAAAAGTGAGATAGGGCGAGGCGAACAGAAGTTGAGAGGGAGATATAAGTTAGTATAGATAGAAAGAGAGAGAGTTACGTTTCACATATTACTATAGGGACAAGGGAGAGAGGTGCGAGCACACATTTTCTTTCTTCCTTTCTCTCATAGCCAAGAAGTTTTACTTCAGTCAAGTGGTCTAAAGCACTTTGGTTTTTTTATAGAACACAGGGCAAGCGAGCAGACTGATCGCCGCCCATGAACGCCTTTACGCCTTAAAGCGCGTTACCGGCCTTTGAAGAAGGAGTACGCTCTTTTCTTGAAGGTTTGAAGGTCGTATAGATCGTTCGATCGATCGTAGAGAATGCAGAACGAAGCTACTTCTCTACGTAACGCCAAGGAATGGAGCCGGTCGGAGATCTTTTGGCTATCGACGATTTGAGTCGCTCTTCATAATGCAAAAGAGGTTTTTGGAATGGAACTTTAGATAATAGTAACTTAAGCGTAATAACTAACCGCAATGAACGTCGTCATTACGCATTATTCACTAATGAAAATCATGCAGTAACCGCTACTGCTATAATCTAGGGATGCCAATACTAATTATCATATTTTGTAACGAAGTTCCTTATCGCGCGTTGTGAAAGGGGGCTAGACTAAAAAAATTTCACGAAAAGTTGTAACGACACTTTTTATTTTGAATTGTCACTTGTCAGTCATTCAGCGCCATCTATAAATGTATAAATTGTTTTAATTAGAAACCAACTGAAAAATATGTAGGTAATAGCTGCTTTCATAGATAGCGTTGTAATTAAAATCATGTCGAATCAGTTTTACTCGATCGTCACAACTTCGTTCCTATCGGGTGACCCACGACACCACACGGCTTTTTTAATACAATAAAGTGACATACTAAAATATTATCATTATCAACAGCCTTTAGTAGTCAATTTTGGACATAGGCCTCTTCTAAGAAACGAAAATATACTTAATCCAATTAGCGGTCAGTGAGAGATTGCCTTACACATATTTATAAACCTATTCATGTGTAGTATTGACTGTAGTTTTTTGTAAATAAGAATAAGATGATTAAACTAGATCAATTTAACATAATCCAATTCCTAAAAATATGTATATACAGTACACGGTGCAAGAAACGGAAAAAAGACGAAAAAAAGACTGAGCCTCTAGACCGACGAAAGAGTTTCAATTGATCCCTAAAATATCAAAATGATTAGAGCGCACTTCTTGTCATTGCCGTCGAGGAGTTTGTCATTCCTTCTCTCTCTCAAAATCCATATTAAAACAATTCTTAGTAAAACAAATCTTAAGATAATTAAACATTAACATAAAACTGGCGACCAGTTATCTTAGAAACTACAATTTTCGTAATCAAAGTTTTTAAATATACCTTTATTTTGCTCTCAATACACAGAGGTCGTAGTGATAACCGCCTTTTAGGTAACTGACGATGTCATCATTACTACTTATAGATTGGTCAATGTCGTTCGGAGAAGTCTGAGAGGATTTTTCTTATTTTTATATGTATACTAGCGATCCGACGCAGCTCCGCACGGGTGCAATATAGATACTACTAATTTGGTGTCAGTGTGGAGTAATTATGCTATTATTATGTTAAGACTACAGGATATCTTTTTTGTTTTTTTTTAAAGACAACACCCGCATTAGGAATGTATCCTGTGTCGCGGGGGACTTCACAAACATACATGAAATAGACACAAAGAACACCCAGACTCAGGACAACAATTTTTAGATCACACAAAGTGTCGTCCCATGTGGGGATCGAACCCACAACACTCAGCGTAGTAGGAAGCGGTGTGGCGACCGCTTAAACCACTGCGCTATCGGGGCAGTCTTTATATACAACTAGCTGACCCGCGCAACTTCGTCTGCGTCTCTCAATAGTAATAAATTTACTCCGTTTTTGAAACATTATTCATTGGTGCTCCGCTCCTATTGGTCTTAGCGTGATGATATATAGCCTATAGCCTTCCTCGATAAATGGGCTATCTAACACTGAAAGAATTTTTCAAATCGGACCAGTAGTTCCTGAGATTAGCGCGTTCAAACAAACAAACAAACAAACAAACAAACAAACTCTTCAGCTTTATAATATTAGTATAGATATTTATAAGCGCGCTCCGATCCTGCCGGCCGCGGCCATCTTGACGGTCATTGGGCCCCGCTTTTTAAACCTCATGTTTTCTTCTAAAATATTCATTTTGCAATGCACAACGTATCTGACGTATTTTGGATAAGGAATACCAATGTATTGTTTAAAATATCTCCATAAGTAACCCATTTTTTTTTGTAATATTTAAAAGATAAAAATGGTTACCTTTTGGGTCATCCTTAGCAGATAGAATAACCATATCCCATAGCATATAGTATACCATTGCGGACTTTTTCGTTTCTTGTACCGTAGTACATTATTTTGGTCTATCGTGTAATGTTTACCCATCGTTTTTGCAATGTAAGCACACAAAAACATGTTTTTTACAACAAATCTTTAAAATTCTCGGATTACCTCAACTATAATATGCATGTATTATACATATAATAACAACAACACTGCAGAGAGAAGGAAAACTTGAAACAAACCCTATACCAACCCGTCTGGCCAGCGTGGTATAGTAGGCCAAAACCTTCCTATGGAGAGGCCTATGTCCAGCAGTGGACTAGTAAAGGCTGTTGATGATGATACATATAAACCTTCCTCTTAAAACACCCTCTCTATTAGTGAAAACCCCATTAAAATCCGTTTTTTGACTAGTGTATCGCGTTTATCTGGCTGGTTGGTTTGTTACCAAAAATTAAAGCACTGGAAATTAAAGCCGTTGGGTTCGATTTTCGTCATCAGTTCATTTTTAGTAATTAGTGCGATTGTTTTTCATTTTTTTTTATAGTTTGTTCGTTCGTCAAATTTTATTTAAAAGAAAAATGTATCATAGCAAAATTTGTCAACCCTAGTAACTCTAGATCACGTGCATAACTTTATAGCCATGAACAGAACCAATGTTACGATAGTTGCGGTTAGGTATGTGTTACGTAACGCTCGTTTGAAAACGTTGGCCATCTCGCTTCATGAAATGGGACATTATATGATATTACCCATTTTGTGGTAAACATACTTCTAATGGGGGTCGTTTAGTATCTATATAGTGTTTTATGTAAGTACGATATAGAACCTTAATTATCTGGTTTTTAAAATAAAAAATTAAAATGACCGCTAGGTTTTGAAATGATTCTAAAAACCAGGTCCCGTGCCTATACCTTGCGGTACACCGTCCACAAAGCAGTTAAAACTTGAAGGTCAGTATTACGTCATCTCGTTGGAACAAGAACGAAAACGCGCATTTTTATGTGCATGCATTCAACGTGGGTTGAGGATATGAGAGCACGGGTTACAGTTTTGTTATTGCGTGATGCACATTATCAAATGGCTGTCCAGGGTCAGAACATTTTTTATTTTATAAAAACGTTAATTTTGTTTTCATTTGCAGGAAGCAAAGATAAGAAAATACTTACTAGAATTAGCAAAAGAATCAGTCTATAAATAAAAGTGAAGATGTAATGAATCAATGAGTTAGTTATTTAATCAGCGTCCGTTTATGTTAATGACTCATTGCTAACCTAATGGAGAACTGAGTCAAAGACACCTGCGATGCGCCGGCGCATACTTCTATTGAAACAATAACATTTTGAATATCTGCACATATATAAGTAGTGTGTACCATAGTACAGACTGCCTAGTTTGGAATCAGACAGCCGTGTGTGAGATATGTGAAGGTATTATTATTATTATTAAAGTTTGTTGAAAGTAGTTGACATGCGCGCCGACACTTGGCAAGCGTCCATAGTCCAGTCCAGCTCTAAGTCTTTACAAACGCTTGGATGATATTTACACGCTTGCGAGTGTGCTATTGTGTTCCGGACAGGCAAACATAGCAGACGTGGACATATTTATATTCAAAATATAAACGGTGGCGCTAAACTAAAAGAAATTGTCTAGCTCTACTGCTAACTAAACTGCACAATCATTAAAGCATTGAGACTTAATGTTGATTCCCGACTGCTCAACTACAATATTTGTGATATCAAATAGAGCAGAAGGGAACAAGCACGCGCCAACGTGTAAATACGTCGCAAACGCTTGCCGCGAGCTCCCTTTGATCTGTGTTCAAAAACCGACACTAGTACCGATCGACGACGAGCTTACGCGAGCCGAGCTAAACACCCCGTTTACACGCTTGTGTATGAGGACACTTGTCGAAGCTCGCCATACGGGTGAACGGTCCATAAGATATTCCTAGTTTTTATATAATCTTCTTTTGCAGTAACTAAAATAACATTTAGAATCTAGTCCGAGTACACTTACATTTAGACTGAGTCTAGTTTACTTACATATAAACTTATGAGATGAAAAGTAAACGAATTCTCTGTTTAATAATGTTATCTTAACTATCTGCGATCTTGACCTTTCTTATGTACCCGAATCGGTACAAAACATAATTTTTATTAACTGGTTTTGATGTGTCATGCTCTAGGTGTCTTCTGTCTTTAAAATTTTAGAATTAAAACGCTTAAATAATTTCTCAAGAAGCCTGCCCTCAATACTCTTAATAAAACATTATCAGACTTAAGTTAGTTGATCCAATCAACAATAAAGAAAATTGTGGCTTGATACACGTCACATTTTACCCGCAAAGTTTGAAAGCTAAAGCTATGTGGGTACCAAAACTTAATTGAAACAAATGTATTGGCCTTCAATTTAATTAACTTAATTGGATTAATTTAATGTGATAAATTTCTAATAAAACTGATAGTTGTAAGTACGAGTAACATCAACTAATATTTATTTTATTAGAAAAATATCTTTTTTGAATTCAGTCTTATTTATGAGTTAGATATTATGATGTTCGTTTATCTTATACGCACTTTTGGTCGCACGTGTTATCTGGATCTAGTTTTGCCATGATTAATAAACATCCATTTATCTAAACTTTCGAATTTTTATTAAAAGTAGAAGGTATCTTCACACACATCACATCATGAACAGCCTTTAATAGTTCACTGCTGGACATAAGCGTCTCCTTAGACAGGAGGATTTGGCCTACTATACCACGCTGGCCAGACGGGTTGGTACAGGGTTTGAGTCAAGTTTTCCTTCTCACTGCAGTGCTGTTGCTCTGCGTAGTTTTCTCCCTTAGTCGGCTCTTACGACACCCACGGGATGGTGGTGACACTCTGTATTCTTAATCCGTCACCACACGGACCAAAAAAAACTAAAATGGCATTAATTTGATTTAGTGTGTAATTTGTCAATGCAAAGTTTAAATGCATTTTATTTAAACTTTGAATTCCTGTAAGTGTATCCATCCAACCTATTTTATTTAATTAATTTTACCATCATTCTACAAGATTTCCACTAAATTTCTTCACATTATTGATCACTATTCTCTTAAAAGCTTTTTATCATCATCATCATCAGTCTATCGCAGTCCATTGCTGGACATAGGCCTCTCCCATTGCACGCCACTTGGGCTTCTCCCATCCAGCTCCTGCCAGCCATCTTGCGCAAATCGTCGTTCTGCTGCTAATATGGCCAGCCCACTACCACTTCAGCTTGCTGATCCGGTAGGAAAAGCTTTTACTTAAACAATATTTTTCTTTCTGTTGTAACATTCCGGCAGGCAGTCATGATTTTATATGCCACCTACTTAGAATAATGCAAGATAAAGTTACGTAGGAATTTGAAAATCGAATCAATATTTTTTATCATAATAAACGGTCACACCTCGTGAATTCTAAATCAGTTACACATATAAGTACAATACCTATTTCTTGTTTCATTCGTTGTAATAATTACATAAAATGTTATCTAATCTATATTCGATTAGATTTGCAATGAAATTGTTTGTTTTGATTAAATATTATATTGTATTGCTGTACAGGCATTATTATAATAATAAAAAAATTCTTTGCGTAAAATGTGGTATAAAAATATAGGCACGATACACATTTTACCAGTAACAGGCATGCACATATAAGCTTGTAGTTTTTAATACAATAATGAATTTAAACTAACTTAATTGCTTAAAACTAATAAAGGTCGGACGTAATCGCAGTAATATTTATAAGGGAAAGCACGTTTTTGTTTGTACAACATATCGATCGATTTGCTTCGATTAATGTCACGATTGTACTGTCCAATGTCGACGGAAGTTTTTATTAGTTTTGGTTTAGAGGCATAATTAAAGTTATACAAATAGCCGTAGTTTGCACTTACGCTAAAATTTCATGATTACACCTTTAAGAGAGTGTAGCTCTACGTATTTAGATTAAATTTAATACTGAAATGCGAGAGAATAATAGACAAACAGACCGACACCAAACAAATTGTAACAAATATCGGTTGTATTTTTTATATCCGCTCCTTTAAAGTCTATTTTGAAGAAAACAAATTAACTTTAATTCTGATCTATTCTAAAATTATACACAAGTTAAAAAGAAAGCAATATGTGTAATTCAGCATATTCATCAGATAACAGCCGCTACAAAAACAAAATAAGCAAACATTTAATTAGAATTTCTGTGAAGCTGGTTGTTATTCAAGCGCTCGCTAATTCGCTGAGCGCCAATGACATCACGTCAATTACCACACACAATTACACTTGCGTAATGGCGTCAAGCTCATTCAGGCGATGTACGAGTTTCTCGATAGTTATCATTATTATTTTAATGTCGTTGAACACTCGCGTTTTTCCATCTATAAAGGGGTTTGCAGAATGAATACTATATCCATATTTTGAAACATGATCTATGTATGTTCAAATATGGGTAGATTTATTTATTTATTTATAACTTTATGCACATTTGTACATAGGCGGACTTAATGCCCAAGGCTTTCTCTCCCAGTCAACCTTTAGGTAGTGTAGAAATCGTAAGTGGTAGACGCATATAGGTAATAACACTAATCGCTAAAGTTTACACTACATAACACAACACACGTAATTTTATACACACTATACACATATATATACACATACATACACACACATATACATATATATATATACATATACACACACAGTTGATAGGGACAGAAATACTTACAGATCCTTGATCATCTATGCCATGAAGTTAAGTTACACGAAATGATAGACCAATATGTTAAAAATTATTAATTAACACTTATTAATTCTTCAAAAAGACATTAAGAATGAGTTCTGATAGCAAATGGTCTGTTCTGATGCTGCGATTTGTAATTATCGACCTAGAGAATATATGTATATACAAACAAATAGTAAATATCCATGAACTACTCAGCAAGGTTGTTGCTTTAATATTTTAATAAATTTGTTAATCGATATGTTATAATCAATACTAAATCTTATAAATAACAAGTTCTAAAACAGTGAGACAGGATGTTTTTTCTCAAAAAATAATATTGTACCACATTCACACAACGCCATCTAGTCCCAAATTAAGCAGAGCTTGTACTATGGCTACTAGACAACTGATATAAATACATATATATATACTTTATTTTTGTAAATACATACTTATTATACATAGAAACACCCCGACCAAATCAAACATGAAATGTTCATAAACACAAATGTTTGACTTTAGCGGGAATCGAACCCGCGACCTTTGGAATAGCAGTCCGTTACACAAACCACTACGCCATCCGGTCGTCGTGATTGGGATTTTAACTTCGCATTCCAGATGCGTTTTCCTGTAATATTTTTACTGAAGTCCTTTTAGTGTTGTGCTTTAATGTGGGCAGATATGTTATGTATTATACAAAACGTATTAGAATACCTATGTACGTAATGTAGTACCTATCACTATATACAAAAAGGAAACTTCAACACTGGCTTCACATTCTGTGGCTGCTCAACTGCAGACTGACGAACTACAATACTCAATTTAGATGTTGATTGTGGTCGCAAACAGTCACAATAGTTGGGATCCGGTTTGAGGTGGATCTTCATACTAAATAACTCTTGGTATATGTATGTCTGTAAGAAAGTTCTAATGAATTTGAATATATGTTCATCCCTTTTTCCACCCGCATTTTTTTGCATATATTGCATAGTCCTGTTATTGATATTGAAACTTTTTATTCAAGTTTTAAGTTTTAAGAATACGGAATGTCATCACTCCTATTAATCCGTGTGGTGACGGATTAAGAATACAGAGTGTCACCACCCCTATTCATCCCGTGGGTGTCGTAAGAGGCGACTAAGGGAGCGAAATACGCAGGACACCAGCACTGCAAAGCTCCATCTGGCCAGCGTGGCATGTATAGGCCAAAACCTCATTTCTAAGCAGATGCCTATGTCCAGCAGAGGACTATTATAGGCTGTTGATGTGATGATTTAAGTTTAGTGCACCTAATTACTCATCTCTACTCCACCCCAAGGTAGACTGGCAGAAAACGCCTACGGCATTAAGGTACACCTTTGTACTTTTTTTTGCATAAAGTATTAAATAAATCTGCATCAATTTTAGAATATCTCTATTTAAAATGTTGTCCAAATCCATTTTACGTCTAGAACGCGATTGACAAACAATCGCTATCAAATTTGTTCTTATTATTTGTTTTTATTTATTTATTAGGCGACTAACGGCCAGTAAACTATTACAATGTATTTACAAATGTATAGATTTTATAAGTAAGCATCTCGCCACTTACAGGTAGACTCAACATGAACAAACAAATTACAATAACAATTTACAATGTAAACTTAAAAATTATTATAAGACTTACAAAAACAAAACTAAATTGAAAAATAACTCCCATAAGCTTACATTTCTTGTATCTAATACAGTTCTCTAGACTCGAGGCACGTAAGAAAAGTTAATTTCTATTTGTTATAAAGTTGAAAGGCAGCAAATAATCGGGCTGTTGAGTAAAGATTTAAGGTTCGTGTAGCGTTTAGGTCTGCAGAAACATAGATAGCATAGTAACTAGTGGACCCTAATGTATTTTTAAATATGTTTTAGTGGTTAAATATGGACATACATATATTGTTTCTAAATGTTCTATACATTTAGAATCAATATATCTATGTCCATTCCATAGCACTCTTTATAAATTATTCTACTTTGCCTATTTGCCTATTTGCCTATTTGCCAGTATGGTTAACGAGAAGAAGCTCTCTTGAGGCAGTCTTCATAAAAGCGTTTCATCTGATCTAGCATAGAGATAAGTTCTATCAAAGTTACATTCTTATGAACTGCTACAGGATCTTAATGTTTGAGTGTCCAGGTTTTTGTTTTATAAAATAATTAAAATTATGATAGACTTCAATTGTAGAGATGGTAATAAAATATTGATGTTTCGCAAGGCTCTGTACAGGTACCAACCCTTTTATTCATCCTCTTTATTTTTGTTTAGGGGTTTAAAATCCCTTCGGATCGCCGGCTCATTGCAGATATAGGAGCCGACGGCCGGACTCAGGCGCCCTACTCCGGGGAGGACCCGGTCCATAATATTTCAGGTCCGGATCGACGCCGCGCCCAGTAAAGCCCTATCCCGGGGTTATTCATCCTCTAGCAGCAACAACAACTTGTTGATATCTTTTACCTATCAATAAAATGTGTACTATTTTGTTTGCCGTTAAGGCGACATTACATTTTTGCTACATGTTACAATCGACCTTTTAAAACAAAACTCTATCCTATCAGGTAAATAAAAATACGAGTTTAAATAGTAGGTTTAATAAAATAATAAGGCAAATAACCTTGAAGATATTACTAATCTGATATAAGTGAAGCATTTACGATTAAACACTTGATTACAGGAGAAAAAATGTGCATTAATCAGGAATTCAAAGTAATTGTGTAACCAGTGCATTACTTATCATTAAATATAGAAGATAAGATAATTAACAGATTGGTAAAGAAGTTTCAAAGGATTGTAGTCTCTGACACCTGGAAATTAAAATATAGATTGGCGAAATGCAACAGTAATCAGGAGCTGTCGGTGATGTTAAATTATTCAGTAGTATAAGATTGATGACTAACCCCATCTGATAAAAAGTGGCCACCACAGTCTAAGTTCGGTGTTCCTTCCAATGCATCTACCAAAGAACCCCATACTGAAGTCACTGGGACACTCAATGCAGAGGGAGATTTCGAAAGAAAGCTTTACATTATTACACAACTAAGATTGCAGACTCCCGCAAACTCTGGAAATCGCGGCCGTTTCTATTCCAAAATGAACCACCAACGCGGCTACAGACACATTATTAATATGGCTTCACGGATGGCGTAATGGTTTAAGCGGTCGCCAAGCCGCTTCCTACTACGCCGAGTGTTGTGGATTCAAACCCCACATGGGACGACACTTTGTGTGATCCACAAATTGTTGTTCTGAGTCTGAGTGTTCTTTGTGTCCGTTTCATGAATGTTTGCAAAGTCCCCCGCGGCACAGGAATATATTCCCAATGCAGGAGTTGTCTTAAAAAACGAAAAAAAAGACGCGCGAGAAAGGATGCGTACAACAATCAGTGGAGTCCTCTTTAGATCTTAAATAAATCTTTGTACTCTTAAGTCTGTCCGTGTGGTGACGGATTAAGAATACAGAGTGTCACCACCCCTATTCATCCCGTGGGTGTCGTAAGAGCCGACAAAGGGAAAAATCTACGCAGAACACCAGCACTGCAGAGAGAAGGAAAACTTGACACAAACCCTATACCAACCCGTCTGGCCAGCGTGGCATAGTAGGCCAAAACCTCCTTTCTAAGGAGAGGCTTATGTCCAGCAGTGGACTGTTAAAGGTTGTTGATGATGATGACTCTTAAGTAAGTAATAGGTAAAAAGCAACTTTTTTACTTTTCTGTGAGTCCGTGGTAACTCCTCATCCAGTGGTTGCCTAGAAGAGATCTCAAGTCGGGATAAGGTCGCCAATTGTACAACTTTTGATGTTTTACTCTCTATGTTTTTTTTTATATCACATCACATCAACAGCCTTTAATAGTCCACTGCTGGACATAGGCCTCTCCTTAGAAAGAAGGTTTTGGCCTACTATACCACGCTAGCCAGGCGGGTTGGTATAGGGTTTGTGTCAAGTTTTCCTTCTTTTTGCAGTGCTGGTGTCCTGCGTTGTATTGCGCCCTTAGTCGGCTCTTACGACACCCACGGGATGAATTGGGGTAGTGACATTCCGTATTCTTAATCCGTCACTACACGGACATTTTTTTATATAACTTTAGATTATAAGACACACCAATGTATACAAACTGTTACTATGTTTTTATTGTACAATAAAGAGTTGATCGAGAAGAAGTAAAGAAGAGAGAGAGAGCACACAACAAAAAATCTAGTCACAAATCTAAAAAGAAATAAGTACAACTTTCTTAGATCAGACCGCCTACAATGAAGACAGATTACCGTTAACTAATCCTAATTGCGTTATAATCCAAAACGAATGTAATAGAAGAGAATCGGTGACAGCCGATCTAAGAAACAATAAATCATACAAGGAAGTGTTTTTTGAACATTTATTAATGTATTGTAGCGTAATATCAATGGCAAATAGACTAAAGTTTTTTTTTTTTTTTGAAAAGCCTACTCCCGCACTAGGAATATATCCTGTGTCGAAGAGGACTTTAAAAACATACATTAAACGGACACAAAGAACACCCAGACTCAGAGCAACAATTTGTATATCACACAAAGTGTCGTCCCATGTGAGGATCGAACCCACAATACTCAGCGTAGTAGTAAGCGGCGTGGCGACTGCTTACACCACTATACCATCCGTGCAGTTAAGATTATAAGTTTGCTAGGTTGAGCCTGCACAAGTATTCAGCTTACAAGGAGGTTGAGGTGTGGGTTCATGTATGAAATCTGTTCATTGATCCCTGCTATTTCAGGCGCTGATTGCACTCTGTGAGGTTTTAGTCGATTCAATATCGACACACTGACCCACTGCAAACCCAGGTCAGGCGATGGCTTGTGGGGGCCTCCATACTCAAATAAAGAATTCGTGTCAGTTTGGAGCTACTGAATCCCTTATTAATAATAAGGGTATTTCCTTCGTTTTCTTGATACTTGTAAGTCTTATAGTAAATGTAAGTAACTTCCTGATCGTCCTAGTAATTCAACAACAATTTAGATTTTCATCAAATACGAATGATTTTTATTTAACATTTAAATTATGGAGAATTTACTGACAAACTGAAAATAAAAAATAATAGTTTTAGAAAACTAAAAAACAAACTTGAAAATTTGGTAGATATATCGAGGACCGATGACAATATACTAATTAAAGAAAAAAAAAAGCGTGGGGTGCTTTTTACTATAGACAACAGGCACCTAACGCTTTTTTTCAAATTTATTAAAATTTATTTTCTATTTTTTAGTTTGGTTTTCTATAAAAAGCGTGTTTTTTAGTTTTTTTAAACTTTTATTCTTTTTATTAATTATTTTTGTTAAATTAGTGTATTGTCATCGGTCCTCGAAATATCTACAAAGTTTGAACGAATTCTGACCGTTTAAAGTCAGTCAAAATCACGCCCAAAGAAGTCGGTTACAAACAAACAAACATACAAGTGAAGCTAATATAAAGCGTGTAAAAAGAAGTTCCATTATCGTTGTGAAACTAAGTCTTTTGGAATTCATAGCATAATTCATATTCCAGCCATTCATCATCTGATTAGCTTAAAGATGCCACATTATAGTGTTACCATCCAAAGTACACATACGACAGTCTTATTTCAATATGACAAATATTCTGCCGAGATTTTGTTGTATTTGTTATAATCTTATTTCATCAAAAAGTAAAAAATATTACACATAACGTATTTAATAAGAACATACTCAGACCTTATTTAGTACGAAATCATTAGGCAAGCGGAAGCTATGTATTTACGAGTACCTATATTAAATTAACTCAAACTCCAAAAATTTTTATTTGATAAAACAATTAAAATTGTTTGAAATCGTCTTTTATGTAGACTCTAAAGTCATAGATAACAACACACAATATCAACAATCTATGATTTGTCAAATAGTTAGCAAAAAGAATTAATAAAAAAATTAACTAAACAAAATCTAATCTAATCTGTGCCGATCTAAAACCGCCTGTTTCCAAGGGGTTTTGTCTTTAAAACATTTCTAAATACGAGTATCACGATGGCTGCATTATTAAAATCCACACTATCAAAAAAAAAATTGTTTTGATATTATTGCTTTTTTTATCAAAAAGCCTGTTACAAGGTACATAAGTATATAAGCTGATTAATTGTATATAAAAGTAAGAAATTTAGGTTGTTTTGAATATAAAAATAGATTTATGATGACATTATTGATGCGAATTCGTGGAAATACTAACCCTTAGGTGATAGTAGGAGTAATGGACTATTGTTTTGTGTAAATATCTTCTATATTTGGTATTCATCATGTGCTGCACTTCAACAAATCACTAGGCATGTCAAGTACAGTTAAAGTTGAAAATGCACATAATCAAAAGCATGGCGATCATACAATGCCTATAAATGGCAATTAAACTGTTTAAAATTTCGTACATGGTTCTTCTAACGCTGAGACAGAGAATGTACAAGGTATCAATTCTAATGTACAAATAATTCAAATCTCTCTGGAGACTCTTTGTTTGAGAGATCATTGGACTTTTAACCTTGTATCAGGCTATGAAAAAAATACTGGAGTAAATGTGAAGGGAGTGAAAATATGGTCCGAAGTAGTCGTAGAACAATTTCTATGGTAGTTTACACACTAGATCCAATTTCCGTCATCCAATTTCTTTCCGTTATCCGTGAATCTCCAATCCGGACAAGATTATTGACGGATTAATATAGCCACACTATTATTAGTATGAACGCACCTACAATTATTCGTCGTTCGTACGTAGGTACAATAGCATTGGCAGAAGTTGACGCCAATCAAAAGGGCTCATAATCATGAGTCGTGTGCGTAAACAATATACGAATTAAGTCAGTCAGTCAGCCTTCCAAATCCGTAATCCCTGATCAGAAATCGAAGGTAGTGCGAAAGGCAACATCTGAATTCAGTCCGAAAATTCTAGATCCGTATTTTCATGGATTCGGATTGGATCGAACTTAGTGTGAAACCACTCTAATTTATTGTATTTTAAACCTACGTTATTAATTATTTATCTTTAAAGTAGGTAATCGTCTATCACTATTACTTTACTTGAAAATGTATGTCTTAAGTAAACTTAACGACATACCACCATTAAAACGTTAGCTTCAAGTCCAGGTCAACAAAGACAATTTATATTACAAGTAGGTACCTACTGTAACGTACGTTTGAAATTCCTAATTCTTAGCTCTAACCTACTAATCCAAAAGACAAGATACCTATTCGAACTATTGACACAAACGAAAAAAAGTCGAAACAAACTGACACTCGTGATTCAATTTATTGGACAAGTTTTATCTTCATATAATTATCAGCTATGACATCATCATCAGCCAAGTATAGGTAAAAATCGAGCCGTTTTGTTCTCGGATTTTTCTTCACTAAATTAGAATACCAAATAGGTAAGTTGTTTACAACTTGCGTCGGCCAAGGCCAAGGCGTACTTTTGACATTTACCGGCTCCAAGAACACGCTTGTCTTATGTTTTAGGTAACTTACTATTGCAGTTAATACTAATTAAATATGCAACTATCATAAAGCCAACTAAAGAAATTTAATAAGCTAGAAAATTTTGAAAATAAAGTACCTAAGTATTCGGAAATCGGTACAATTCGGAAAACGCATCTATCATCTGTCGGAGTTGTACTTACCGCGGATTTCAGCGATGTGTGAGTCATATTCCGATTTGCTCCTCAGGTACTCCTTCCTGGGGGCAGATTGCCATGTCTGTGTCTTATACTCTGAATACCACTCGTGCTGCGGTGACTCCGCCCGTTCCTCACTACGAGTCTCTGTGACAGTCCTCTTCACAACCCTTTCAAACTTTACGAGGCGGACTCCAGCTGCAAGGTCGCCCTCCTCGACCTGCCGCTCGAACCGCTCCACACCTTGAAACGGCTCTACATGCCGTAGATTCAGATTGGGAAAATGGGACTCAAAAGTCTTTGTAGGAGATTCGGTGTCACGAGTTTGTTTGAGTTTAACTTCGATTTTCGGCGACTCAGGCCGCCGCTTGCGCTGCTCTATACGTCTTTCTATATCGTCAACATCGATAGATGCATCTACTGCATCATTGCTAGTTTGTCCACTCCATACTTTTTCAAAGAACGAGACGCGATCTCGTAGACCGCTTTGCGACGGGGAGTCGCGGCCGTCCGACATTGCGACATGACCTCTCGAAACGGAGGCTCGCTCGATACTAGCTTAGCTGTTAAGTTAGAGGCTCACCGCTCAGTGTTGAGCATGCGCTGTGCGATTCCACGTGTGTACGTAGACATTGCCTAGACGATGCCGGCAAGTTTTACACGGGGGCTTTAGAATGAACCTTTCTGTTGTTGGAAAATTCCAAGGAATTGTAAGTTAACAATATGGAAAATAGATTGATTTAAGTGTGAAATACATGCTACATGTAACTGCTATTCAGTTTTTATCTTTATTCTAATGTTAGGACAGTTTAAATTGTATTTTGGCGTAAATTTGTAAACATTGTGTTACTTTCGCAACTTGTTATCAATGCAAAGATAATTAGGGTGATGTAACTCAATGAAGTCATCCTTGTGATATTTTTATATGCTATCAGGTACTCAGTGTTTTCAAAGAAATTTATAATCTTTTTAAAGTTTTATAGGACATATATAATAAATAATTGCACTGACATGTCTTGACACGTTATGTTTTAAGCAACTTAACTTATTACTTTGAGATTTGTGTCCTAATTTCATAAAAATAAGACAATATATGCATTAAACCTATGTATATTATGGTAGATATGGCTTTACGAGTCCTTAAAATTTCGTGTGGTGACCGATTGATAACTCGGAGTGTCATCCCGTGGGTGTCGTAAGAGACGACAAAGAGAACTACGCAGGACAACAGCAGAGAGAAGGAAAACTAGACGCAAACCCTATACCAACCCGTCTAGCCAGCATAGTATAGTAGGTCAAAACCTCCTTTTTAAGGAGAGGCCTATGTCCAGCAGTTGACTAAGAAAAGCTAATGATGATAGTATATCCCACCAAAAAGATTTCAAACAAGCTAGAATGCAAGCTTGTGGAAGGAAGGAAGGTTTGTGTTTGTCCGACGACTAAGTTCCATATAAAACGGGCAATTTTCTATTTACAACCAAACAAACTCTTTCGTCAAAACTTGTCCGTGTAGTTACGGATTAAGAATACGGAATGTCACTTCCCCAATTCATCCCGTGGGTGTGCCTATGTCCAGCAGTGGACTATTAAAGGCTGTCGATGTGACGACGATGTGTGATATCAGGTCAAACCTTTAAGGTTATCAGTTGTTGCCCCCTTTTAGGTTGCGCGGCAGTCGGTTTATTATAATAAGTATTTTGATAACTTGTGACAACTCGCAAACGGCTCTAGGACAAAACTCACTCACTTCGATTTGTCTAAAAATAGTCATATATCGTATCTTAAATGTATACCTATTACCTATTAAAGGCTGTTGATGATGTGATGTGAACCAAACAAACTCTTCAGTTAATATTAGTACACGGATGAATTTTATTGTTTTCTAAAACATAATTCTGTTGGAGCAGCATACCTACCTATTACCTATTACTATAGCTTTTTGTTTTTTCTCTTGATATCGTAGTATTATTGATTACCTTAATCCATAAAGATGTAACTTAAGGGGTAGGACGAAAGCTATACGTTACTAATACCAGTAACTTAACCCAAAACGGAATACATTTAGACGTTCGTTGAACCGTTGTTTATGGAGCGCAGTCACGATGATAAACATCGGAACAACAATTTATGGATTACACAAAGTATGGGGATCGAATCCACAACACTCAGCGCAGTTGGAAGCGGTAACCGCTTAAACCACTACAAACTTTAGTTCCAGTTATTAACGCTTTTAAAATAAACAAACAATCACTGAACATCAGGTATCATCAGGAACATCATCACAATAATTCATGTTATTCTTATTGATTGTGTTTTACTATAAATTTTAGGATTAAAAAAACTAAAAAACAATACAGTCGAATCGAAAACCTCTTTTGTGTTTTTGAAGTCGGTTAATAACACGGTTTGTTAACTAACCGAACTAAAGAGTAGAAAGAAAAAAGCACGGGGTCTGAGATCTGTATTGTTGTGAGAATTTTTTTATTGATAGATATTGGTAAAAGTGAATTTATGATATTATAAAATATCTTAAAAAGCACCCCATCCTATTTTACGATAAATTGATATTTCTTTTTGAACTCGTAGAAAATTATTTTCTACTTTTTAGTTCGGCTAGTTACAAAAGCGTGTTTTTATTTACTATAATTTATTTTTGCTTTTTATTCATTTATGACGATTATTTTCGCATTAAGACAAGAAAAAGTAACAAGCAAGTTAGTCATACACGCCTTTTAGTACGTAGCAAAAAACACTACCGTATTTTTAGGTATAGAAACCCTGAAAATCCTGTAATGTGTACGAAGTAACAATTTAATTCGACGTTTTGGAGTCAAAATCACGTTTGAAGATTCCGTTACATACATAGACAAATGAAATGAAATAATCTTTACATCCAAATAAATATAATTGGAGTGTCTTTCTTTTTTTTTTCTTTTTTAAAAAGACAACTCCCGCATTAGAAACATATCCTGTGTCGCGGGGGACTTTACAAACATACATGAAACGGACACAAAGAACACCCAGACTCAGAACAACAATTTGTGGATCACACAAAGTGTCGTCCCATGTGGGGTTTGAACCCACAACACTCGGCGCAGTAGGAAGCGGCGTGGTGACCGCTTAACCCCCTACGCCATCCGTGCAGTCTGTCAGTGCATTTGTCTGTTTGTAATATTAAAATAACCGCTTTTTACTAAATTCATATGTATGTTTACACGGTACATATGCCAAAATAACATTTTTTACAATTTTTGTCTGTCTGTCTGTTCCGGGTAATCTCTGGAACGGCTGGACCGATTTCGACGAGACTTTCACTGTCAGATAGCTGATGACATAAGGAGTAACTTAGGCTACTTTTTTTAGACTAGCTTCGCCCCGCGGCGTTGCCCGCGGTTATAACAACAAACGCGGGTAACACCGCGGGTCTCAACTAGTATATATATATATATATAATTTCATTTCATTTAGAGTAAAAACTAATATTATAAAGAGGTAAAGTATGTGAGTTTCTAATCTCAGGGACTACGAGTTCGAATAAAAAAATATTTTAGTGTTTCGAGAGAAGCAGTGAGTGAGGTATAAAGTACGCCTTCTAAAACCACCTAATATAATTAAATAGATACTGTTAATTGCTAAACATGGGGGGCGACCCCCGTTTGAAAGGGTGTCGTAGTAACTGCATGATATACAAATTTTCCGTTACTAAAGAACCCATTGAACTTAAAATAAAATATACACCATAGACGACTGGATGGCGTAGTAGTTTGGGTAACGGACTGCTATTCCAAAGGTCGCGGGTTCGATTCCCGCTCAAGTCAAATATTTGTGTGCATGAACATTTAATGTTTGATTTGGTCTGGGTGTTTCTATGTATAATATGTATGTATTTACAAAAAAAAAAAAGTATATTTGTATTTATATCAGTTGTCTAGTACCCATAGTACAAGCTCTGCTTAGTTTGGGACTAGATGGCGTTGTGTGTATGTGGTAGAATATATTATATATATATATATTATAATATATATACCATTGTTTTAAGTTTAGAATGCATGGTTTAAGCAAAGTTCTGCATATATTTGTTATAATTATATTATGTTATTATTATTCATATATACGAGTATTCATACATTCCCCTTTGCCTGACAGTTAAAACATTTGTATCGCAACATAACCTCAAAGGTTTATAAATATTAGCTTTCAAACTCCCACGCGAAAATGAGGTTACCGGTTTAAGATCTGTTTCTTTATTTCTGTGTGTCTGCTTTATAGCATCACAGCTCTTAAACATATGGACCGATTTCGAATTAGTTTTTGTATTCAAAAAGTGATCGAGAGAATACCTTTTAAACTGAATTTTAAATTGATACCACGGCCTCACAGGAAACCGGTGTTAAGCAATTCTTCCTTTGCATTTCACTGAGTGAGTGAGGTTACCGGAGCCCAAATCCCCCCTCCCGCTGACTCGAGCGGGAGGGACTCCAAGGGCAGCAAAGCACTTCTGACTTTTGGGTGTCCATGGGCGGCGGTAGTTGCTTACCCCGCTCGTTTACCCCCTTATACCATAAAAAATATATATATATATATATACTTAATATAGTTTTGATCAAGTTATCTTGCAAGAAACTTCATTCAAAGCTTTGTCTACCTTACAAGAGACTGTGGTTAAAAATAATTTATTATGGTTACAAGCATAGATGCAAGTTGCAAATTGGCGTACCATTTACTTGTGCTGGTCTGCTACTCCCCAGAGGAGCCTTTATCTAGAGACTACAAAGTCTTTTTGAAAGAAATTTTACTTAAAAACCTGGAGCTATTGTTTTTACAAACGTATTTACTTCACCATAACACCAATGCTCACCCACTATAACAAGTTCCCGTCCCCAAAATCAGCTGTACGATCATCACCCGTCTCTTACTGACTTGGCAAGTTGTCAATTATCCGTCCCTGTCTCTCGCCAAAGGGCTAAAGCCCCAGTGCCCTTGATTCACGACCTCAACGCAGCAGACAGCGACCCATTTGTCGGTTCATGACTGTTAAATTAGTTTATTGTGTTGTTAAGTGTCAGATGAAATGAGTATGACGCATGTTCTCCAGTTTCTTAGAAAACTGTTATATCCTAACGAGTACAGTCTCTCTTTAAGGGTCGCTGGTCTTAATAATAAATAATAATAATAAATTGTTTATTTTCTCGCCACAATACATTTATACATAATTTTAGCCTGTATAAGAATTATTACAAAATTTTATACTGTGGGAGACTAGTGCCTCAGCCAGGCTAAGAGCCTGTGTTTCAGGACACCAGGGTCCCCTCCTTAATTGTATACATATCTGTTAGTTTCAGCGCTTTGACAATTAATTGTGGTCGAACTATTATTATTGTGTGTGTGTGTAGGTGTGTGTGTGTGTGTGTTCATAATAGTGGGTGTAGGATCGTGATGTACCTATGTTTATGCTAAGACAGCAATCATCTTTTCAGTGTCGTCGTAACTTAGATCTGAGAGCCAAGCAGTTAATTTCATCTTACATTTTATTTTTTGCATTTCATAAATTGACAAGAAATAATTAATATTTTGTATTCTCTTACATTTAAGACGTATTTATTTAAATACATAACTTTATGCACTTATGTGCATCGGCGGACGTAATGCCCAGAGCATTCCCTTCCAGACAGCCTTTAGGCACGGTACAATTATAAATAATTATTATTTTATTATATTATATAATTATACCGTGCTTTAGGTGGAAAAGAAATCGTGAATAGTAAGCGCACATAGATTACATTACTAATCGAGTAAAATAAACACTACACACCACTACATACTCGTACATAAAATACACAAATACATATCTATGTATACACAAATATATATATATTCCATGATTCCAGAGTAGAACTGCTTGAATAAAGACCGAAGAGTTCACAAAGTCAGAATTGTGGGAGGGACATAAGGGAAGTAAACTACATGCACAGCGAAGATTTCTGTCGTGATTTTACGTCAAGAAAAGAAAGTAGGGATCAAGATAAGTAGGTGAGGATGGGGAGTTGAAAAATAAAAATAAAGAGGTCAGAGCTCGCATATTGCAGAATGGGTAACCAATTCAGTTGAAACTTTTCTGAGACGGTTTAAAGTTATGACGTCACATGTCGTTTGACCGTCGGCAAATATGGACTGGCTCTACCGGAGTGATACCATGTCCTTACAGAAGACCTGACACACTCGGTGGAAGACCTCGAAAGGTTTGCTTAACGGTATTAAGCAAATCTTTCGAGGTCTTTCACCGAGTGTGTGAAGTTACCGGAGCTTAAAACCCCTCTCGCCTATTTCTGGTGGTGGATAGGGGTGGTTAAAGGCACGGACGGCAAAAACTTGTGATTCTTTGAGTTGTAGGTATCCATGGCCGGCTCTGGTCACTTGCCAGCAAGTGACCTGTCTCTTCAAAAGCCAATTATACCATTTATTTTCATTCTAATATTATAAATGCGAAAGTGTGTCTGTCTGTTACCTCTTCACGCTTAAACCGCTGAACCGATTTAGATGTAATTTGGTATAGAGATAGTTTGAGTCCCGGGAAAGGACATAAGATAGTTTTAATCCCAGAAATCTAAGGCGGGAAATTTTAGGGAGGTAAAAAGTGGGGGTAGAAATTGTATGGAGAATCAATAACCGCTAAACCGATTTAGATGAAATTTAGTATGGATATAGTTTGGTTTTTGATAAAGGACAAAGGCTTTTTACAGTAATAACCGACATAAACAGCGAAAGTAAACACTGGAACTATTATGGGGTAGTATCATAGAACATCGTCTTAATAAAACGCTTAATTTATTTATTTATTTATTTTTTTTTTTTTGAAAAAGACAACTCCCGCATTAGGAAAATATCCTATCCTACATGAAACGGACACAAATAACACCCAGACTTGGAACAACAATTTGTGGATCACACAAAGTGTCGTCCCATGTGGGGTTTGAACCCACAACACTCGGCGTAGTAGGAAGCGGCGTGGCGACCGCTTAAACCACTACGCCATCCGTGCAGTCAAATTATTATTTCCTTATAAATCAGTTAGTACTTGTAATACACTTTACAGCCCTAACTGGACTCTATCTTGGCTTAAAAGCTGTTTGAAAGCAGGTACTACACCATTTTATAATGATGTTCATAACATTTTATTATCTATCTAAGGTTTATTACATGGCTTAGAAAGCTTTACTACGGTTTAAAGATATAGTTACACAAAAGGCTGTGCTACATTAAAATAATGATGTCTTAATACCATTTAAAGACCGTTACCATTAGGACCATTAAAGGCTGTCATCAACAGCCTTTAATGGTTCGTTGCTGGACATAGGCCTATCCTTAAAAAAGAGGGTTTAAGTTTAGTGTAAAGGGGTCCGGATGTCTTGATAACAGCAGTTCCCGGATCCCTCCTGTTACAGGAGTAGATTGGCACATCCTGTGGTTTTAGTTGGTTTGAATCCGACACACCACTGCGCCTTAAAACCCATGTGGGGTGACGGCCCGAGGGGGTTTCCATACCTAAAACTCAATTTTATTAACTTTTAAGGCAACGGCCTAGGAAGCCCACACTAAAAATATATTCTGTGTTACTTGGGACTTTAGAGACATACATGAAATGGACACAAAGAAAACCCAGTCGAAGAACAACCATGTTGTCCTATGTGGGGATCGAACCCACAACGCTCAACGCAGTAGGAAGCGACGAGGTGATAGCTCCGTGCTCTCAATGCAATTGTGTGATTATATACTAAGAAATAAATAAATTTGTTTAGTAGCAAGATTACTTTTAATACTACCAGAATACCTTTTGTGATATTTGTGAGATCGAGAGTGGAACAAAACTGAATTTTGGACGATTTTTTATTACGAGAATTGACCTCCAGTTTTGTATTCGTACAGTGTGATATATTGTTTGGTAGAGTAACGAAGACGCTCACCTAAGTTGAGAAGTATGTTTGCTCGTTCTATGAAATTGCAAAGTAATTGCAATAATCTGAGGTATCCATTTTGAATATTTATAGTTGTCTATTAATAGTTAAGGCGATGCTGCAATGAAGCCGATGTAAATATAACGCCGCATATGCATACGTGTTAGCAAAGATTTGCAATTGAGATTTTATATTAAGGTGCCGGTTTGATGAGTCGAATGTTGTATTTTGATGTTTTGTTAATGCGGCTGTGTTGGCAAACGAGCAGATGAGAAGCAACCTACGTCTGCCCCCCCCTGAAAAAATATTTTATATTGCTTTTGTCTATGATAAAATTGTTAAAATGTGTTTAATCGCGTTGGCTTGGCTATGTGTAACTGGAATTAAGGTATGGTACGACGTATTCTGGTCAGGTCATTTCCCGCTGGAACTTTTATTTAAAGCAAGTAGTTTGACATGCAGAGTTGACTATACTAATCGTTTAAATGAAGTAACATTCAGAAATAGAAATGATGATTAAATAAATAAATTTAAGTATTACTGAAATAACAGGTTACAAAGCATTGCTTGTCCAGTAGAGATTTAGGAGAGCGCCTATAGTTTTGTAAAAACATGAAGCATGGAGAAATTTTTGATAAATTATATACTGATATTGTTGACTGTTTGAGTAAGGCTTTAAGAACTTTTAATTTAAGTTAGACTTAGTAAAATAATCCAAAAAACACTGTAAGAATGCTGAACTAACTTTATCTGTGACAGAATTTAAGAATTTAATAAATCATGCACTGAGATTCTAACATCGACTGCATACTGCAGTGCACAAAAAAAAATCGTAGGTAGTCAGCACGACAATGTTGCATATTTAAGGTCATTGATCTTTCCTTTGCCAACTTTGCTCAGACTACCCACACAGTATAAACAACTCTAACTTCTTTAGTTTAAGAGCTCAATTTACGAATTTATTTTGCAAAACGAGTCAACTAAATCGTATAAAACAAATTCCAAAGAGTTTTGAACATTACCTCATGCATTTTAAGGATGATTTTTAAAAGGTTTATCTTAATATTAGCTACGAGTATTCGGAATTCGCTTATTCGATGTGGTCAGGGCAGTATGTCGCTAAGTATATATACAGTGAAGCAGTCTGTGTGTATATTACTGAGCCTAATTCTGAAGGATGGTGGCACACAAAGGGTGGAAATGCTGTGGTATATCTTGAGTTATACGTCTCCCTGAGTGGTGGTCACTTACCATCAGGAGTCAAGTCTGTTCTGTTCACCAACCATTACACAAAAGAAAAAGTAATCACTCACTACATTTTAAATCATGATTTAATATGGTCCCATCATCATCAACAGCCTTTAATAGTCCACTGCTGGACATAGGCCTCTCCTTAGAAAGGTTTTGGCCTACTATACCACGCTGGCCAGACGGGTTGGTATAGTGTGTGTGTCATGTTTTCCTTCTCTTTGCAGCACTGTTGTCCTGCGTAGTTTGCTCCTTTAGTCGGCTCCTACGATACCCATAGTAATCCGCCACCACACGGACACTGACATGGGTATAATGGTCTATCTGGTCCAAAAATATGACAGCTTAGAATAGGCAAGTGTAATTCCTCAATACCAATAATTATCTCGTTTTTACTTGATATTTAACTCATTAACTTAGGAATGCGCTATTTGATAAATCGAACTTACGTGGAGTAGTTTAGATGTTTGCTGTCAAAGGTCATCAGATTATTACTTCAAAGTCACAAATGCGTGCCCTTTGAGCCCAACACACACACACCTACTCAGTGAAAAGCAACAAAATAATTGTTTAACATCGGTTTTATGTGAGACCGTAGTGTCTCTCCGGTCGAACCTGCGCCTGAGTGGTTTGAAATGCTTGCAAAAAATATGCCATAAAGCTTGTTTTATAAGTGCAGGAGATCCGGAGATATAGCGTTGGCTGCGCTGGCTTAGGTCTCAAGCCAGTAGGACTATTTTTTCGTAAAGGCTATGGCAAAAAAAAATTGCAAATATTAACAAAAAAAAATACACCACAAAGCCTGTTTTGATAAATATAAGAGATTTGGAGACATGGCGTTGGATACGCTGGCTTAAGTTTCAAGTCAGCAGGGTTGCTGTCGGAGGTGGCTGAAGAATGCGATTCTCACTCCCCCGGCCATTAGTAAGGAGAGGAACACCGGGGTGGTTTTAGGTCGTTAAGAGACCGACAGACCCCTTCGCCCTCCCCCGTTGGGTAAGGACCTTCCACCCCGATAAGTCTTACCTACATGGAGTAGTTAGTTATTTAAACGTTTGCTGTCTAAGGTCAACTCATATTGCCTTAAAAATGCTTGATAATTTGGTAAAACTTTAATGATAAAATACACTAATAACTTTGGCTCAATGAACAAAGTAATTTACACTAATTGTGTTTAAAGTAGGTAATAGGTATACATTTAAGATACGATATAACTATTTTTAGACAAATCGAACGATAAAATATTCTGTCATTTGCTTTTTGATTGTGAGTTTTGTCCTAGAGCCGTTTGCGAGTTGTCACAAGTTATCAAAATACCTATTATAATAAACAGACTGCCGCGCAACCTAAAAGGGGGCAACAACTGATAACCTGAAAGGTTTGACCTGATGTCACACATCGTCGTCACATCGACAGCCTCTAATAGTTCACTGCTGGACATAGGCCTCTCCTTAGAAAGGGGGTTTTGGTTTACTTTACCACGCTGGCCAGACGGGTTGGTATAGGGTTTGTGTCAAGTTTTCCTTCTTTTTTCAGTGCTGGTGTCCTGCGTTGATTTGCGCCCTTTGTCGGCTCTTACGACACTCACGGGATGAATTGGGGTAGTGACATTCCGTATTCTTAATCCGTCACTACACGGACCTGATGTAATCTATACTAATATTATAAAGCTGAAGAGTTTGTTTGTTTGTTTGTTTGTTTGAACGCGCTAATCTCAGGAACTACTGGTCCAATTTGAAAAATTCTTTCAGTGTTAGATAGCCCATTTATCGAGGAAGGCTATAGGCTATACATCACCACGCTAAGACCCATAGGAGCGGAGCACCAATGAAGAATGTTTCAAAAACGGCTAAAATTTATTACCATTGAGAGACGCAGACGAAGTTGCGCGGGTCAGCTATAAGATATAAATAAATCCATTCCCGTGTCCCTCGTAGCCACTAATCGCCTCAATGGATTTTTATGAACGAAATGATTCGTCCCAATTGCGCGATATATATATATATATATAGATATAGATAATATTAAAATCATAAAAAAGATTTGTTTTTTTAATACAACGAAGGTTATTACTTTCCTTGAACAACTACGTACTAACATATTATGTGATGACCTTAACAAAGTGCTCGCATCTCGGAGCTAAATCTAAGCGCACACATACATCTGTACTTACTTGTATGTACATAGGAGTAGTTACAAAAGTGTGCTGATCCGGTCGAGCCGGTTCGGAATACGATACTGGGACATCGCATTGTCTGAAATATACCGACTACGTTTAGTTATATACTATAGTCGCTGGCAAATACGGAAACAAGACCGCAAATTTCTTAAATTCGCAATTAAAGTGTGCAAAATAGACATGGACCGCAATAAATATAAAAACAAAATGAAACAAAATACAAATAAGCGCAGGAAAACGACTGTTGTGATGCAAGAGATGGACAGTTCTAATTGATATTTAAAAAAAACTATACTATAGTGAAATTGTAGGCAATGGCGCGTAAGCCCTTGACTTCGTTAGAGGGGAATTTTGAAAAGTGTTGCCTTAGTTGGTTCGATTCCCGGATCGGGCAAAATTTTATAGGATTTTTCTGAAAAAAATATAGCCTTAGTTATTCTTTATATAGACAGCTAACTGGTAGTAAAATATTATCAAAATCGGTCCAGCCGTTTTGAAGATTACTGCACTTTCTGAACGCACTAAGTTCAATGGAACTATACATTAGGATGTCTCTTTCCAGTCCGTAGCCGTGGTTACAGAAACTTTCTAATCCAAATGTAGGTCGTACTATGAACTATTTTGTGCCTTGTTAACTGTTTATCGAGATAATAAAAGTCTTTATTTGCGATTTATTTATTTATTAAAAATTTAATGCACATTGAATACCTTACTAATTAGATGGTCTATTGTGTCTGCTAATATTATTATATTATGAAAAATTAGTTAAAATTTTAACACTCCATTAGCCATAGACATCTACCCATTTCATGTAGTTCATAAGTTTAATCGGTTGCTTCATTAAGACGACATATTAGTTCATCAAAATTCTCCTGATTTTCGTGTGGAAATTCTCTCGAATACCGGAGGACCGGTTGGATGGTTGTCGGACTAGAACCGACTAAAAACCGGTACCAGTAGCCGGAAAATCAGGTGTAACTTAGCAAGGAAATTTACTACATCAAAATCCTCCAGTTGCATGCAAATTCAGGAGGCGCCATCTAGGCTAGCCACTTTAGCAACGTCATAATGTTCTCGGTAGTAAGGTATTCTGATTTCAGGTATTTATTGTGCTAATGAAAACTAGTAATCTTATAAATCTATTGACTAAACTACACTTTATAGAGACTCACCAAGCCTTTTAGATAGACATGTAGATATCTTAACGCCTACTTATAAACGGTGCGGCTAGAATAAGAGCAGACAAAACGCAGATAGCTGTGGACCGGTCCGACGGGCCGGACTAGAAATCTGAGCGCTATTGTTGGTGCTAGGTCAAGTAATACATGTTTATGTTCTAAGTATAAGACGTTTAAGTATATTGTTTATGGGAAGTATTCGTTGGAGGTCAACTGCTGTCTTACTTACTAAGAATAGTATTTTTTTATAGAGGGCCTCGTGGCTAAGTGGTAACCGAGTTGGTTAACACATTGCAAAGTTAAGCAATCCTAGCTAGATCAGTATATGGATGGGTGACCATTCTTAACACATTGAGGACCCTCCGTGAGTCGAAGAGCACGATAACCCGTCGGTCCTGGTTGCCATATGAACATCTGTGGCAATAGTTGTGGGCAGTCGGAGACTTAAAAACGCCAACAACAGTCTTTCGACAGAACTTCGATATCACTTAGTACTTGGGTTGTGGAGGGCTGATGGTAATCGCTCCGCATAAAAAATCGAAGTTCAGAAGTATTGTAGTAGCCTTAATGCCGACCCTAACCTAGTTTAATAAAAAGACTTGGAAAAAGGAGGAGTAAAAGTTTTTTTTAAACATGTTTTTGTACGCTTACATTGCAAACGCTATAGCTAAGCCTTACGAGATAGATCAAAATAATGTAATACGAAATTACATATCTTAAAAACAACTTTACAAAACAGTCTGCGATGGTATATATCTGCCTCCTAAAGATTACTTACAGTAACCAGTACTATTAGTAGTACAGTACTATTTTGAAGAATACAGTATTATTCCTTATACTGTATTGTTCAAAAAAGCATTGTTATAAATATGTATTGCATATAAAAATGTCCTGTGTCTTATCATAATAATGGTGTGGCGACATACTACAGCGCCATCTAACGAAGCCACACCGAACTACGGAGTAACTACTGAATGAAAATTGCTAATCCGATTGTAATTATTGATATGGAGAATTCTCTTGCAGATTAGCATATACATCCCAACATCAAGCGTTGGGCCGCTACCCACCAGGCTTGATCACCTCGCCTGGTCGGAGGATCCTCCCTTTGTGTTGGAGGGACATGACACCCGTTCCTCCACAATGGTATAATTAATTACTCCACACTTACACCACATTAGTAGTATCTACATTGCACCCGTGCGAAGGATCGCTAGTTACAGATAAACTACACCCAGACACCGAATAAAACATCGTTCTCATTACATAATTTTTGTCCTGGGTGGAAATCTAAGCCACGACCTCTAGCTTAGCACTTCAGATCGCTAACCACTAAGGCTAGACCTTTTTTGGAGTCGATTATAAACCACTAACCTTCAACTAGATAATATCATGTAAAATACAGGCTACGCCTAGTTTGATAGACACCATTTAATATTCCTTGTATTTTAGTCCGTGTGGTGACGGATAAAGAATACGGGGAGTCATCCATATTCATCCCGTGGGTGTCGTAAGAGCCGACTAAGGGAGCAAACTACGCAGTACAACAGTACTCCAAAGAGAAGATAAACTTGACATAAAACCTATTACAAACTTGACCTTAACCAACTCGTCTGGTCAGCGTGGTATAGTAGGCCAAAATCTCCTTTCTAAGGAGAGGCCTATGTCCAGCAGTGAACTATTAAAGGCTGTTGATGATGATGATAAATTTTAGAATGGAACTATGTGGTATACATGTAGGTAACTGAAAATTAAATGTAATTTTAATGCAAAAAACTAAAAAGTATGTTCAAATTTATGGGTAGTCATCTCTTGGGTATTATTAAAGCCTAGGGCTTTAAGAATGGGCCGTCACGTCGCGATTGAGGGGGCAAAATGTTTTCCCATGAGATAGGGCCTGATTAGGCATGGTGTCAATTCGGGGAGGACCTGAAATAACATGGTCGGGTCCTCCAGAGTAGGGCATTTGAGGCCGGCTGTCGGAGATGTTTTAAGTGGAATCACCACATACTCCTGGCTCATGAGTCCCCGAGGAGCAGGAGATCCGAAGGGATTTTCCGGCCATCAACAAAAAAAAAGGGCTTTAAGAATATCCAAGAGATGTCGACCCCTTGTCATGACTATTCCACATACAGGATACATCCACAGAAATCGTGTGTATTACCATTTCTATGGATACATACGACTCGCATAGTGCAACTTAGAACAGTCAATGGTTAACAAAACACAAGCACCATTAGTGCTCCTATGCGCTCAGTATATCCTTTCGGAACGTGAGTTCTGACCGCTTACAGTCACGTCCCGACCTACCAAAACTACCTAAATGGAATCACCTAGTTGCCGTATTTGAGTTACTTGGGGTTCAGAAGCAAACTATTGATATATAGATGGTATAGTCTTAGAATGTAGGTATGTTTTGCCTATTACCCTAACAGCTTTTATGAAAAAAACATAGAAGTAAAAGCAAGCACTCTGGAGCTAAAGAACCCTTAAAAACCTAAATCTGAGAATAGTGAATAGTTCTTGCAGTCTTGAGACTAAAAGAAGTTCTTAATTATTTTATGGTATGGTTTTTTACAATCGAGCAGAAGGATCATCTGATTGATGAAGTGACTACCGCCCGTGGATACGTAGCTCCTCTCTCAGAATTAGGGGTGGGGCGAGGTTTTCTTCCTTAAACCTCACTTGCTCAGTGAAAAGCAACAAAAAAAGGTTCACTGGTTTTCACTCCAGTCAAGCCGGTTTACCGGCCCATATGAGCCGAAGTATGACTCACCCATTTTGGTTTTAGATTTAAAATTCAATTTAACATAAAACTATCTACGCTACCAAGTGATTTTGTTGTCTTAGTCAATGTATTCATTTAGAATAATTAACTGTTTAAGTATATATAAATATGTATCAGTGATGACACTGATGCAAGGAAAAACTCGAATGAGTTTGTACGGCATCTTACTGTTTAAACTGTGTACCTTATTTTGTAACAATAAATAAATAAAAAAAATTAACATCGCAGCAAAAACACTTTTTTCACAAACTGTAAATGATATGATAAGATTTATCGTTCCTAATATGTAAAATAATGTGGATGAATAAATGACATGACGAAATGAAAGAATATTACTCACTATGACATCTTGATGTTTGATGATTTTGGTGATTAAATTGAACTAATTATGAAATAATAGGATATATAATAATAATAATAAAAAAATGTTTATTTCATCTCCACAAATTACATTTTGTTTTATATTTAACAGTTGACAGGAAAACTGTCAAGAAATTTGCAATTTGTGGGAGATCTGGAGTCTAAACTAAGCCGAGGCCTGTACTATAGATCTCCAGGCCCCCCATTACATCACACTTAGCAGATTTGTCAACATGTCAAAAGCGTACTAGAGTGTGTGAATGAGTAAACAGTAAAAGGATTTTGCATTAAAACTATATATACGAATGGTTGCGCTGTGAGGGCGTGTGTGTGTGTGTGTGTATGGGCGTCTGGTGTGTGGGTGTGTGTGTGTGGGTGTGTGTGTGTGTGTGTAGCGTGTGTGTGAGGATGGTTAAGACTTGTACTTTTTTTTTTAGAGTATCAATTTAAAAAAGGATATAGGTATATATATAGGTTTACAAAATCATATTTAACACTGATATGTAACTGGTTTAGTGCATTTAAATCATGTTACAAATGGTATGCTTTGGAGTTGAGGCATTTCCTCAGTCGATATTCGATTTCAGTCTTCTAATACTAGCGGGTGTTAGTATCTCGGTCTAATATTCACAATAACTATATACGAGTATATTTATATGCATGTATTTAAAAATATACAAGTATGTTTGTCAGCAGTCTGGTTACCATAGTACAGGCTCTGTCCAGTTTGGGATCAGTCGGCCGTGTGTGAGACATGTGAGATATTATTATTATTATATTGAATTTTAAATATTTGGCCAGACAGATTTTGTTTAACTTCATCAGCAAACGATTTACGTAAAAACTAAACATTTAGTCCAGACCAAATTAATCATGCATAGAAAAATTTGGTAGTTAATGTATTTAGGAGAAATTTTGCCTCCTGACATATTCCGCCTGTACAATTGTATGGTTTCTAAGAAATTAACGGACCTTTGGGTCTGGTAGTTAGTAATCTTGACTGCTAAGTTAGAGGTTGCTGGTTGAATTCCCATCCAGGGCAAATAATTGTATGATGAGCACGATTATTTGTTCGTTGTCTGGTTGTAATTTATCTTTAATATGTATATGTCGGAGACCGTAAAGCTGAACGTCGAATTTAATTAATAAATAATGAGGTGATTGACAACACAGCGGTGGATAGCTCGCTGTCTTTAGAACAGGAGGCTTTTGGACGAGTAAGATCGAAAAAAACATTTGTAGAGCCAATTTCAGTCCGACTTCGCCGAGTTCTGCTAGTAATCCGATTACATCCAAGCCGTGTGTGCATATTTAAGTGTGATCCCTTATTAGTTCGATGTAATTCTACCTGATGAGTTCATAAGAAGTCTTATTTCCATACATTGTGATGAATAAAGAGTTGATAAACGATAATCACACATACCCTCGTTATATATATTTAGAAATATAGAAATAACTTACAGTAAGTTCACTTTTAGACGATTTTGTCAAACAATACCTGAAAACAGAAAAAGCATGATTAGATTTCTAAAAGACAGCATCCATGTAGTAGGGACAAACAGTCAGGATGTCCACAAACCGTTCCGTATTCAAAAAGAAAGTACGCAACCTACTTCTTAACGAGACGGCAGAATCATCGAATCGAGAGTGCAGCAACCAATTTGCCTACACTCACGGTGTACGAATATAATGCAAATATATAGTGCATGTATGTGTATTTATATATATATATATGTGTATGTATATGCGTATATATATATATGTATATGTGTGTGTATGTATGTGTATATATATATGAGTATAGTGTGTATTTGCTTATGTATAAAATTACGTATGTGTTTTGTTGTGTAGTGTTTATCTTAGTGATTAGTGTTATAACCTGTATGCGCCTACCACTCACGATTTCTACACTACCTAAAGTTTGACTGGCAGATAATGCCTTGGGCATTAAGTCCGCCTATGTACGAAAGTGCATAAAGTTATAAATAAATAAACAAATTTAAACTACAACTAACAAACTTCGTAAGCGCAATATCATATGCGACGTCTCTAAGGCTCAATTGTTTTTTACTTATATTGCAACACAGTGATATACTATCTATGAGTGTGTGACCATTCTAAACACATTGAGACCCCTCCATGCCTCGGCGAGCACGTAAAGCTGTCGGACTGGTTGCCGTACGAACAACCTGTGTCAATGATGGCAATCGTAAAAGGCAGTTGGTGCCCTAAAGAGTCCTACAACAGTCTATATATAGAACATCGACATCACCTAATACTTGGGTTGTGGAGGTCTCATAGCAGTAGTGAGTAGCTCCAAGTAAGAAATTCGAAGTTTAGCCGCGTTGAAAGCCGACCCTAACTTACTTTGGGAAGGGGATTGGAGGATGATGATACTACGCCACAATGTTTGATTTAAACACCCATAACAGAGTTCTTTGAGTTATTTAAATTATGATTGATAAAAATTAACACAATTTGGCAGATGTGAAACATCGAATTTATTTTGTATAAATGATAATGATTATAAAAGCATAGCTTATGATATATATGATAGCTGCCTCGGTGGTGCAGTGGTAATGTATGCGACTGCTGAGCTGAGGTCTTGGGTTCGATTCCCGGGTCGAACCAAATGTTTGTATGATCTGCAAAGATTTTTTCGGAGTTTGGGTGTTTTCTATGTACTCGTATAATATGTATGTATTTCCAAAAAAAAGTATGGAAGTATTCTATTAGTCAATCTAGCTTTCATATTACAGGCTCTGCTTAGTTTGAAACTAGATGGCGTTGTGTGTCAATGTCCAAAAATGTCCGAAATATAATTATTATGAGAGGAAATAATAAATAAACGTAATATTTCGATTTTTAAGAAAAACAGGTTTGTTTATTTAATACACATTTACATTAATTGAAACCACATCATGTTACATATACTATCATAGAGCGTGACGACGCTTGCCGTGGTGATGCGTCGCCACGCCAACAGCCGCTATGACCCTACGCATTCGATGTTACATATCAAAAAAGGCATCAGTTAGCAAAGAGTTAATATATATGAATTGACAAGATATATAAAAAAAACGTTTATCTTAGGTTAATTGCAACTCTACTATAAATAGGTATGACTATGATCGATAACATATTTATTTATAACTAGCTTTTGTCCGAGACTCCGCTTGCCTATATCTTTTTTCCTTTTTTTTTAAAAGACAACTCCCGCATTAGGAATATATCCTGTGTCGCAGGGGACTTTACAAACATACATGAAACGGACACAAAGAACACCAAGACTCAGAACAACAATTTGTGGATCACACAAAGTGTCGTCCCATGTGGTGTTTGAACCCACAACACTCGGCGTAGTAGCGAGCGGCATAGCGACCGCTTAAACCACTCAGCCATCCGTGCAGTCTACATCTTTTTTCAAGAGTCTATACCAAATTTCATCTAAATCGGTCCAACGGTTATTGATTCCCCATACAACCCTCAACCTCCCTTTTCACCTTTAAAGGATGATTTCTGGGATAAAAATAACCCTATGTCCTTTCCCGGGTGTCAGACTATCTCTATACTAAATTTCATCTATATCCGTTTAGCGGTTTAAGCGTGAAGAGGTAACAGACAGACAGACGGACACACATTCGCATTTATATTAGTACAAGAAAACATTATTCCCACATTCCCTAGTGGCGATGACATCAACTTGTACAGAACATGTCAAGGTCGACCAGATCGTAAAGGGGTTAGTCGTGTGTGATCGAGACATTTACCATATAGAGGCAGATAGACATGTATTATACATAACCAAGTATATGTACGAATAAATCTAATTCAATGAGAAGTTAGAATCACTTAGTAGGCTAGGACTAATTGCCTTTTGATAGTAGTTTTGCTGTCCGTGTGGTGTCCGACAACCCAATTGGTCCCGTGGGTGTTGCCAGAGCCGACTGACGGAGCAAAATGCAATAAAAAAAAAGATTTTGAATTTGGAATCTGTCATTCTTGCATGAAAATTCATTGTGTTTACTCATTTTCGCGCCAATCGATGTTAAATATTTTTGTGATATTAAAATGGAGTTGGTTATTTTTTATAATTGAAAGAGTTCCACGGTAACAAATATAAAAGATGCAATCAAAAATTGAAAACAGTTAATAATACTGTATTACAAAATCGCAATCACACTCCAAGCAATCCAATAAAAGTGGATTATTCGTTAACGAGTTCATACCTACTGGCTACGAATATTAGCTCAATCAGGGCAAACAGTTATAAAAAACTGTCGTACATAATTAGAGAAATGTTATAAAATATTCAGACGTTAACAGATCAGTCATCGCCGGGCGTGACCGCATTCAGCTGAGGTTTCCTACGAAACTGCTATTTTGGTGTAACTGCAATTACGGACGTTGAACTCTTGACGTCACCACTGGGTTCTGGCTTCTAGTTTGACCAAACCATGACTTTTTTTAATTGGAGATACCACTTTTTGCTCTCAGTAAACTACATCACTTCATGCAAATTGTTTTTTTTTTAATATTTGAGTGTTGTGTTCGTAAGGGAACTTTATATACATCACTGGATTTTCTTACCCTTTTTAACATTATATTACATTTGCTTACTATTTATCTTGTTCTGATTCATTAAACGGGCCTGTTGGTCTGTAAGCGACAGGTCGTGCTTCGATTCCCACCCAGGTTAAATAATTGGGTGATGAGCTTAACCATTAGTTCTGTGTCTAGGTGTTATTTATTTATAAAATATCATGATCATCAACAGCCTATAACAGTCCACTGCTGGACATAGGCCTCTCCTCAGAAAGGAGGTTTTGGCCTACTATACCCCGCTGGCCAGACGGGTTGATATGGGGTTTGTTTCAAGTTTTCCTTCTCTTTGCAGTGCTGTTCTCGGCTCTTACGACACCCACGGGATGAATAGGGGTGTTGAAATTCCGTATTCTTCATTTATAATATGTATGTATTTAGAAATATATAAGGAGGTTTATCAGCAGTCTGGTTACCATAGCACAGGCTCTACCTAGTTTGGTATCAGACGACCGTATAAGATGTGTGAGAATATTATTATTCGCTTACTCATTTGTTTTTGTATTGATTTTGGATAGAGCAGATACGGTACAAACATTTTATCAATTCACTTTATTAATTCATATCTTCTATGTAGTTAAAGAAACTGTAATATATTTATAAATATATTTTTTAAGACAACTCCCGCATTAGGAATAATCCTGTGTCACGGGAGAATTTACAAAGATACATGAAAAGGACACAAAGAACTCCCAGACTCAAGAACAGCAATTTGTGATCACACAAAGTGTCGTCCCATGTGGGGTTTGAACCCACAAGACTGGGCGTAGTAGAAGCGGCGTGGCCGCTTAAACCACTACGCCACCCGTGCAATCAAAATACCAGATTCAATAAAATATTTTTGCTTTTGATTAAAAAAAATACAATTGAAGTAAAGCAAAATAGGTTATTTTTTGTGGTAGAGGAAGGACGCGCGGGGCGGCATTACACTATGTCAGTCGTATACCTTCTATACCAGAAAAAAAAATAAACCCATAAACTGTATATACCTATATTTAGATCCTTAATTTAAATTGTTATTGGAGTTTAATTTTTAGAAAATTCTTAGTAGAAACATCACATCATCATCATCACATCAACAGCCTTTAATAGTCTACTGCTGGACATAAGCCTCTCCTTAGAACGGAGGTTTTGGCCTACTATAACACACTGGCCAGACGGGTTGGTATATGGATTTGTGTCAAGTTTTCCTTCTCTCGGGAGTGCTGTTATTCTGGCGTAGTTTTTTTATTTGGTCGGCTCTTACGACACTCACGGGAAGAATAGGGGTGGTGACACTCTGTATTCATAATCCGTCACCACACAGTAGAAACATGGCAATAAAGTTCCCAGAATCTTTGGTACAATCTTTGGCTTTTCTACCTTTTCAGAGGCATTCAGGTTTGAAATCTATAAAAATATAGCGCTTCATTAGTACCAGTTAATGTACTGAACATCAAATCGCGAGTACGGATTGATCAGGTAGCTACTAGACAGGTTATCGTTCCAAGAATACATTTGGCAGGTCTAAAGCAAAGAGTTAGCGACAGTTTACCCGTCGACGTGTAATAGTCTATTTTCGTCCTGTGAAGTAAGGTTGAGGCCAGTTCTATTTCATGAACAAACACTATCTTTGAATAGTGAAACTGTTTGGGAAATTTGTATTGAGATATTTTGTTATACACGTAGCATACGTTTACTAAATGGAAATATAAAAGTGCTTAAACAAATTGTACCTATTGCTGTTAAAATAAGATTGGATTCTACAGTAAATTATACTCAAGCTAAAGCTGGGCCCATTTTTGGGAACACATGCCTATATTGCTATTCGGTATTCATCATCATCATCATCACAGCCCTTAATAGTCCACTGCTGGACATAAGCCTCTGTACTTAGAAAGGAGGTTTTGGCCTACATTGTATTGATTGTACATTGTATTGTATTGATTGTGTTGATATAGGTATAGAAATATTTTTCATCCTGAACATTTGCAAATTATTTTTGAGTTTTTTTGTTCATTTGTATATTTGTTTTTTCTTTTTCAAAAAGACAACTCCCGCATTATGGAACATATGCTGTGTCGCGACTTTCGAACATACACAAACGGACACAGAGAAACAATTGTGGATCACACAAACCAGTAGAGGGGATACGACAACCACGCAGCGCAGTAGGTATCGGCGAGTTGACCGCTTGAACCACTACGCCGCCCGTGCAGTCTATCTGTATGCAGTTTGGCAATAGTTCAAAAGGCCAAGATTCACGACTAATAACCCATCACTAAATCTCAAATGGAGAAACTGTTAAAAAAAGAAGACGACGCATACCTTTCACCTGTGCTGTTAATTAGAGTAAAGAGAGTAGAGATACCACTAGAAAGAGAGAGATCAAACCCAAAAATATAACATAATACTTCAGTCACGTTAAGG